>CP139508.1:123619425-123964800 GCA_021014915.2 Artemisia tridentata subsp. tridentata
CAATTTAATTTAAAACTAAAACACTATTTCATTCAAATAAAATAGAAACATTACATAATTAAAAAAAAAAAAAAAAAAAAACGAAACATGACATAAAAAAAAAAAAAAACGAAAGATTACATAACTTATTTTTTAAAACCCGAAACCATCACATAAATCCATATTTCTTTGCAATGTCTTGTTTGAGCGATTCGGCAAGTTGGCGTTCCACCCCCGAGAGGTGCGAAATGTCCTGCCCAAATTCTTCCAAGTCTTTTTTCTTTGTGATCGTTGCAAGATTTTCATAGTTTTTTTCTTTTTGCAAACGACGTCGCGCCGCCTCCGCCGCAATTTCTTTAAGAGTAGCCGCTATTTCCTTCTCCGTCTCGTCTTCGGTGTCGGCTTTTTGCTTTCCTCGAACACTACGCCTACCCGGGGGCCGTGCCTTTTCGAGCACGACAACCTCTTCGAACTCTTCTTCCACATCATTTAGGTCAAAGTTGCGGCCATCGGATGTTTGACTTTGGTGGTCGGTGGAAGAGGATGTCTTTGATTTTTTCGAGGGCCTAGTCGTTCGAACCTCGAGCGGTACTTGATGTTCCCACTTTGGATGGACGTGTAGGATGTTCCAAACTTTTTCATACCCGAAAACCACGAGCTTCGTTGACTTATACTCCTCTTTCGCGGCGGATAATGGCCAATTGGCATTTTCACCACTAGGAATGTTATTTTTTTTTTGGTTGTAAATGGTGTTGAAAGCTTGACACTTGGTGTTGATGTCGCTCCATTTGCCCGAAATCATATCCGGTGTACGGTAAGTCTCATCAACCCCCAACCTCCTAAAAAACGCTTCTCTAACTCGCCGCATAAATGTTGGTCCCCTTTGAAAATCCGCTAAACAAAAAAAAAAAAAAAACAAAACAATTAAATACTATATATATAAAAAAAAATTAAGATTATATTAAAAAAAAATTACGATTATATAAAAAAAAAAAAAAAAAAAAAAAAAAAACGCTTCTAAAAAAAAAATACGACGAGTAAAAAAAAAAAAAAAAATGCTTCTAAAAAAAAAAAAAACCGATGACGGGATCCTCCGCAATTTCTAGCCATGCATGACCTAAAGCCATCGTCTCATCATCGGTCCATAGTCGGGTTTCTCTTGGTTTTCTCGGCTCGGTAGTGGCTTTTTTTTTGTGTGATCTTTTTTTTGGTTTAGAGGGTTCGGCCACCGGTTGGTTATCCGGAGGCGTCTCCGGTACCGTCTCGTCTTCTTCGACATTGATAGTTGTCCCCGAGCCTTGAGACGCGTTGGGTTGGTTGAAATTGGCAAACCCGTAATTTTGACCATAACCTTAGTTTTGAAAGGTTGACATGGTTTGCATCGGAGGCATCAGCGGCATCGATTGTGAAAGCAAGTTCTAAAGTTGCGCATTTGAGAGTTGGTCTTCGCCTAAATCGTTATTGCGACGAGGTGGTACGAAACCGGGGTTGTAGTTGTGTGGAAAGTTTGGACGGTTAGGAAACATAATTGATTTTTTTGGGTTAAAAGATGAAGAGTTTATGTGTGAAAAATGGTAAAAAAAGTGTTAGTTTATATACTCCCTCCGTCTCAATTTATTTGTCAGGAGAGAGAAAACACAAAGTTTAATAAAAGTGGGGCCACTTTAATTTTCAACCACTAAAATGAAATATTCTTCCACTAGATTCTCTAGTTTTTACTAAATAAGGAAAGTGGACAATTAATTTGAGACATCCATAAAAGGAAATATGGACAATTAAATTGAGACGGAGGGAGTTGTTGTTTTGGAAGAAAAATGGTTTAAAAAAAAAAGATACGTACGTTTTTTTTTTTGGGAGTAACAAATATAGCCGTTTGATATATACGTTCAACGGTTATTTTTTTTGAAAATACAAAGGGCAAAGCGCGAGCAGGGTCACGCCTTCGACTTTTTTTGTGGCTTTAGCGCCCTTGTGTAATGGGTGGGGCGCGAGTAGGGGCGCGAACGGGGCTTTTTTGGGTTGGCTAGCGCCCCATTACACATAGCCTAAGAAACAATAATCATATATTCCGTTTGAATTTTAATACAAATGTAAACAAATAAGGTACACAAAGTATATTCAAAATCTTATAATTTTTTTGACTGAAATAAATAAATGTTGTATATTAACTAATATAACTCTTTACCACTGTAACATTTTTCTAAACAGTTCAGTCGTCTATGTCATCATTTACGCAAAAACAATGTAACAATATATGAGCAACTTTTTGCCCAAAAATATGTTTTGAATGTGATTAAGCATATTTACTTATTTGGTATCATTACAGGGGATGTTCCTACTATGGTTAACAACAATGGTTCCACAACTTAAGCCACACCCTTGCAACCAATTAACCGAAACGTGCAAACCACCAACGAATCCTCAATTTGCTTTCTTGGTATTTGCCTTTGTGCTCATCTCAATTGGAGCTGGTGGCGTTAGACCATGTTCGTTAGCGTTTGGTGCACAACAAATTGACAATAAAAAGATCCCAAACAATGAGAGAGCCATAGAGAGCTTCTTTGGGTGGTATTATGCCTCTAGCGCTATTGCGGTCCTTGTTGCATTTACGGGCATTGTTTATATTCAAGATCATGCTGGTTGGAAGGTTGGTTTTGGGGTTCCAGTGATTCTCATGCTACTATCTGTAGTTATGTTCTTTGTAGCTTCTTCGCTTTATGTCAAGAGGAAAGTTAAAAATAGCATATTCACTAGCTTTGTACAAGTGATTGTTGCTGCTTACAAGAACCGTAAATTTGTTGTTGGACCTTCAACCAGATGGTACCATCATCGGAAAGATTTGTACACCGGGCCCACAAAGAGACTAAGGTATTTCAGCGAAACTATTACTATCTTTTGATGCTAATGATTTGTGAGGAAGTAAGCTAGATGCATTCTAGCAAAGGGAACATAATCACGTGTTTTGGAGAGAATATTATCATATTTCAGCATGCTTTCTAGACATCCAAAAGGGCTATATGTAAATAAATACAACATGTTTACTCAAAATTTAAAATCATATTTCTTGCCTGAGATTGAAGATGACTGATAAATTGTTAGCAATCCCAGATTAAACTTGATAAATATTAAAACTACTATTTTTGGTTTTGATATTAGAGGTGGCAGGTTGCTCGATTGTGTAATGGGCCAAAACGAGTCATTTTTTTTTTTCTTAAAAAAGATCTACTTGGACGGATCAGGAAAATCCGTACTTGTTCATGAAGTGTGAGTAGTACGAGCTGAAAGGCTCTCATAATGTTTGATTGTTTGGAGATATAAAATGGTTATGATATTAAATATGAAATTCTACTTAAAAAAAAATAAATAAATAAATAAAAAAAATAAAAAATAAAAAAATAAAATAAAAAATTATCAAAAAGTTATGGGTTGACTCGAACCCCTTAAAAAGTGATTTGCTTTGGGCCGTCTCGCAATGCAACCGGCCCGCTCATTTTTCCACCTCTAAAGTCGGCTTCGGTTTCATTAATTTTAATTTCCTAGTCTAGATTATTAGTTTCATGAGTATCTCAGTTAACTCTTTAACTAATAGCACCATCAACAAGTTTATTACCTTTGTTTATGAATTACTAACATATGAATACTTATCCAGCTTCCTAAATAAAGCTTGCATAATTCAAAATCCAAAAGACATAACATCAGACGCAGACGCTTCAGACCGATGGCATTTATGCACGGTTGAGCAAGTCGAGGAGCTAAAATCACTGATCCGAGTTCTACCTTTGTGGTCATCCGGTCTCATGATGTCAATAAACGTAAGTCAATCCTCATTTCCAGTACTCCAAGCCAAAACCATGAATCGACATCTAGGCTCATCAACTTTCCAGATACCTGCAGCCTCATTCTCTTTCTTCACAATCGCCACAATAGCAATTTGGGTTCTTTTGTACGACCGTGTAATAATCCCTACTGCATCAAAAATCTTGCACAAAAAAGTTTACCTCGGTGTTAAATTAAGAATGGGTATTGGGCTTGTTATTTCCACATTAGCCATGATAATTTCTGCTATTGTTGAGCATGTTAGAAGAAGAAAAGCAATTGAACAAGGGCTCGTGAATGATCCACAAGCGGTCATAAACATGTCAGCAATGTGGCTCATTCCTCAATATTGCTTACATGGATTAGCAGAAGCGTTTAGTGCTATTGGACAAAATGAGTTTTATTACTCAGAGTTCCCTAAAAGCATGTCGAGCATTGCAGCTTCACTTTTCATGCTGGGGATGGCTGTGGCTAATTTGCTAGCTAGCGTTATACTAACCACTGTTGAGAATATAACCCGAGGAAGCACAAAAGAAGGGTGGATCTCCACAAATATTAACCATGGACGCTATGATGGTTACTATTGGGTTCTTGCATTTATGAGTTTCGTGAACTTGTTTTATTTTGTTGGTTGTAGCTGGGCCTATGGTCCTTTTGTAGACGAAACTGTGAAAGATGAGGGTAGTGAAGACTCAAATGAAGATCTAAGATGAGCGAGTTATGCTTGTAATCGAGTTAAGAAACTTAGCTTTTGCAAATATTGGATGTATTTGAACGAACTTTTAACTTTTGCTAGATTATGTGCTACAACCTAATGATGATCACCCCTGCTGATTCATGGTATCAACTAATATAGCTGCTTTGATATTTTACCTTTTTCTATGAGAATTGGTAATCAAATTTTGTTTTCCTCGCTTAATGAGTTGAATAGTTAATTGTTAATATGGCACGCATTACAATTGTTTCAGTGTTTTAACTCTTATACCTGAGATCAACACGCCAAAGTTGCACCCTTCATACATTCTTAACCTTCTATCTGCAGGTTCATGTTGGTCACAATTGTAGCTTTTCACAACAATCTCTTAACAAATCATATCACGATCACTCGTTGATTTTTATCATTACAACAAATCAACAATTTCAGCTACTCGTATCACCTATCAGTGGTCCATTTAATTTTGTCATGATATTAATGTATGACTAATCTCACTAGTGATTTTTGTTTTTGCATCATTCTACATTACTGACGCTTATTCAAAGTAATAAGCTAATTATGTATTTGGATGGTTGAAGATAACCTACAGGTATGAAAAAGGTAAATTGTGTTAAATATTTGGATATGTTTTGTTTTTGTTTTAAACACGCAGGGACCGAAAGTGTCAAAGTCTTGAAGATATGGACTAAAGTGTTGGAAGCGGGAAGATTAAACAACTAGGGTTAGTCACTATATAATGTCTCATCATATCCCATTGGGTTTTAGCTATTAAATAGACACATACTTTCTGAAATGTACCGATATGGTACGTGTACTAATTTCCTATTCAGTATGGTACGTGTACTTTTGAGTTTTGTGCTAATATGGCCACGTTTTTACCTGCTACCGGTAAAACCGGCTACCAAGTTACCAAAGTGAACCCTAATTTATGTAACTTCAAAATTAACCCAAACCATGAAGAGGATATCTTCATTATGAAGGCACATTTACCTATGATCCATTGGTGTACATCAACGACGATGTTGATATTGTTGAGAATGCCGATTTGGGTAAGTGCAACCACGCAAGGCTGTTGCAGATAGTGAAAGACTGTTGTTTGTTTCCTGTTAATGGTATGTATTTCTGTGCTCCTAAACAAGATTTGGGTAAACATTTGAAACCTTTAAGGAATGATAGTGAGTTAGCAAATTTTGTCAAATTAGCTTTCGACAATGGTTGCAAGGTAGAACTGTATGTTGAACATCATGGTTATGATGTTTTAGAAAATGACCATGTAGATACTAGTGAAGAAGCAGTAGATGATGGATTTGATGATGAAATTGAAATAGAAAACACATCAGAATATGTTGGACCAGAACACGTAGGTGAAGAAGAAGTGGTTATTCCAAAGATAGTCATTAATGACCCTTTTCTAAACAAGTTAGTTGATGGTAAGTACATTAGGGATGATGTTAGTAGTTCTACTAACTTAGGTCAAAGTTTTGCTAACTTAGGTACAAATGCTAGTAGTTCTAGGGAAGATGAAGCTGAGCAAATAGATGTTGAAGACAAATTTAAGGTGAAAGAAGGGTATTCATGTCCTGTTTTTTATCCTAATGAACCATGGGATCAGATGATGCCATTATTGGGTATGAAATTTGAGCACCCAGAGCAGCTTAAAGAATGTTTGATTAACTATGGGGTTGCTTATGGATATCAGTTATGGTTTAGGAGGAATGATTATAGACATGTAGCAGTTTTGTGGGGAAGAAATGTGAAAGAAGGTAGGTGTTCTAGCCAGAGAGGTAAACAAAAGGTAGATGAGGACATAGGTATACCTAAGGGCAAGAAATCAAAGTCACCTAAGTCTAAGACTAAGATTAAGTCGCCTAAGTCTAAGTCTAAGTCTAAGACACAGACAACTAAGAAAGCTGATTCACCTCAGTCTAAGTCACCTAAGACACCTAACAGTTCACAAGTAGGTTGTTCATTTAGGTTATGGGCAGGATGGATGAAAAATGAGGCAACTTTTCAAATCAAAACATTGATTCCTACTCACTCATGCTCAAGAAATTTTGATCTGGGGTCATTGGTTACTTACAAGTGGCTAGCAAAACAGTTTGCACCAGAGGTTGCAAGAAATCCTAAGATTAGTTATAGGCAGATGCAAGCAGATGCTAAACAGAAGTTTATGATTAATGTAAGTATTGGAATGTGTAAAAGGGCAAAGCAGAGGGCAGTTTATGATCATGAAGGAGGACTGATAGATCACTATGGAAGGCTATGAGATTACAAAGAACAGATCTTGATAACCAACCCTGGTTCTTCTGTTCACTTAGATGTGGACACTAGGGATGATGGGAAAACTCAGTTCAACAGGATATACATCTGCTTCAAAGGTATAATTTTTTACAATTTTAATAATAGTTTAACACTTTTATGCATTGTTTGTAGTTTAACACTTTTTTATTCCATAGCTATGAAAGAAGGGTGGGGATCATGCAGAAGAGTCATTGGTCTGGATGGTTGTTTCTTGACTGCTACTTGTAGAGGTGAGTTGTTAACAACCATGGGAAGAGATGCTAACAACCAGATATTTCCCATGGCTTGGGCAGTGGTAAACATTGAAAACAGTGAGAATTAGAGCCGGTTTCTTCATCACTTAGCTCAAGACTTTAACCTTGCAATTGGAGCATACTTGACAATCATTTCAGATGTTCATAAGGTAATTTAAATGACACTTCTTAATTATCAACTTGTTCATAACATACTTACTAATATCTTGTGCACAACATGTTACAGGGTCTACTTCAAGCAGTTAGAGAATTTCTACCACATGCTGAGCATAGACTGTGTGCAAGGCACATTTATGCTAATTTCAAAAAGAGATGGAATGGATTGCACTACAAGTCACTGTTCAGGGGTGCTGCTTCATCTACATTAGAGGTTATTTGCAAGCCCTAGCACTTGAATCCTTTTACCAAAGTTCTTGCTTTGGATTGCATCCCAAGTATGGTTATTTTCAAGCCCTAGCACTTGAATCCTTTTACCAGGGATTTGTTGACTTTCAACAATTTTGGTAGCTTTTTACTTTTTGGCTTGAACATTCTTTGAGATTGAACCTTTTTTGGCTTGAACATTTGTTGTGCTTGGTTGAATAGTTTTTGAGCTTGAACCTGTTTTTGCATGAACACTGACATGGTCATCTTTAGAGCTTGAATGATATCTAGAAACATAGCTTGAATTAGAGCTTGAATCATCAGCAGGAAAGGATGTGCATCGTTGTATTCTTGCACTTGCAATTCTCTCATTCAGTTCCAACTCCAAATCACGAATTCTTGACCTATCGTTGTATTCTTGCACTTGCAATTCTCTCCTTAGTTGTTGGACTTGAGTATAAAGGATGTGCATCGCATTTATGTAGTAACCATAGCGTATCTCAGGATCAATAAAGTAGTAGAATCTGCATTGTTTTCCAGAATCCTAACAGTAACAAAAGCAAAACAAAAATTAACACTAACACAATCAAAAAACATAAAGATCATTGTTTTTCTTACACTGGGATGAGGGCAACACAAAAATTGTCTAGCTAGGTTTACAGGAGTGTGTGATGTAACACCCCCAAAAATCTGGATTTGCGGAAGCATACATGTTTGGGTGCTACTAAATTGGTAATCACAACACAAAGATATAGAGAAAGGATTTAAAAAAAATCCGTTTTAAAAATAGTTTACATTTCCAAAGTTAAATGTCATACATCAAGTTCAATTTAAATAAAACAAGGCCCATTTAATATGACTGTTCCAAATCAGAGTTTAACGCATGTGTAAAAACACTTCTAGTAATTATGACTGATGCCATGCCCTGCCTTCAACAAATACAAATACATTCTCAAACACCTGAGAAAACATGCTAAAAGTCAGCTAACGCTGGTGAGTTCATAGGTTTAAAGTAAATAAGCACATATTGACCATGGCAAATAATTCAGCAGGCACACACTAACCGCATGCTAACACTAAGCTCATCCAACCGAAACTAGACAAACAATATGCCAAACGGCATAGCAAACAAGGGTGCCCGCGAGTGTTAATCCCCAGACACTCGGCAAAAATCCGACATGGTATACGTTCGCATTGACCTGTCGGGCCAACCGAACGGGGGAGTCACTCCCAATAGATCTATTTTTGTATCATACGCGCTTCCCGCAGGAATTGACGGTTGATGATAGTGGGTCATATTATATTATAAACATTATCATTATTTATAATATAATTGTAATTATAAAGAGAAATTATAATAAGTATTTAATTTTGAGAAATTAAATAAGTGTAAGTGTATAAATATATAAAATATATTTATAAGTCTTATAAGGTCTAAAAATATTAATTTGGAAAAATTAATATTTTTAATAATAAAAATACTTCATTTTGTCTTTTAGTCGGTTTTTACCCAAAAATATTCTAAGTTTTAGAATTTTAGAAAAATCGGGCATGACCCATTCTTTTATTCAAACTTTTCCATTTTTTTCCAAGTGTTGCAATTTCCTCAAATAATCCCTTACGTTAACTATATTACCAAAACTAGTCCAAAATATATATTTATCGTTATAACTATATATATCGTTACGTTTACTTCTTAATTATAAATTTCGTTACAAAAGTCAACGTTTTGTCAAAATACTTCCAAAAGTCAACAAAAGTAAACAACTATAATATTTGGGCGAAAAGTCAATTTATTAGCCTTATTGGGCTTAAAGTGTCCAGACGAGTTTTAAATCGTTATATAACGTTTTATTACGTAAAAATAATTATAGTGAGTTGAAAATTGTTCAAAACTCATTTTAGTCACCCGAAAGATATATTGGGCCGAAAAGTCCATAATGGGCCCAATAGTTCAAGTTTAGCCCAAAAACCATTTAACCTTTTTAAGTTACAATATATATATATTATATATATATATATAATATATATATAATATATTATATATATATATATATATATATATATATATATTATATATATACCGTTAAGTTTCTAAAAATCAATTTAACACGTTCATCACGTCATTTGGTCAAAAAGTCAAATGTAACCGATTTTGGGTTAGGCTCGGCCAAACAGTGTCGAGACTCTATCCAAGCCCAAAAACAAAGTTTAGCCCAAAGTCCTTTTTAATTAAATTAGTTACGTAACGATATTTAAATTAACCAAATAAGCTCTTATAAGTAAGCAAATTAGTCAAAAAGTCAAACATGGTCAAATCTCAATGGGTTCGACCCATTTTGAACCGTACGACCCAAAACTCAAATAATATAAGCCAAACACAATAAGCTATAGCTTATTCAATAAGCTATTCAAAATAAGCTATTAAGCACTAATTTCACCATTTCACCACTAGAGCCAAAATTTTATGTTTTTCAAAACCCCAATTTTTATTTTCATAAAAATGTAGCTGATTAGTGTATTTTTACACATAAGTGTATATTTCGTTTTAAACTCGTGTAATTAACACTAATCACATTTGTATCATCAAACTAGTACCACAAGTAACAAGATTTACCGTACAAGCAAGAAATATCATAATTGGTATATAAACTTCAAAAAGAGTCGAGCACTATATATATAAACACCAAACCCTAGCTTTTTCATTTTAGCAAAACATATACATATAGCATTTGGTAAATTCTTTAGACATCAAGATAACATGATATGAACAAGATTAATAAGTTTTGAGGATCCTTACAATGTTTCTTGAAAAATTCGAGAGGTAGAAGACCAAAGAACAACCCAAAATGCACCAAATTTACCCAAGACACGTTCCGATTAACCCAAAACTCTTGAAAGTACAACCCGGTTTGTTATAACTTCAACCAATTTTTGTGGATCTTGAGTTTATTGATGGTTCGACTAGGAGAAGTGAAAAAATGATCTAAGTAAGTTCTTGGGTGGAAGTTTTATGTGTGTTTTGGTATGTGACACTTAATTAGGTAAATTACAAATATATAATGTCATAATAGGTTAAAAAAAGCTTGATTGTAACACCCCCTAAATTTTGAGTTAATAGCGGAAGACTAATAAGGGTATTACTGGGAGGATCATAGTCATAATCATAGAAAACGGCTCAAAAGAGGCGTTTTGAAAGTTATTGTCATTCATTTAATAATTCAGATACAAAAAGGAAATTTCAATGTTGTAATATCTCACAAAAGGTGTAGTAATTTGAAATGAATGACATAATTTATTTAACACCAAAAACCATCAATTTAATGCCCACTCCATGCCTTGAATGCTCCGTTAATTACCTGAGATAAACATGCTAAAAGTCAACAAAATTATTGAGTGAAATCATAGTGTTTGTAATTGTAATCAGTTTGAACACAAGTCTATAATTGCATGTGAATTACAATCATATTTGAAATAGTGATATTTCAGTTGGATATATTTCCCTAAGTCTCATGACACGCAAACGTTAACAGTGTACTGTGAAACGGTGTGAACACACCAAATTAATGGTGTGAGTTATGGCCCTCGTGTAGGAGATTGCCATCTTCCTATTTCCTTCAAATATAATGCATTCGACTAATCCGGCTAGCAACTAAGGCTATCCATCCGACACTAGTTCAAATAGGCAGTCAGCCTCCAATAGATCTATTCACTCGCAAGTAATTAATGGTTCATGATGTGAGGGGCTTTTGGCAATAGTGGTAACTTAAGCAATATCAATCAGGTGTAGCATACAGAAAATACTTGTGTTTTATTTTGTAGCATGTATCTCCCCACGTATTTGAAAGATAAAAGTGGGACTATGAAATCACCTTGAGTATAACTGGCAAAGGTGAAATGTGAAATCAAATGTATTATGGGAACGGCTCCAACACACGACCTGAATAATAGTGAAGTCTGAGAATTCGATAGTTTTGGCTTAATACGAATAATGATGGTGAAAATGTATCGGATAACGAATTGGTTCGTGAAGAGAGTGAATGATATGCTTAAAATGCTTAAAGTTCAAAAATAATAGTATATATAATATTATCTTGTGTTTATGTTATTTGAATCTATAAATATCGTTTCCTCGAAAGTGATTGAATGATACGTTAAATTATTCGTTAGAATTCGTTATATAAATATATATAAACGTAACGTGATTGAATATATTGTACGAATTGTAAAAATGCCCCTTATGCATGAAAATGTGTAAAACATGTAATGGAAATATGTATGAAATAATGTTACTGTATGGTCCTTGTACTTATACGAATTGTACACTTTTAACCCTAACGGAGTAACTTTTGCACCGTTAGTCCTTAGTTAGTAAATAATTACATTTTAGTCCAAAGTATCAAATTATGACATTTTATGGCTTCTGTTTTACTGGATGTTCATTTTCTACCTACAAGTTACTAAAATGACAGTTTGACCATAGATTTTGTGAAATTTACACTTTCTACCCAATACGTACAAATATTTGCAAATTAAGTCCAAAAATCACAAAAATGGTGTATTAAGTTTTCCGAGAGTTGTAATAGCTTCAAATAGCTTATTTGAGTTTTATGAAACTGCTTATTAGCAAAAAGTGCTTATTATGTGATTAATGGGCTTTAACGAGTCTAAACCAAGGCCCAATAAGAAAAGGTGATCCAATGAGTCTCTGATAACGCTCATTTTGTACATGCTTTAGTAGCGTTATTTTTATGTTTGTGCATTGTATTTGGTTGTATTTGTGAACATATTATGCTTAAAAGGTATAAAAGATGTATTCAGGTTCAGGTACAATCAAGTCCAAGGGAATAGCTAAAAAGGTGGAGAAAAGTCGCTAAATCAAGAGCTTTTGCACAACGAAAGATTCTACCCATAATAAAGACCTCGGGAAGATCATCAAAGATAAAAAATCAAGTTACAAAGATTTCCGAGCTCAAGAAAAGATCAAGTGTTGATGAAATGAATAAGAAGTTACGTGCAAAGTTGGCTATGAATTATGGCTTGCTTCCTCAACCAAAGGTTCAAGAAATACATCTAAGGCTTAAGTTCAACCCAAGGTTCAAAACTGCCATGCCAACCTTACTCCAAACCTTGGGCTGAAATCTGAACCTCAGGTTGAGACTTCAACCTTGGGTTGATGCAATTCCTGGAACACTTAATGACTATCTTTAATAGTCTAACTCTTCATATGGGGTGTCATTACACTTCATTTACTCCAAGTCCAGATTTTTAATGACACTTTGTGCACAAGAAACTTACTTGGTGGCCAAGGGGAGTCATTCTATTAATAAGTATGCTTGGTTAGAGAGGACACATAATCAATTATCTACATCTATTTACTACAACTAATCTCATAATCAAATTACTCTCTCAAGAAGGCTACAAGGAAGAAAATGCAAGAAGAAGTGAGCTTACATTCATCATTCATCATTGTAATCATCAAGGGAATCATTGTTGATCACCTCATAGTTGTTCCTAAATCTTGTAATCATCATTACAACTTTTGTAAGACTCTTTAATCATGTTTTCAAGTGATATAATTTCTGTGGTTATTTCTTTGTTTGCCATGAGTGGCTAAGTGCCTTGTGCACTTGCCTAGATGATGTTTGTACATGAATATTGATTGATTATGACTACATGGTTCTAGTTCAATGAAAAGCTAATACTAAGATCGAATTGTGCTTTCAAAGTTTTCATAAACAAAAGAGTTATCAAGTTTGGTTGATTGTTAATGGTGTAATAGGTCGAAAGAGACATTGTTATTCAATCAATTGTATACCTTTGTCTATGAGGGTGTTACCTTATGTATTGACCATTTCGTATGTAACTTGGTTAAACTTAGAAAACTAAAAGTGTAGTTGTCAATTACTTGTGAAACGATAGCGAATCAAGCGATTGAATTGTGTTAGTCTTGTTTGATCAAAACTTAATATTGTTTTTGTCATCTTAAAATCTTGACGAGGATTGAAAGGGTTGAAAACAAAAGGATTAGTACACCAACTAATCAAATTAGAACACCATCTAATTTATTGATCATAATCGATTTGAACTATTGTCATAATCATATTAATGGAATTGTGCAAACTAGTCTAGGCAAGTGTAGTTTTAATCTATTGAATTTACATCATCATCATTATTTGCTTGCTATTAGAATCATTGATAAAGCTCGATTTTATATTCAAACTCACGTCACATAAAAACTAAACAAATCCTTGTGAACGACCTCGGCTTACCATATCACATCTTACTACACACGGACGAGTATACTTGCTCGTATGTGTTTCGTTTGAATCATTGGTAGATCGTGTTTATAAATTTAAAACTTGCACTCTAAACGGGCACATCAAGTTTTTGGCGCCGTTGTCGGCGATTTGATCACGTTTTTGTGAGTTTTTGTTTATAATTTTTGTGCTTGTTCTTGTTCCTAAGCTTGTTCTATAAAAGTTCTTTTGATTTTTCACTCAGGAAATCGCGGTTCAAAACTTTCTGCCACTACGAAAAAGCACCAACCGCTGGTTCAGCTTTCAGCCGAACCTGTTCAATCTTTCTGTCCCAACTGACCGACGGTTCAAATCTGAACCGCCCCGGTTCACCACCTTCTGTCGACCCAGTTCAACCCAACCACCTGGTTCAATCTCAGCCGGCCCGGTTCAAAGTTTCTGTGAACCATAAGCCAACCGGTTCAAATCCAAACCGCTCCGGTTCAAATCTTCTGACCCGATCCAACCAACGGTTCAATTCTCAACCGATCCGATTCAAACTTTCTTTGACCTAGTCCAATTCAAACATCCCGGTTCAACCACCCAACCGTCAGTTACTGTTCAAAAAAAATAAAATCTTTTTAGCTTTTAATCTTTTTCAATTAGCTCGTTTTTCTCGTGTATGACCACTCGCTCTTCAAGCGACGAATTGAGTACATCATTGTCTAACCCCGAAAGTTTATTTCGCAAAAAGAGAACCCCATTTGTTCCACCCAATCAAAGAAGACCAAAAACCGTTAACCCACCATTTGATAATCTTTTCGAAGTTCACCCAATCGTTAATCTTTTTCTTGAATTACCATTTCCAATGGCCGACGATGAATCTATGTGGGACACCAATAGGGTTGTAGCTCCTACACCCGCAGCCGCCATTGTTCCCGTTAATCTTGGAGATAACTTCACTATTAAAGGTCATCATCTTTCGATGATTAAAGACAATCAATTTGATGGTCGAGTTAAATCCGATCCACACAAACATATCGCCGATTTTCTTGAAATTTGTGACATGTTTCGTTATGGAACTACCGATGCAAATGCAATCCACCTCAAACTCTTTCCATCGTCTCTCACCGGAGAAGCAAAAATTTGGTATAACGAATTAAGCCCCGGAGTGATCACAACTTGGGACCAAATGAGAGAAGCATTTGTTGGACGTTTCTTTCCACCGGCCATGTTTGATCGTCTCTTAGGTGAAATTCGTAGCTTCACTCAAAAGGAAGGAGAAAATCTTGTTGAAGCTTGGCTTCGAATGAAAAACATGCTCCGAAGTTGTCATGGGCATGGTTTGTCTCGTGGTAATATCATTCAAATCTTTTACCATGGTCTCGATGACACAACTCAAGGTATCCTTGATGCCGGAGGAATTTTCCTTTATAAGACCCCTAACGAAGCTTACAATTTACTAGACGACCGTTTACTTCTTAAGCTAGATTGGTCTAAGGATTCCAAAACCAAACCTCAACGAAAAACCGTTGCGTTCGCCGAAGGAACGAATGAAAATTCCAAAATCATGGACATGATGAAAGATCTCACCACCAAAATCGATTCTAAATTCCAAAGTATCCAAAAAGAGATCAAAGAAATGCGTGATGGATGAAACTATTGTGGTGGAAACCATTCATCATCCGAGTGTGATGACAAACCCATGGGAGGTCCCGAAGCCGAAGCTAATTATGTTTATGGAGGATATTGAGGAGGAGGATATCGTGGAAACTAATACGGTAGAAATTCTAGAGACTGGCAAGATCGTCCACCAAGGGATGATAATCATAATTCCCAACCTCGTGACGACAACCGTCCGACATCGTCTCGTGATGATAACCATTCATCATCACAAACAACTGAAAAGAAAAATGAAGAATCTGACTTCGAAAAAACCATGCGTGAATTCGTGCAAGCTCAAAAGCAAACGAATGAATTTATGAAAAATCAGTTCTTCATGCTCAAAAGCAAAGTCGAACAAGGTCAAAAGAATCATCAAGCTTCTATCCAAGACCTTGAAACCAAATTTGGTCATCTTTCTGATCAATTTGCTGCAAGACCGTCGGGTACTTTACCAAGCAATACTCAATCCAACCCGAAACCATCATCATCTGGATCTTATCGTCCACCTCAAACGAGAAATGAGCATGTAAATGTTGTATTCACTCGTAGTGGTCTATCTTATGATCCACTACCAAACCCAAACCAAAACCAAAACCAAACAACCACTATCGTTCATGATGATAGTAAGGATGAAGCAGAGGAAGAACCAAAAGATAATGAACCAATTCCTACACCAGTCGTTAAACCCACTCCACAGCTCAAAGCAAATAAACCAAGAATTCCATATCCTCAACGATTGAGAAAAGAAAATATGGAAGAACAATAAGGCAAGTTCATTAACTTAATCAAAGAAGTCAGGATCAACGTTCCTCTTGTTGATGTCCTAGCTAGTATGCCCAATTATGGGATGTTTTTGAAAGAACTTGTGAGCAACAAAAGCAAAATGGAAAACATTTCTGCTACCTTCTTGAATGAAGATTGCTCAGCCATTGTTGAAAACAAACTACCGAAAAAACTCGGTGATCCTGGAAGTTTTCTCATTCCGTGTACTTTGGGAAATTCAATCACTTGTGATGCTTTAGCCGATCTCGGTGCGAGTATCAATCTTATGCCATACTCATTGTATGCGAAGCTTTCGATCGATACCTTGAAACCCACAAGAATGAGTATATGTTTAGCAAATCATACTATCCAATATCCTGTTGGAGTAGCTGAAAACATGCTTGTTCAAGTTGGGCAATTCGTTTTTCCCGTTGATTTTGTGATCCTCGAGATGGAGGAATATAGCAAAGTTCCATTGATTTTAGGAAGACCTTTCCTAAACACCGCCGATGCTATCATTCGAGTAAAAAACAAAGAACTTAACCTTAGAGTTGGAGATGAAAGAATATCTTTTTCAATTAATCAAGCCATGAAATATTCTCATGCGAATGATGACACTTGTTATAACATTGATGTTATCGATGGGATTACAGAAGAAACATTTGATGAGTTGCTTGATGAAAGAATTAAGACTCATGAAACATCTGGACAAATAAGTGATGAAGATCTCGACAGAGAATTCGCTGAATTTATGCAAATAAACACCGAAGAAATTTCTGAGGAAGAAATAACCAACTTTGAGGAGTTGGAATTCAATGATGAAATGAGAATCAAAACCTCAATTGAAGATCCGCTGGTGGATCTCGTCTTGAAACCTCTTCCCGATCATCTGGAATATGCATTCTTGGAAGAAAACTCTCTTCTTCCAGTTGTCATATCTTCAGCACTCAAACCCGATGAAAAAGAATGTCTTGTTTCTATGCTCAAAAATCATAAAGAAGCTTTCGCTTGGAAAACTTCTGACATTCGTGGAATAAGTCCAAACTTTTGCAAACACAAAATCAATTTCGAAAACGATTCCAAACCCGTTGTTCAAAGACAACGAAGACTCAGCCCAAACATGAAGGAAGTTGTTAAGAAAGAAATAATCAAACTTCTTGATGCTGGTATTATTTACCCCATTGAGGATAGTTCATGGGTGAGTCCTGTTCACTGTGTTCCTAAGAAAGGAGGAACAACTGTCGTAACTAATGCACGTAATGAACTTGTTCCTACCAGAACCATAACTGGTTAGCGAGTATGCATTGATTATCGCAAATTAAATGACGCCACCAGGAAGGATCATTTTCCTTTACCGTTCATGGATCAAATGTTGGAAAGACTTGCGGGGAACAAATTCTTTTGTTTTCTCGATGGATTTTCTGGTTATTTCCAAATTCCAATTGATCCAGTTGATTAAGAAAAGACCACATTCACATGTCCTTTTGGCACATATGCGTATAGGCGTATGCCTTTTGGTCTTTGTAACGCATCAACAACATTTCAAAGGTGCATGATTGCTATTTTTCAAGATATGCTTGAAACCTCCATGGAAGTTTTCATGGATGATTTCTCGGTATTTAGAGACTCATTCGAGTCATGCCTTTCCAATCTTGATAAAATGCTTGAAAGATGCAAAATCTCTCATCTTGTGCTAAACTGGGAAAAATGTCACTTTATGGTGACAGAAGGCATTGTGCTTGGTCACAAGATTTCTAGCAAGGGAATCGAAGTTGACAAAGCAAAAATAGATGCTATTGCTAAGTTGCCACCCCCGACTAATGTCAAAGGCGTTAGGAGTTTCTTGGGGCATGCGGGATTCTACCGTAGATTCATCAAAGATTTTTCGAAAATATCTCGTCCTATGACGAAGCTTCTCGAGAAAGAGCCAGTCTTTGATTTCAATGAAGAATGCATCAAGGCATTCGAAACGCTAAAAAATAAGTTGACAAATGCACCGATTATGGTTTCACCAAATTGGTCGCTGCCGTTTGAACTTATGTGTGATGCAAGTGATTTTGCCGTTGGAGCAGTATTAGGACAACGAGATGGAAAACATTTTCGTCCTATTTACTTTGCTAGCAAAACCTTGAATAGTGCTCAACAAAACTACACGGTCACTGAAAAAGAACTTTTGGCTGTAGTTTTTGCGTTTGACAAATTTCGTTCATATCTCTTTTTGTCAAAGACAATTGTATTCACCGATCATTCAGTTCTTAAATATCTGTTTGCCAAACAAGATGTCAAACCACGTCTTATTTGATGGATTTTATTGCTTCAAGAATTTGACATAGAAATCCAAAATAAGAAAGGTGCGGAAAATGTTGCAGCAGACCATTTATCTCGATTAGAAAATCCTAATTTAGAGGAATTCGGTGAAGACGAGATTGATGATAATTTTCCCGATGAAACTCTTATGGGAATTGAAAACGAAGAAGTTCCATGGTTTGCAGACTTTGCAAATTATTTAGTCGGAGGAGTGTTACAAAAAGGTCTAACTTACACTCAGCGTAGTAAATTTTTCGCAGACCTAAAACACTATTTTTGGGATGAACCGTATCTATTTAAAATGTGTCCCTATGGGATAATTAGAAGACGCGTGTACAGTTCAAAGACCCAAACAATTCTCGATGAATGTCATCACGGCCCAACTGGAGGACATTACGGTCCGTCTACAACCGCGAAAAAAGTCTTTGATGCAGGATTTTATTGGCCGACAATTTTTAAAGAAGCTCATACACTTGTGCAGAATTGTGATGCTTGCCAAAAATCTGGTAGTCTTTCTCGTAGAGACGAAATGCCACAAAAGAGCATACAAGTTTCTGAAATATTTGATAAATGGGAAATTGATTTCATGGGTCCTTTTCCTAAATCTCATAAGTTCGAATACATCCTCGTTGCAATTGATTATGTTTCCAAATGGGATGAAGCAGAAGCCTTACCCACAAATGATGCACGAGTGGTTGTAAATTTTCTGAAAAATCTTTTCTCTCGATTCGGAATTCCAAAAGATTTGATAAGCGACAGAGGAACTCACTTCTGTAACCACCAAATGGAGAAAGCTATGAAATGATATGGAGTCCATCATCGTTTCGCAACAGCATACCACTCTCAAACCAGTGGTCAAGTTGAAAACACCAATAGAGCTTTGAAAAGAATACTTGAAAAAACGGTTAAGGATAATCCTTCCGTTTGGTCAAGGAAACTCGATGATGCTCTATGGGAGTTTAGAACGGCATATGAAACTCCAATTGGCACAACTCCGTATAGACTCATATATGGAAAAACTTGTCATTTTCCGTTTGAAATTGAACACCACGCATACTGGGCGTTGAGGCAATGTAACCCCGATCTCAAAATCGCTGGAGAAAAACGATTCTTGCAATTGCATGAAATCGATGAGTTAAGACTCCAAGTGTATGAGAATTCCAAGTTGTACAAAGCTCGAACAAAAGCTTACCATGATAGGAAACTCAGAATCCGGAAAGAATTCAAAGACGGAGACAAAGTACTTTTGTTCAATTCTAAGTACAAATTCAAAGCTCCTAAGCTAAGAACCAAATGGTTTTGTCCATTCATGGTAAAACATGGTTTTCCATCAGGATATGTCGAGTTATATGACAAGCACGGTGGAACTTTCATTGTTAATGGACATCGTATCAAGCTCTACCATGATGAGGAGCAATTGAATGATTTGTCAAGTGAGAAAATCCCACTTGAATTGCTTGATAAAAAGAAATACACTACAATACCATTCATGGTACCTTTTCCACCAGATTTAAAAAAAGTAATACCATAGGCTGCGGAAACCGGATTCATCTGGGATGTTCTCCCTAGATCTTGCAATACCGCCAAGCTACATAATATTGATAAAACCGGAAAAGGAATAGTGAAAGGAAATGTGGTTTATATTCCCAAGAAGTCGGGAAAGAATCCCAAAACATAAACCACGATAGTGCAAGAATCGTTTTGGGCCTGGTTTTGGGCTTATTTTATGGACTTAAAAACATTACAAAATAGCTTATATGAACTGCTTATCGATAGTGCTTATTTTTAAGCTTGTTGGGCTTAAAAGCCCACTCGAATAAAATGTATATTTAGGGACTGTTTCGACTAGCGATAGCTTTTAAGTTAGAAAAGGCCTTTTAAGAGCTTATGAGATGACCTTATTTTAGCATCTTGTTAGATGAGCTTATAGAGAATTAGTACGAGCCATTTAATCGATATGTTATACGTAAAAATTGGATTTTATGGGGTCAATTCTAGTCGAATAAAATGAATGGGTCCAAAGTATTAAAATGACATATAACGTATGATATGAAATATAAGTTAGAAACATGTATCGTTAAGCATTAAAATGGTGAAATGAGTGTCGAATAAATGTATAACTTGTATTCGAGCCATCCTTTGATATAGGAGGTCATATGCAATACGTAAATTAAATACGATAAAACGTAAAAATGCATAGAAAGCTAAATACGATCGAATGAAATATAAACTTGTGCATGAATCATTGAAAACATGAGTATGAGTAGGAAATGAGTTTCAATGGACTTACAACACCAAAAGGTGGTGAGAAAACACGTTGAAGTGGACTGTGATTCGAATGATAGGCACGTCTCTTGCTAGAACGAATACGAAGGAGTCGAGATCAACTTGTATGCTTGTAAAATGATTCGAAGGGGCTAGAGAAAAGGCTCCTATTCTTGAGGGCTCGGATTAGGGAGTATAGGACTTAGAAAAATATAGTGAGGTAAGTTTAAGTGTGAATGAGAGTTATGTGTGATCATCCGAATATGTATGCATGTATATAGTCGAGTTTATAGTATTAAATTGGTACAAGTTGAGGCTCGATGGGACTGTAGTAGAGATTAGGGAATATACACTTGAGTTTAAAGATATTTGGAAGGGAGGTGGTGTGTTGCTTTAGCTATAAATCAAGTTGCATGTATATGTGTATATTTCGACTAGCCAAAGGGTCCAAACAACTTCATAACGTGACCAAATGAATTAGAAATGATGAGAAATAATCTTGTGAACTCATATTCGACTAGAAATAATAAAAGGCCTAGGTGAAAATTAAGTTTATTCGAATTGGATACAATTGAGTGAACTTGTAATAGTGTCGACTTGGATTCACTTTGAGTCTCGTCTAAGGATTAAACTTTCGAATTAGGGAGTGAGGCTTGTCAATCCTGATTATTTGGAGTATGGAGATTCGAATGTTGTAAAATGTAGCATAAGTTGTGTGTCAAAATCACAAGATATCGAGGCCAAGTGTTTGGGTGTTAGATCGAGTGAAAATAAAGTGATATATGGATTTGGACTTGGGCTTGAATAGTAACAGGCTCAAAATTGGGCCAAGAATAGTAATGTGGATCCGTTTGGTTGTTTATTAGTATAAGTGATTGTCGTGGTCCGTGTGTGAGCTCGTTCCAAAGTATTGTGAATCACGTATCAACGTGTTTGAATTATTGTAATGTAATAAACAAAATTTTCAAATTTTGTTCGTAAAAATAGTTAACTGAACCGTAATGGTAATTAATACTTGATTAACATTTACAAATCACTAGGGAATTTTAAAGGTTGCTACAGTACCTACCCGTAAAACATAATTCCGTCCCGGAATGTAAGTCTAAGATTGTTGTTAGGGTTGTCTATGAAAATAAATGTGGGTATTTTTCGCGAATTTGGTCCTCACGTTCCCATGTATACTCTGGTCCTCTCTTGGAGTTCCATCGAACTTTGACAATGGGAATAAGGTTTTGCTTTAGCTGTTTCACCTCTCTGTCCATTATTTTCACTGGTTCCTATGTAAATACGAGTTTGTCATCAAGTCGGATTTCTTTCATTGGGATGACAAGAGTTTCATCTGACAGACATTTCTTCAAGTTTGATACGTCAAATGTGTTGTGTACTCTGCTGAGTTCCTCTAGGAGCTCAAGTTTATAAGCAACTGGACCTATCCTTTACAGGATTTTGAATGGTCCAATGTATCTTGGATTCAACTTTCCACGCTTTCCATAGCGTACCGTTCCCTTCCATGGAGAAACTTTTAACATAACCCTGTCTCCAACTTGAAATTACATGGGTTTTCGCCTCACATCGGCGTAACTCTTTTGTCTATCATGAGCGGCTTGTAGTCGTTACCTAATCTTAAATATCTTTTCCGTTGTTTCGTGTATCAGTTCTAGTCCTGTGAGTTGTACATCACCCACTTTAGCCCAACAAACAGGCGATCTGCACTTTTGACCATAAAGGGCTTCAAACGGTACCGCCTTGATGCTGGCATGGTAGCTGTTGTTGTGCGAAACTTCAGCCAATGGCAAGTGTGGAAAACTAGAAAGGGGGGTTGAATAGTTTTACCGGTTTTTTAGTTCTTTTAAAACTTCTTTTAACTTTACTATTAGAAATCTTTGATTCGATTCTTATGTGCAACCAATCAACACCAATATGAACTACACACTAAACTAACTAATTATAAGTAATGAAATTAAAGAGAAGAGATGGAAAGCTCAAACCGGGACAAAAGGATTTATAGCGGTTCGGCTACGAAGCTCTTCTTCGCCTCTACTCCACTCCCCGAGTACCACACTCGAGAGTTTCAAGCACTATGTCAACAACCTCCCTTTAGGCGGAGAAAACCGTACACGTCGCTTATCCTATTTCGGACACTAAGCTAGATGTCGAGTGCTAATCTTAGCTAGCACCAATCTACCAAGATCCTCTTGATCTTTTCTACTTCACACACTCAACTCATAAGACTCGATCTACTTGATCACACTTGATCAATCACACAAGCTTACAAGCTTCAAGAGATCTCCTAGATCTCACAAGATCACAATGATCAACTCTCGCTTCACTTAACCTATTCTATCTACTCTTAATCAACTTGATCAATCACACAAGCCCAATGGCTTCAAGAGATATTCAATATCTCTATAAGATCTCAATGATCTTCACTCGCACTCTCACAAAAGAAAAATGATCTTGATGTATGCTATGATACAACAAGTGTGTAGCAAATGTTACAAGTACCCTAACTAAAACTACAATTCTTGTATCTTCTTGGATACCTTGAGTTCTTCTCTTGTACTTGAAGAGGAATGACAACACTTTGTATCTACTTGGATACTTTGTGTTCTTCTCTTGCTATTGAAGAGGAATGAAGAGGATCTCTAAGTTAGATGATTGGATCACTCTTGAACAAAAGAAAACTAAACTAAATGATCAAAAAGAGAAAAGGTGAAGAGAGTATGCCCAAAATCTATGAAGTGGGCTAGTATTTATAGGCAGAAAAAATCTGACTGTTATAAAGGACGGCTCCACTAAATTTAGTGGAACCGTGGAGCCGTGTCAGACAAAAACGCTCCTATTATTGTCTTTTCTGGTGAAAACTTATTTGGGGATGTTTGGAGCTAATTTTGGGCGGGAAAATAGTTGTTATGTGATGAGTGTCTAAATACTCATCATTTCTGTCACATTTAGACTACAAAAACATTTAAAAACATGCAAATATGCTTCAAAATAAAGAAAATATCATTTGATTGTGTTTTTATGTGTTGCAAGTGCAAAATGATCAAAAACAGTTAAAAACGAACATAGTTTGCATAATTGTCAGTTTCAGTCCCTGAAGTTTCAGAAATTGGCAAAAGTAGTCCCTGGTATTAAAATTATCATTCAAGGTCCCTAAACTATTTAACTTTTACAAAAATGATCCTTGGATGAAAGTTTTAAAGAAATTGAAAAACAGGTCCTTCAACTTTTAAAAATGACATAAAAGGTCCCTGAACTTTCAAAAGTTGTCAAAACAAGTCCCCCGATTTTCAAAAATAAAAAATTATCTTTTATGGCCCTTGTACTATTCAACTTGGCAAATTTTACCCCTTGGATAACTTTTGGAAGATTACAAGTTCAGCTCCCTCAACTTCATAAAATTACACAATTGGTCCTTGTTTGTTTACTTAAACTAACCGGACCCTTTATAAACTAACCCAAATAAACAAACCCATTATCCCTTTTCCAAGCCCAATAACCACCAGCCCAATCCCTTAAATAATAAAAACCGGGGTCAAACCCACAGTCAAACACCACTCCCTTTTCCCTCCCACAAAACCACCACCACTGCTACCATACCACTCCTTCCACCTCACCCTGGTTTTGCCACCTCTTCACCACCACCTGTCCACCACCTCACTACCTACTCTTCTATATGTCCCCTCCACCTCCACATCCTTCCAAAATCCATAATTACTAAAACCTGCTTAAATTAACTTGGCGCCAAAATTACAAATAAACGATTGGGATTAATTTTGGCCAATCCAATGGTGGGAAATGATGAGAAGTCGACAAGGAAGCTTTTGGACTATTATATAAAAGAGACAAGTAGCAGGAATAAAGATTATTAGTGTAGCTTAGTTTAGTTTTAATTCGTAGGTAGTGTAATTTCAGTTTCAGTTGTGTTTTTTCAGTTTAAATCATTTGTATTCAAGTTATTTAGTGTAATATGAACCTTTGTTATCATTAAATCCAAGTTTATTTCACAAATTTCAGTTTATGCATTTTTAAGCAAAATTGACAACTTTGCTTAATCTTGTTGAAACCTTGTTTTATTGTTTCCTTTGGCTCAATTCTGGTTATTTGTAAGCTTCATTAAGTTTTTAAAGCACTAAAATCAGTTTCCTTTCAGTTTGCTTAATATGCTCATAAATACTATAAAAATGGTAAAAATGCAAAAATCAGTTGTGAAGAACAAGAAGCAATGGATTTTGGTTGCTTGGGATGGAATCTGGTTTAGAACTCCAAGGGGAGTGATAGGAATGTAATTTCAGTTCTTGGTTCATTGTTTACAGTCTGGATCACTTGTAAGTCCATAATTTCCATTTTATGCTTTTTATTGTAGTCATGCTTTAGACTGCTTAATTGTTGTTCCTTTGTGTTTATTTGATGTTCATTAGTTGTAATACTGCTTGAAATCTCATGTTTGCTTAATAGATTCCATTATTGCTCATTGTTTCATTTTAACTGCTAATTTAGCATAATAATGATTCATGAGTATTTGTTGTTTAAAGTTGTGTTTCTATGTTTCAATAAGCTTAATATATCATATTACAACCTCATGGATCAGTGTAATGGCCTGAATCACTGTTATGTTTTGAAAATCTCTTTTTTTCATATCAATTAAGGAGTGTTTGGTTTAGTGTGTTTAACTGTGATAGAGGTCGTTTGTGGTGTTGTTCTTGTTTGATGTATGTCACAATAGACTTTACTAACTCAGTTTGACAATAAAATCCAGTCATATTTTGTGAAAAAGTCAAAAACCACTTTGATTCCTTGGATTTGTTCACTGTTAGCAATATTTAGTTCCATAATCATCAAATCAGCTCATTTGTTGTTAAAGTTGCTTAGTATAGTCTTTTTATAGCTTATTACACCATTCTCAGTCAGTAGGATCAGATCAAACTTCACAAAAGTCAAACAATAGGTTTTCTTCAAAAGTCAAAATTTCATAGAAACCCATTTTTGAATAAACTTGTGAATTTCGTGTAGGGCTTAATATTAGGATATTGGACTTGTGCTTTTAGGATATCAATGTTTTGCTGCTAATCTTAATTAGAGTATTTTTATTTATTTTTTTAGCTTAATTAAACTGCTTCTTTGTTAGCTTCTTTCAAGCTCTTTTTCACAAACCTCCTGTTTTGCTTATTCCTTGCTTTTGCTTATTCAGTGCACTTGGCTTGTTGATTTAGCTTCATTCTTGTTCCTTTCAGTTGTCTGTACCTTATTTTCTAGCTCGTGCACTCTGTGTGGCTTATTGTGAGCTTATTCAAGCTCTAAGTCTCATTTTCAAGCCAAAAAGCCAACTGTTGGCTCATTAAGCTTGTACCAAGCTTATCTTTGAGTTCCATTAAGTTTGTCTTCACAAAATTTGCTTATTTTCAGTAGTAAAATAGTTTTGTAAAAGAAAAATCAGAAAAATCCAAAAAATAAAAAAAGTGATAGCTTCTATTTAAGCCATTTGGCTTATTTTTCTACTTTTTCATTAAGCACTTTTCACTTTTATATTTTTTCTAGCTTTCTGCACTTATATAGTATTTATATAAAAAGTTTCAGATTTTTTGAGTTCATTTAGTATTTATTATAATTTTAATTAGTTTAAATAATTAATAAATAATAATTAATTAATAATAAATAAAATAAAAGTGTAAAAAAATATCTTTTCAGTTTTAAAATTAGTTTTATAATATTTTAGATTTTTCCAAGTTATAATTTCATTTTTCTAGGTTAATTTTATATTTTCTTGTATTTTAGGGTATTATTAAATAATTAAAAATAGTTTTTAATTAATAATAATTAATTAAATAGTTATAAAAATAATTTTAATTTTCCAATAATTTTCTTTTATTATTAGGATTGTAAAAATATAATTTTCATATCCGTAGGCCTTTTATTTATCAAATCTCGCGTTTTATTTTGTACGTTTACGTTTATTTAAATTTAAACGTACGTTTTTAGATTTTAGACGTTTCTAAATAAATTGCTCTCACGTACTTGTTCATATAGCTTGTTTAATCTATTTCCTTTTATATTTCCTTAGTTTAATCTCTCACAACCTTATTCGTTCAATCATCACCCGATCACAAATTCGTTTTACTACAGATTTCACACCTCGCTGGGACTTAACGACCCGGGGATACACTAAACTCTTTTGGACTTAATTGCAATTGGTTCCTTCAATAGCTTGACTTTAGTTGACCAAATCCTTGGTCAATATAAGTTGACTGTTTGGGACCGATCATTATGTGTGTTGAACTTATTTTTCCATTAAAACATTTCTTAATTATTAAAAATAATTTGTAAAGTATATTTTTGAAAGAAATGTCTTGTGACATAAAAATGTGAAGTCTTAAGCATAAATTTACTTCTTTGATCATTAGTCAAGTTGTAAATTTGTTCTAGAGTGATTTGTGAGAAATGAGATCTTTCGACCAAAAACTTGTTTACGTTAATTTTAACGTAACGTGATTTCACATTTTGTCATCCTAAAAACGTGAAGTTATCGAAAGATATAAATAACGTTTTTCGAACATTATTTGCATCAACAATCTCCCCATTTTTGATGATGACAAAACATAAACTCATTTTATGTTAAAATTAGTTTTAACAAGTTTTTAATGAGTTTACTCCCATTTCTCCCCCTTTTTGTCGAAGCAAAAAGGTTGCTAAGGCTCCCCCTCGTTTGGAGGACACCAAGGAATCGAGCAATGATTCGTGATATAAAACAAGGTTAGATAACATATATACACAATCTAACATGTAGCACTTAAGACAAATATCCAACCACAAAATGAATGACTAAGTAGTCAAAAATAAAAAATAAAAGTGAAACAACCACATGAAAGCCCATTCATTCATAAAGATAAAAAAACATGTCATACATAGGTATGACTACATCATAGAAGCAAAACAAACAACAAGAAAGCACATAAACATCATTAGTGATATGAGACTTCAAGATTTGCTTCAAATGTCAAAAGGATCCTAAGCTTTTATTTGAAAAACTAAACATAACCATGTTTAGTTGGTTGGGCTATTTGGTGGTGGAGGAGGTGGTATGATGGGTCCTTGTAGTGGTGTGAGGAGGTGCTCAAGGTAGGAGAATTGAAAGCTCAATTCATCTCTAAGGCACATGATGTAACACCCCAACCCGACAAGGGTAAAGATATCACAATAATGGATTCATATCAGATCAAAACAGAGCATACATCTACAGTAATACAAAAATCTCAAAGGATTACAAATGAAATACTGAATCTACAAGGTTACAATGAAAACTTTCAAAACTAATTCTAAAACATAATATCTTCCATCCAATTATAATCCAGAATAGCTACCAAGCCTTCTAAGTCCAGAGGCACACTCTCACTCATTCCCAGCTTCCTACTAAAACCGGCCGCAGGAAAAGAAATGCGGCTGAGCTACGAGAGCTCAGTGAACAGATATATAGATGACAGAAACAATAACAGATAACAATACAGAAACAAATCCGAAATACAGATTATACAGATACTGAATTAAAGTGAAAGAATAGGAAAGGAATAAGGGTAAAAGAAAAGAAATGAGAAAGAGATAATGTACAAACCAGGTTTAGGGAAATACAGAAATCCATCACGAGCCCAGAGATAACAGATAATATCATAACAGAGTAATCATATAATAATCCAGAGGGGATACCTCTCAAGTAACAGATAATATGAGGGGTGACCTCATGTATCAAATCGGAGTGATCAGCTCCCAGATATATGTGAAAGACGTGTATCGCACACACCATCAGTCACCAGACATAATAATAAACATATAACATAAACAGATAACAGATTCAGAACTAGGATGCATCCATGCGCCCCCGGTGGCCAGAAACTCCTTAACACACCAGATAAAATAAATCAGGGACGGGACAGGTCATCACTCTCCTGCCCTAGAGTCATGCCATCGGTGCATCAATGACACGGACATGAAACCCTCATGCCTAGTGATTGGCTCGGATATCACTACCACAAAAAAGAACATAAACATCCCCTAATAGAAACCGGTTATATAATAACCAGTTCCTATTGTAAAAAATATGGGGTAGGGAAAGTGTAAAAAACCGGTTGTCATAGAATAACCACTCTCTTTAATATAAAAGTTAAGAAAAACTGGTTCTGTGAAAAAGACCGGTCTTAAAATATTAGTAAAGACACCGGTTTCTTTTAAGAAACCGGTTTGTATTATATTCCACTTATGGACACCGGTTGTTTACTATAAAACCAGTGTTGCTGATCTTTTGAATCTACTCAACCGATTAATAGACTGGATCAAACCGGGTTTCAAAACATTTACTCAAAGTTTCTAACCCTATATTTGGTCACTTAAACTAAAACTTGCAAAAATCATTCCAACACATAATTTGATGTTGAGTGCAACACCGTCCAAGATTAGTATAAGGGGCAATTAATTTTTTAACCCAGTCGCTAGAAGTGTTGAGTTTTTGTGGCCCGAAATTAGCGACTTTCCTGAAATAACCCAGTCGCCCGATGACTTTTCTTCAAAAATTGAGAAGGCGACATGTGTCACTTAAAAAGTGGCGCCCAATCATTAAAGCTGTACTTTGTATCATAGCCCACTATGTGTACTTTTTAAGTGACTTTTTTTCCGCGACTTTTCACACATTAAGCGACCTTTTTAAAAGTTAATTCTTGATGATACTGTTTATTTAAGATCGGATCATCAAGAAGGACACGAAGAATGACGAGTCAGGTAATAAAATAATTTACTCAAGTTATAACTAAATTTAAGCTAATATAATTATTTTATAGTCAACAACTAATGTATTTTTATACATTTGTTATTTTTGCAGGCGCTACAAACCGAAGACATAATCAAATAAATTAAATAAATAGTATATATTATGCAATAATTTATTTTCTCCAGGTAAATAAGTCACTAATAATTTCACTAAAAAAAAAAAAAAAAAAAAAAAAAAAAGGCTCTATGCAACCCACGATCCACAACTTCTTCCCCAAACTTTCCCCCCAATTTTTACCTACTACAACACCACGATCCTCCACCTTCACAGCTTCTCCTCCCGCCAATCGACCCCTAACCACCACCCTTCTTAATATATATGATGTTTGCATCATTTGACAAGATATTAACCGCAATCTTTTTTATCAAATCGTATCCCAAAACCAACACTCACCTCTACCATCACGACCAAGCTCAATTTGGGTCATTCATCTGAGTTTGAGCACATCAAATGGTATTTTCCTTCTTCTTAATTTAACTTTGATACGCAATTGTTACTTATTTTAAGGTTAAATTAAACTCTTATGCATTATTGAATTAAGTTATTATAATCATTGATTCTTGATGAGTGGGGAAAATTTGGTTATGTGATGCGCCATACTTTTATAAACATAGGGCCTTGTTGTTAAAGTGAAGTTAATTCCTTATATAATTGAGAAACACAGTCTCTTGTTAGTACGCTCCATAGATTAACAAAGGAATTTGAGATGAGAATATAGTCTATCTTTTTGTTAGAGGGGATTATATCATGAACGCAGTATGCGTAATAGAAGAGATTGTGTTCGTGGGCAATTTGAGTATGATTTTTTGTTGCTAGATTCATTTGACAGCAAAAAGAATTAATCGAGAGCCTTGAGTTGACATACTATCTTTCCCTAATTTATTTTTCCTTCATTTGTTTCAGGCAAATGATGCACAACTTAGCACCATGGTTGCTGAACAGGTAGATTCTTTTTCTGCTTGAAAACTTAAAAAATGTAGTCCGGTTGTTATTTCTGTATGTTATAATGTTAATAACTTGTTGATGGTTATATAAAATTCATCAATGTTATGTTGCAGGTTGAACAAGCGCAAGCTGGTTTAAAAGCACTTGGTTCATCTGAGAAGACTGTAAACCATCTCCGTGAAAACTTTGTTAATATAGAGAGGTACATTTTACAGCACATGGAGTTACTATAATTATATTCAAATAGACTCGTATTGATTATACGTGGTTGGCTTTAGGATTGATTATACTGCTTTACTTGTACAGGCTATGTCTAGAATGCCAAACGTTGATTGATAATTAAGCTTCTCAGTAATGCGCGAAATAACTTAAACACAACATTGAAGGTATGCAATATAAATGAATCATAAAGCCATTTTTTTCCATTCCTTTGTTTATTTATTTTGTTACTCGTTATATCGCATGCCGAATGTTCAAGCTACATATATATCTGTAATTTCTTCTTTCTAATCTTATCAATGGATAACTATTAGGATGTAGAGGGGATGATGTCAATTTATGTGGAGGCTGCTGCGGCCCATGATTCTCTAAGTGATGATAAGGAACTAATAAACACATATGAGGTAGGGTGAAGTGTTACACACAGTATTGCTAGTTACTCTTATGTTGCAACCATGTTATCCTGATTGCTCATATGTTCTAATAGTTCTTTCATGATTTTGCTATTTTTCAGAGATTAACAGCTCTTGATGGAAAGAGGAGGTTTGCGTTAGCTGCTGCTGGATCTCATAAAGAGGAGGTTGGCAGACTAAGGTTTGGATCATATTGAATGAATTAATTGCGTTATGTGAATGCAAGTAACGTTAAGTGACATATAGCGCTCCATGAGACCGTAATGAAGGCTCATAAGATCTTTAAAATCATAAACTATATGTTCAATCCCAATAATAGGAGTGCAAGAAATATATGAATCTGAAATGCTATGTTGGTTCAGCAACCTGACCTCTAGAGGTGTTGAATCAACAACTTATTTCATTCAACCTAATTATAAATTGATGATAAGCTCACCAACTCAGATTGCATATCATAGCCATTCAAATCCACCGACTTCTTGTTCTTCATAGGGTTTATTTTGTGTAGGAAAAACAGGTGCTTTAATTTTTATATATGGATTTTCATATTTCACTTAATTTATGAAATCATTTTTGAACAAATAGCCTACCTAAACAAGTTTTGAGGTTGACATTGAAATGTCACAGAGAGTATTTTGAAGAAGTGGATCGTATTTGGAAAATATTTGAGCAGACTCTAAGCCATCAGTCATGTTCCATTTACCCATCTCGTTATGAACAACTTTCGTTAGTATAAATCGAGCAGTCAACACGAAAAAAGTCAACTCAGCGAAAGCGAGTCCTATTTTTCCAATAATAGTAGCCACCCCGTTGAGCTTCACTTGTAATGGAGTCTCGTCGTCCCCGCCTTCACTTAAAGTCACCTTTAATCGTCCCCATTCTGTTTTCATTCCAACAAATGTAACCAGCATTCTGTTTTCATTCCAACAGATGTAACCAGCATTCTGTTTTCATTCTTAAATATCAGTAATATTTTGTTTCCTACAGGTGGTTCAATTGTTGGAAACTCCTTATGTGAATCTTATAAATTATGCATCATTAGTCACTACAAATGCTGCAACGCACCGTTTTGTTGCTGGAAAATCCAAGCTTCTTCTTGAGTTTGGGTTACGGCGTGCACAGGTCATAGTATTTCTGCTTTACCGCATCACTACGGGGTCCCTTTTTTAAGAAACATTTATATGCTGACATTTCTTTCATTTTTTAGGGCCCAGATGGTGGTATTAGTGCATCAAGGTATTGCTACATGGGAGGATTCGATGCAACAAGGTCCTGCTGGCCATATATGTTCCACCTTATATGGACTTTTGTTTTATTTTATCTTTTTCTTGACAATAACATCGTCATAATATTGTTCGATACCAAGGCGGCTAATTTTTCTCTTATTTTGTGTGTTTTGACAGCAATTATGCAGCAGGAAAAATATTTGGAATACCGCACATTCACATGCTTTTGTTAGCTCATTCATGGTTGGTATAAAAGATAACCTCTTTGTAAATTCAGTGGATTTTGATATCATGAGTTCATGACGAGTCATCTGTTTGAGGGATTAAATGTTGTTTTGTTAATTAGTTAAATCCATCGTTAAATTTTTGGTCATGAGCCATTTACTTGATCATGTTCACAAGCTACTGTTGATAGTAATCTACTAGATTTTTCAGTTACTTTAATCAATTTTCCAATTTGTAGGGGCCTGATGAGATTATAGAGAAGTCTCTCAAAAGTCTTGACGGGTCTCGAGTATGCGAAGATTTTCTTGGTGCTGTGCAGACATGGTTAAGCAAACTAAAGGTTTGTCTACACACTAATGACTTAGTTTATGCAAGAATGGATCTTATAAAAGGGGGGAAAAAAAAAGTTACGCTCAAATGCATTGACTAAATCAAAAGTGCATATTCATTACCATTTGGTCTTTTGTCTGATTCAGTTTTCATAATTATACTATATAATCTTTTTATTCCTCTACTTTTATACATGTTTCAGAGGTTAAGTATATTGAAGGGTGTTTTTGGTGAGACTAACCAGAGTGAGCTAGCTGCCTTCGTTTCATATGCCCTGGCATTTCCTGACAACTACTATGTAAGTAGGAAGTTTATTATCCTAGGCCGTGTTCATGATAGACATTAGCTTATATTGATGATTACGTAGCTTGTTCTTTCTTCCAGGTTATGAGGAGTGGTATTCCTAACTTCTGTGCTGTTGCTCTAGCACTACATGATCTTGGGTATGTCCATAACTTTCAATGATGTCATGTGATGTATAACTGTTTATCTAACCTGAGACATAGTTGCATCTCTAGTTGATGTGAATAGTTAATGCTGATTATCTCACATACAGCTTTCATTTCTGTTTCTGCAGGTACAAAGTGAGGGGCATCAGATTAGACTCTGGCGATATTGCTTATCTGTCATGTGAATCAAGGAAGTTCTTAAAGCTCATGGAAAAAGTGCTAAAGAAAGCTACTTGTTGAAAGGTTATGCTCTTAATACGGGTCGTGCAGCACAAGGAATGCCGATGAGAGTTTCTCCTGCAAGGATTGCGTGTCTTGATTTCAATCTTCAAAAGACAAAGATGCAATTAGGGGTTCAAGTTTTAGTAACCGACCCTCGCGAGTTAGAAAAGATTCGTTAAAGGTAAACTTGGATTAACTCAATAGCTCATATAGTTGTGTCTTTCTGTTTTATCACAGATTATTGATATTAGGGGTAGCAATGTTGGTATTTTGGGTATGGGCAGGTTGAAATGAGCGTGACTTGGGTTGACAAGTAAACACTTTTTTCTCCACTTTGTATAGTTTTTTTCAGGAGTTAATGCGTTAATTGTGATCAGAAAAACAATACTATTACAAGATTGGGTAGTTTATGCATTAGTTATTGCAAATTAGGGGTGACAATAGGGGTATTTTGGTAATGGGGCGAAATGAGTCTTGGTTTAAACATTTGTGCAGGAAGGAGTTGCAATCGAAATTGAAGGCTGTTGTTGGAGCCTTGAAGGGCGAGCTTGCTGCTACTACATTCCTTTCTAGCTTAATTAGTTAAACAAGTTTGAGTCAAGTTGAGACGATTTGATATGTTGTAGTTGGTTATATTGTCATGTATCAAGATTTATGTACTTTACGTTAGTTGTATATCATGGAATTATGAAAATTTTATATTTTTTTTGCAAAAACTAAAAAATCATTTTTTTTTAAAACGAAATTCTCACCAAGACCGGTTCTTATATAAAAACTGGTTTCTTTACTCTATAATAGAGGCATGTAGACACCGGTTGTAGACACCGGTTCTTACTAGCAAACAGGTTTCAATGCTGAAATTAGAAACCGGTTGTGGAACCGGTTTCTATATGTTTTGGTTATAGAAATACCCCCCGCCTAGAGTGGTTCCTAAACCACTCTCCATGAGCCATTCTAACCGGTCTCTATGAGATTTTTTGTAGTAGTGTATCAGACTGTGGTCAAGGTCAGATGTCATATAATAAACAGAGTCACATCTAAGGGTTCATGGCAGAAGGGTCATGTCAATAATTCAGATTAAGATAATAAGGTTTAAATCAGAGTTTATCAGATTAAGTTTAATATCAAAGCTTAAGTTCAGATTAAAAGGTTTATTTCCAATAGTCCAAAAGAGTATATCAAAGGTTAATAATTACAAGTTTATAGCAATAATCCATTTCAGAAGTTCCTGTCAAGAGTTCATTTAAATCAATCCTTTAATAATGGTTTTCATTGAAATGATCTTTCAAAATAGTTTTCATAAAAATGGTCTTCCAAAACTTTTAGTAACTTCCATTTCAAGTGGTATAGCTTCTTTTTAAAATAGCTTTTAATAAAGGTTCAAAATCAATTAGGTTCAGATAAGGATTTAACAGGTTAAGGTTTATACCAAAATCAAATCAAAGTTTACAACAGATATATCAGGTTAAGGTTCAGAACAAGGTTCACATATCAGATTTACAATCAGAGTTCAGGAAAAAGGTTCAGAATAAAAGAATCATAGCAGAGGTTCAAACAAAAGGTTCAAGACAAACAGATCACAACAAAGATTCACAACAGAAGGGAACATAGCAGTGGTATCGGAGATCCTAATAAAGAAAATGAAAACTGAAAGAAAAAGGGGATGAAAACCCTTACTGAAAAAGGGCAGAATATCTGTACCTTATTAGCACAGCAGAAAATCAAACAAACACAGAACAAATGATCAGGACTTCTCCTTCTTCACACCTAAGGAAGAGGAAGACAGAATTACTAAAGTTTCTTATTCAGATTATTCCTTTTAGTTTATCTCTTCATTTTATGTACTTTCTATTTTTAGTAACCTTCCAGATTTAGTAAGTTCCCATAATTAGCAGGTTTTTAGAATTAACAGATACTATCATTTCAGATTAGGTTGAACCTTTATTCAAAGATTATTATAGAATACAGTACATTTTATCAAGTTACAGAAGTTTAGGGTTTTAAATGACAATTATACAAAGTTTAGGGTTTTAAATGCAACTTCATTAATTTCTAAGGTCATTTGTGAAAATACTTCAAGTTACAGAATTATACACTCATTTTATTCAGAATTACATTTTATTCCCTTAAGTTTCACAATTTACAGATAATACCCCTTTAGTTACATAAGTTACAAAACCAACCTTATAATTACATATTTTACAAATTAAACCCTACAATATCCATATTTACCAACCAAGCATATTATATTTCAAATTTACAGAATATACCATCAGAATTTAGTACTTTACAGATTTGACCCCTCAGAATTCATAATTTACCTATTTAGTCCTTTAAGTTTACAAAACATATATATTAAGTCATAATTCATAACAATTACATAATTAGCCCATAAATCCTCAAAATTACAAAACAACCTTTTTATATCAGTATTAACTCAAAACAACGTCAATATTTCAGATTTACACTTTTGGTCCCTCTTTTTAAATTAATTTCAAATCGTAACCCTAATATGCCATTAATTCATTATATTGCAATATTTACACTTAGGACCCCAAAGTTATATTTTTCCCACATTCTTACAGATGTATATGATCTTACAAAAATATCCCAAAAGTTTCAAAGTTGACAAAACAGGTCCTTATACTTTTTACTTTAAATCGGCTAGACTTTTTAGAAACAATTACAAACCCTACTATTCACCAATCATTGAACCATCATTAATTCATCCTTAAAACACATTTAATGATCAGATTCATGCCCAAGAAACCTAACCCTAGTAATCCCGATTTCCATTTTATTTGTTTTCTTTATTTTCATGAAATCCGGTTTTAACAATAATTCACCACGTTAAATCTAGGCTTCCAAAAATCAAACTCATATTTTTCCCAGATCATATGACTTATAAAGAACCCACAAAAAATAATTAGCATGCCCATAAAAATCATTTAACATATATTTGATTTTTACGTACGTTTTAGACATCAAAATTACCACGACATGATTTAGGCTACCATAATTCGATCTATCATTTTTTCCAGGTCTATTACATCATATGAGGTCTAAATAAAATAGCTAACATGTCCAGAAATTCGGATTACATATATTTGTGATTTACGTGTTTTATGATCATTATATTTTCATACGCATAGATTAGCATGCATGATTCGATTCACATAATTTATATGAGTCATATAACATGTAAAGATCACATGAAAATTGCTATATTAATTTTAGAATGTGTGGTTTAGGCGTATGAATTATTACCTTGCGTTTGAGCAATTCAACAAGAAAAATGGAACAAGAATGAACCAATGAAAAAACGCACCAACCCTTATTTTTCCTAGCTTCCTTGCACCTCCAAGAACCCCAGAAAAATCCTTGTTCACGTCCAGAACTTGTGTGATTGATTGGGTCAATTTTCTTGTGTCGCTAGGGTTTTATCTTTGTTTTTGCGATTAGGTTTTTAGAGGAAAAATAAAAGAGATTTGTTTATATCTTAAGAACCGACTTAGGGGGGGGCAGAAAATCAGGAATTCGGTATTTAGGATCAAGATATATTTTGAGTTGATTTTATTTACCCTTTCCTTAATTTATTTGACATATTATTTAATTAAAAAGAATTAAACATTATATTTAGTTAAATTGTGTATTTTCGGAATTTACTAAATAAATGTGTATGTTAATTTTTTTTTGAACATTGAAAATGATGTAACATTGTCCCAGCAATTAGTTTGTTTCAGATATAGTTCGATTTCAGAAGTTTTGGAATTATTTCAGAATTTTATAAGTTGTTTAATTAGGTTTTATGTTATCAGGGGTAATTTGGTCATTTTACGGGTTATCTGAATTTCAAAATTGCTATATTAATTTTAGAACGTGTGGTTTAGGCGTATGAATTATTACCTTGCGTTTGAGCAATTCGACAAGAAAAATGGAACAAGAACGAACCAATGAAAACACGCACCAACCCTTATTTTTCCTAGCTTCCTTGTACCTCCAAGAACACAGAAAAATCCTTGTTCACGTCCAGAACTTGTGTGATAGATTGGGTCGATTTTCTTGTGTCGCTAGGGTTTTATCTTTGTTTTTACAATTAGGTTTTTAGAGGAAAAATAAAAGAGATTTGTTTATATCTTAAGAACCGACTTAGGGGGGGCAGAAAATCAGGAACTCGGTATTTGGGATCAAGATATATTTTGGGTTGATTTTATTTACCCTTTCCTTAATTTATTTGACATATTATTTAATTAAAAAGAATTAAACATTATATTTAGTTAAATTGTGTATTTTCGGAATTTACTAAATAAATGTGTATGTTAATTTTTTTTTGAACATTGAAAATGATGTAACATTGTCCCAGCAATTAGTTTTTTTCAGATATAGTTCGATTTCAGAAGTTTTGGAATTATTTCAAAGTTTTGGAATTATTTCAGAATTTTATAAGTTGTTTAATTAGGTTTTATGTTATCAGGGGTAATTTGGTCATTTTATGGGTTATCTAAATTTCAGGTATTACAACTTCTTCCCCACTAACAAAAAAAATTTCGTCCTCAAAATTTGCAGAAAGCAGAACGAAAAGAGAGCAGAAAACAAAACAAAGACTAAGACGAGAATTGAGGTGAAACGAAACAGAAACACAACTGACGGTGAACAGACATATGAAAGATTTGTTTCTCATGACTCGAACTTGTAGATTCCAAAATTGTTTCAGATCCTCAGAACAGACATAACATACTGAATCCAGATCAGAAGAATAGCATACCAAACGTAGTAGATGAAAATCAGATTCATAGGGTTTTGACGGATATGCCGTTCACAGAAATTGATTAGACAAATCAGATTTGAACATACAGAAAATAGATTATCGAGGACATCAATGGCAGAAAGTTCTATAACAGAAGCTAAGATTAGTATCAGATGTACAGAGGTCAGCAAAACGCATGACGAGAATCCAGACGTATCAATTCGCATAACGGTGGAAGCAGATTACGCGTATAGGTAGAATGAACTTAAAGTCTCACTAACACAGACGATCTCAAACAGTTATCAGGATTTCTAAAGCTTCTAAGGCACTTCTCAAAATATCCTATGCCCACAACAAGTGCACGTTATATGATGTAAGTATTATCACGTTGGCCAGACGTCATAATACTGGCATCATATAAATATGCCCTCATGATGGTCATACTTTATCTCAAGTCGTGAACAGAACAAACTTATCTTAATCCACCTAATCTTCCTACGGTCTCAGAGGTCATCAGAATCCAATACCCTAACTAAGAAGAGAACAACTACTCAAAAAATTTAACGAAAGTCCCAGAATGTCTATCAGAATTTGGTACATCAGATCATCCATCATTCGTCAAATTTCAGATAACAAAACCATCATCCGACATACGCAGAATGAACACAGAGCGGAATTACTGATAAAGAACCTAAATCATTCAAAGGATTTTATCATTAGGTAACAGAAATTTAGATAGGTCAAGCAGAAGTGAATCACATCATCCATAACTTCATCCGTCACAGAATTAATTCTTCCAAACACAAACGTTCGCTTCAAAATTTTCATCCATTTAAACTCATGATCTCAAGTTCCATATGCAAGTCTGCTCCTGCTCTCAATTCATCTTAGTACAACTAAAATGAATAGAGAAGCAAGACTGCGAGTCTTGGACAAGTCTGCTAGCACAGTTCGAAATTCGCCAACTCAGATTGCTGTCGTCATCGGATGCTTGGTAGTGGTGTCTGCTACAATCTCTGAACGCCAATCACATCTACTCTTCCAGAACAAAGGTCATTCCATTTAATACGAAGATGGTCTACATGTTTTTCCTTGTTCGTCTCAGGGCACACACATGCTGTCATACTATGACAATTGTCCAGATACTCGTGAAAATATGATTCTTATTAGCCAATACTATTGGCATTATTTAAGACTCATAATGGTCACAATGAGTACGAAAACAGTTTTCATGAATCACTTCAGGGAAACTTCATATCTAAATCACATCACCCATCTTTACGAATAAAACTGAATTACTTTACGGAAGTTGCTCTCAGTTAGTCATCTCCCTTCTCAGGAGTTCTTGTGGTTGCTTCTTCAGTCCTTCGAACATTAAATGAGGTTGTCTGATACAGAGGTCACAAGGATAGAATAATTTAATCATTTATACTCGGAAATGAAAAGTGATTACAGTGAGATTACGGTTAAGTTTACGATAGTTGATATGCAGACGCAAAATTTTCTCTTTCTTCTTCATAAACTAATAGGGGTATTCAAGGGGAACACTGAGGTGGACAAAAACATATCTCATCATCTTCTTCAGCATCATGGTTCATTAACTGAGATCGGTTCAGAGTCAATTTTTCTGCTCAACAGGAGAGAAAACCCAAGAGTTTCATCAGAAAATGCCAGAAAATTTGTACAACAAAACTTTCAATGCCAACACTTTCTAGGGGTGGATACTAATCATTGTCAGAAGAATTTGACGATCAAATGAGATTAGGGTAAGTATTTCCATAGCAGTTTTAAGCTTAGCAGATTTGAGCGGTTAACGGTTATCATAACAAAAGTAGGGTGGAGCAGATTGTTACATTTCAGATGCGGTAGCCTATGATAGCTTTTACGAAGGGCCAGCCAATCAATAATCAAAGGGTCTCCAAAATCAAGTATATCAATAGTAAACAGATCCGCAGAACGTATATGGTTGCTTAACCAGACGGATAGTTCATATGTCAGAGTCAAGTACATGGTTCAGTATAGTGTGGGGATAGGTACGCGAATAGTTCAAGGTGTTGGTGCTTTTGGTTTAGCCTTTAGCATAAGTGACAGGCAGGGTGTACATCATTGGTAATACGAACATTGTATAACTGTCATGAAATGTCGGATATCAGCATCATAAGTTCAGTTAACAATTCCATGCAGAGATAGTATTTGCATCAAATCCTTCTAAAGAAAAACTGATTGGCAAATAAGATTCATCATTCAAGGGAGCAAATAAGATTCATCATTCAAGGGAGCAAATAAGATTCATCATTCAGGACACAATAGGATCAGAGGATACATTTATATCCAGTATGGGTCATGAATTTATAGAATGTGTCAAACACTTTAAGGTTAAATGGTCTTCAGGATGGTCGGAAAGATATCAGACTGTTTATCCAACAGATCAGAAATGAAGGTCAACATTGGGTAGTGGCAGCAAAAGTTTAACAATCGGTAATCATGGCAGGGGTTCCAAAATTGTTTCAAACGCCAAAGGTGCGACATAGGAGGATAGTCGTCAATATTAAATGATCAAATCAATCAATCCTTATAAGGATAAAATCAAGGTTACTGTCAAAGAAAGACGGATCAATAAAGATAAATCTTATCGTTCGGAAATGAGAGGGAATGCATTTTTTAATACTCGTGGTCAAACGCCACAAAACTTCTCATGGGAACAGAGATGGTTAAGATAGAATCAAAAGATTCATAGGTAATTATCAGAAGCAAGAAACAAATAACAGAATGTATCAAGTGTATCATCATCATGGGGATTCTCAGATTGCCCAAAGAGGCATCAGATGATTAACAAAAGGTTCAGAGGTCGGAGTCAGAGCAAGGATCAACTAGTGTCAGACAATTACTATGCAATTCTCAATGCTTCAGGTTTATTTAGGTGATTTTAGCAGGCTTAACCCAAAACAAGGTACGAATCAGAGTAATGCGGAAGCAAGATACTTAAGCAAATGACTTATAGTCTACCCATTCCTCACTGGTCAGAATTTAAGTTCCTATAGGGAAATCCTACAGCAAATTCTCAAAGGTTGTCCTACGAGCGCCTACAGTGGAAACTTAGTGGTCCAGAATTCACAGGTCAAGGGTAAATGTATTACGAGTCGCAGCCTGTGATCTCTGATACCATAAATTGTAACACCCCAACCCGACAAGGGTAAAGATATCACAATAATGGATTCATATCAGATCAAAACAGAGCATACATCTACAGTAATACAAAAATCTCAAAGGATTACAAATGAAATACTGAATCTACAAGGTTATAATGAAAACTTTCAAAACTAATTCTAAAACATAATATCTTCCATCCAATTATAATCCAGAATAGCTACCAAGCCTTCTAAGTCCAGAGGCACACTCTCACTCATTCCCAGCTTCCTACTAAACCTGCCGCAGGAAAAGAAATGCGGCTGAGCTACGAGAGCTCAGTGAACAGATATATAGATGACAGAAACAATAACAGATAACAATACAGAAACAAATCCGAAATACAGATTATACAGATACTGAATTAAAGTGAAAGAATAGGAAAGGAATAAGGGTAAAAGAAAAGAAATGAGAAAGAGATAATGTACAAACCAGGTTTAGGGAAATACAGAAATCCATCACGAGCCCAGAGATAACAGATAATATCATAACAGAGTAATCATATAATAATCCAGAGGGGATACCTCTCAAGTAACAGATAATATGAGGGGTGACCTCATGTATCAAATTAGAGTGATCAGCTCCCAGATATATGTGAAAGACGTGTATCGCACACACCATCAGTCACCAGACATAATAATAAACATATAACATAAACAGATAACAGATTCAGAACTAGGATGCATCCATGCGCCCCCGGTGGCCAGAAACTCCTTAACACACCAGATAAAATAAATCAGGGACGGGACAGGTCATCACTCTCCTGCCCTAGAGTCATGCCATCGGTGCATCAATGACACGGACATGAAACCCTCATGCCTAGTGATTGGCTCGGATATCAGACTGTGGTCAAGGTCAGATGTCATATAATAAACAGAGTCACATCTAAGGGTTCATGGCAGAAGGGTCATGTCAATAATTCAGATTAAGATAATAAGGTTTAAATCAGAGTTTATCAGATTAAGTTTAATATCAAAGCTTAAGTTCAGATTAAAAGATTTATTTACAATAGTCCAAAAGAGTATATCAAAGGTAAATAATTACAAGTTTATAGCAATAATCCATTTCAGAAGTTCCTGTCAAGAGTTCATTTAAATCAATCCTTTAATAATGGTTTTCATTGAAATGATCTTTCAAAATAGTTTTCATAAAAATGGTCTTCCAAAACTTTTAGTAACTTCCATTTCAAGTGGTATAGCTTCTTTTTAAAATAGCTTTTAATAAAGGTTCAAAATCAATTAGGTTCAGATAAGGATTTAACAGGTTAAGGTTTATAACAAAATCAAATCAAAGTTTACAACAGATATATCAGGTTAATGTTCAGAACAAGGTTCACAGATCAGATTTACAATCATAGTTCAGGAAAAAGGTTCAGAATAAAAGAATCATATCAGAGGTTCAAACAAAAGGTTCAAGACAAACAGGTCACAACAAAGATTCACAACAGAAGGGAACATAGCAGTGGTATCGGAGATCCTAATAAAGAAAATGAAAACTGAAAGAAAAAGGGGATGAAAACCCTTACTGAAAAAGGGCAGAATATCTGTACCTTATTAGCACAGCAGAAAATCAAACAAACACAGAACAAATGATCAGGACTTCTCCTTCTTCACACCTAAGGAAGAGGAAGACAGAATTACTAAAGTTTCTTATTCAGATTATTCCTTTTAGTTTATCTCTTCATTTTATGTACTTTTTATTTTTAGTAACCTTCCAGATTTAGTAAGTTCCCATAATTAGCAGGTTTTTAGAATTAACAGATACTATCATTTCAGATTAGGTTGAACCTTTATTCAAAGATTATTATAGAATACAGTACATTTTATCAAGTTACAGAAGTTTAGGGTTTTAAATGACAATTATACAAAGTTTAGGGTTTTAAATGCAACTTCATTAATTTCTAAGGTCATTTGTGAAAATACTTCAAGTTACAGAATTATACACTCATTTTATTCAAAATTACATTTTATTCCCTTAAGTTTCACAATTTACAGATAATACCCCTTTAGTTACATAAGTTACAAAACCAACCTTATAATTACATATTTTACAAATTAAACCCTACAAAATCCATATTTACCAACCAAGCATATTATATTTCAAATTTACAGAATATACCATCAGAATTTAGTACTTTACAGATTTGACCCCTCAGAATTCAGAATTTACCTATTTAGTCCTTTAAGTTTACAAAACATATATATTAAGTCATAATTCATAACAATTACATAATTAGCCCATAAATCCTCAAAATTACAAAACAACCTTTTTATATCAGTATTAACTCAAAACAACGTCAATATTTCAGATTTACACTTTTGGTCCCTCTTTTTAAATTAATTTCAAATCGTAACCCTAATATGCCATTAATTCATTATATTGCAATATTTACACTTAGGATCCCAAAGTTATATTTTTCCCACATTCTTACAGATGTATATGATCTTACAAAAATATCCTAGAAGTTTCAAAGTTGACAAAACAGGTCCTTATACTTTTTACTTTAAATCGGCTAGACTTTTTAGAAACAATTACAAACCCTACTATTCACCAATCATTGAACCATCATTAATTCATCCTTAAAACACATTTAATGATCAGATTCATGCCCAAGAAACCTAACCCTAGTAATCCTGATTTCCATTTTATTTGTTTTCTTTATTTTCATGAAATCCGGTTTTAACAATAATTCACCACGTTAAATCTAGGCTTCCAAAAAACAAACTCATATTTTTCCCAGATCATATGACTTATAAAGAACCCACAAAAAATAATTAGCATGCCCAGAAAAATCGTTTAACATATATTTGATTTTTACGTACGTTTTAGACATCAAAATTACCACGACATGATTTAGGCTACCATAATTTGATCTATCATTTTTCCCAGGTCTATTACATCATATGAGGTCTAAATAAAATAGCTAACATGTCCAGAAATTCGGATTACATATATTTGTGATTTACGTGTTTTATGATCATTATATTTTCATACGCATAGATTAGCATGCATGATTCGATTCACATAATTTATATGAGTCATATAACATGTAAAGATCACAGTAAAATTTCTATATTAATTTTATAACATGTGGTTTAGGCGTATGAATTATTACCTTGCGTTTGAGCAATTCGACAAGAAAAATGGAACAAGAACGAACCAATGAAAACACGCACCAACCCTTATTTTTCCTAGCTTCCTTGCACCTCCAAGAACCCCAGAAAAATCCTTGTTCACGTCCAGAACTTGTGTGATTGATTGGGTCGATTTTCTTGTGTCGCTAGGGTTTTATCTTTGTTTTTGCAATTAGGTTTTTAGAGGAAAAATAAAAGAGATTTGTTTATATCTTAAGAACCGACTTTGGGGGGGGGGGGCAGAAAATCAGGAATTCGGTATTTAGGATCAAGATATATTTTGGGTTGATTTTATTTACCCTTTCCTTAATTTATTTGACACATTATTTAATTAAAAAGAATTAAACATTATATTTAGTTAAATTGTGTATTTTCGGAATTTACTAAATAAATGTGTATGTTAATTTTTTTTTTGAACATTGAAAATGATGTAACATTGTCCCAGCAATTAGTTTGTTTTAGATATAGTTCGATTTCAGAAGTTTTGGAATTATTTCAGAATTTTATAAGTTGTTTAATTAGGTTTTATGTTATCAGGGGTAATTTGGTCATTTTACGGGTTATCTGAATTTCAGGTATTACACATGATGAGGTGTTGGTTGTGGTGACAACAAGGACAACTTAGGGTATGTGGTTGTAGGGGATAAATAATGGGATGACCCATTAGTGGTTGTGGTGATGGTGAGAGTGAAGATGATGATGTGTTACTCCCAAGCTCAAAGGGAGTTGATGGTGAGAAGGTAAGTGTAAGTGCCAAAGGTTGTGGAGGACTTGGTGGAGGTAAGGATGTGGTAGTCCTAAAGGTGGAGGAGGATGATGATGTGGTTGGTCTAGTTGTGGTGGCCTTAGATGGAATTACAGGTGTAGAGATTGAGGAGGTTGATTTGGTTGAGGTTATTGGTTTGGGGTTTAACCTTGGCTTCTTGGTTTTGTGGGAAGTAGTAGCCATGGTGGAAGACATGATAATTGTATGATGATTGTGTGATGGTGAGGGAGAGAAATGCATGATATGAGCTTATATAGCCAAATCAAAGCATGCAAGGATGGATAGGATGGTGGATTTTGGGATTTGGGTGTATTGGAATCAGTATGTGTTTGCAGATTTCCAGGAAAAGAGAGTCAAAAAGTGGAAGAGAACAATTAAATTCGTCTTCCCAGGGTATGGTACCACTAAATGACCAACGACACCATTAAATTTAGTGGAGCCGTGCCCTGTTTAGTGGAGCCATGGCCTGTATTTGACTCTTTTTCCAGTTCTGCAGGTTCTAGGTTGCCTAAATGGGTAATTATGAGTGGACTTTTTGCAGCAAATCCCAAAGCCTCAAATCACTAAAGAGTATCACATGTTTTTCCTAACACTAGTCTCAACTAGCAACTAATATCATCATGTGATCATCTATGTTTTTAGGCAACTATTAAGCATGCAATGCATCAAGCAATTTTATCATCTAGTGTATGCATAAAAAAAAAAAAAAAAAAAAAAAGTGTAGGAACTAAAAAAAATAACATAAAGATTGATTAACAAAGTAACCAATGTCAAGCAAGAAATGTTAAGACAATTCAAACTAGTTTATGTTAGATGGACATTGCCATAACCCCATTAATAATATCTTAATAGTACTTAAGTTAGTGACACTACTTAAGTAAGTACTATCTAATCTCTTCTCTTCCCCAACTTCTTTATCTTGTTCCAGAGCCCCTTGATTGCCTTGCCAATAGACTTGAACCCCCCGATCATTTGCTCATGCATCGAGACTTGTCAATTGTACATTGTTTTTTGCCTTCTCATTACGGCAGATAGGTTGGTTTGGCCGAATTCAAGGTCGAAGGTTCGTTGGAACGATGAAGTGTCAAGGTTACGAAAGTAGGTGTCGGGAGAGGGAGTACGAGGACGAGACGTTCCTTCTTCATTCACCTCATCATCGTCCTCATCCATAGGTTGAGAAGATGAACCATGACCGAAGGAGGAAGACGAGAAAGTAGCATCGAAAGTGGATTTACGACCACGTTTGGACCCTTTGTCCTTACGTCGCTTTTTGCGACGTTGTGGTCCACCAAGGGGTTTCATAACGGGATTGACTAGGACATAGCTGACACTATTAAGATGTGGGAAATTTTCCATAACCCACTTGAAGAGACGGTAAGCAACATACCGTATGGCATGAGCTTATCAGAACGACTATGAATGTTGGCCATCCTTTTGGCCATGTAGTATGCGAGGTTGTATGGCTCCTCGATACTAAGACAATAAATCATGTGGGCGAGACTCGTCGGAACGTGATCCCGGTTACCCACAAGGCTCAACACGTTCTCAAGTACAAGAAGTTCCCAACTTCTGAGGTCGGGAAGGAGTTCTTTGAGGTAGATGCGGTTGGGGTCAAGATGGACTATGGAACCATCACGCTTTTGATACGTGGTGGCGACTCGAGGAGTTTGGATGTGTTGTTTTATGGCTTCAAGGTTGTGGATTTCGGTACGATAAGCACCTTCATTTTCAAGATTATAGAAAAGTGACTCTAGGGAATGGTCTTCAGTGTATGCACACTGACCATACGAAGGAACACCTAGAATGTCACCAAGTTCGGAGATGGACAAGATGATGTTTTGGTTTTGGATCTAAAAATCAAGGAAGACATTACCCTCAAGGTCATTGAAGGTGCGGACTCGACTATAAAATTTGAGGACAAAACAAGGACAAATTTGATCGTTTATTTTGTATAAACAATCAAAGTCAATAGTAGGGAAGCATGCTTGGATGTTATCCAAGAGAACAAAATGAGCATCGACTACATGACCTTCATGTATATATCGATCTTGGACTTTAGCAAGATAAGCTTTTTGCTCATCGGGGATGTTTGGATCGTCTATTAGACGGGGAATGTAAGGTTTGGTATCTTGATAATCCATACGAGGCATTGTTACCTACAAAAATATAATTTTGTATATGTTAACTTGTTGCATTTTAATGATCATATTCTTAATGTGTGTGTGCCTAAATGCAAACAATGTGGAGGTGCGGTAATATCGACTCTAAAACAAAACTAATGAGATTACCCAAACGCTCCTAACTTCACTTTTGCTCAATCAAATATGTTGAATAATACATACTAATTATGTAATTCGATCAATATTTGTGAGATCATGTATGCATGCAAAAACGTTTTTAATTTGCATAAACAATGTACGAAAAAGGTTTTATGATCCTAGACACGTGAACTTTTTTGAAAACGATGGAATTGGGGTGTTTGGCAAACGCCTCAACTTGGCGCCAAAAATCTTAAAATTGAAAAGCTTCAATGTTAATCATTTCTAATCTAATTTTAAGCATCCTAGACATGATTCCACTAAAAATAATTAATCTTAATCCGATTTAAATGGGAAAATTCGGACTAGATTGTCCAATATAAGTGGGTTTATGAAAATCCTAAGTTTAAGGAATCATGCAAGTACTACATTGTCTAATCCTAGTCCAAATTGCATAAAAGTTCAACAAAAATTGAAAACCCCCAATTCGATTTTATGCATAAGAACAAACCTTAGACTCAAATTGAAAATAAATTAAAGATAATTGACTTACAATTTGTGTTGTAGTGATTAAGATTCTTTGATTGTAATGCCTCGATCTTGATTAAAAAGAGTGTAATTGGATTTTGAGTGTTGGGTTCGGTTTTGAAAGCAGGTGTAAGTGGTTTTCTTTGTTTGAAATGAGTATGCAGAGGGAAAATAGAAGAAAAACAGATTTTCTCAGATATACGGTACCACGGTACCACTAATGTTTAGTGGTGCCGTGCCACTTTAGTGGAACCGTGTGTCTCTGAGACCCATTTTTGTTCTGTTTTGACTCTTGACTGATTAATCTTACTTATTTAGTAAGACTTTTTGACGCGAGGAAAGAGTTTATACCTAATAAACTCTTTGACGAAAACGATTAGGCGAGATGACAAGGAATGACCTTAGTATTTCCAAGAAAATGCCTAAGTTGTCATTGGAGGAAAATGAGGATTGACTTTTAATATTTCCCGTGAAATAAGTAGAAGTCATGAGTTGAGATTTAGAGGATGACTACAATATTTCCAATGAAATATTTAATTAGTCATGAGCGGAATGAGAAGGATGACTTAGAGAGTCATAAGACGAGACGTGAGAAATGACTTCAATATTTCCAGTGAAATATTAAGAAAGTCATGAGATGAGATATGAGAGATGACTTCAATATTTCCGAATAAATATTCAAATAGTCATAAGAGGGGTGTGAAGAACGTATTGGTTAGGATATCGACGATGTTGTTCTTTAAGGGAAACTTTTCCAAGAAAAGATTTCTCTTTTGACATCATCGCGACGGAGGAGATGACGTACTTCGATAAGCTTCGTACATGAGCAATCCACGGGGTTCTCGGTCAAGTCTATTTGTACCTCGGCTATCACTCTTCACAGGAGTGTTGTTGAGATGGACGTCTCATTTGATTAGAGCTTGTCTCATCCATAGTGCTTGTTGTCATGCCTTTCCGGCGCTTACATATTCGGCTTCGGTAGTGGAGATAGCAAGAGTGGTTTGTTTCTTGGAGAATCAAGAATTTTGAAAACAACCTATGAGGGTACAAACATTACTCTCTCTTTATCAATCCACGTTATCTCCCGCATTATCAGAGTCGGTATAGACAACAGTTTCTACACCAATCTCCTTGAGATATCATAATCTCAAGTGTATAGTGCCATTAATGCATCAGAAGATACATCAAACGCTTTAAGTTAAGAAGTTTTGGGATCCTTCTTACAAGCGGGCACAAAGCCAGGCACTAGACATGAGGTCAGGCCTACTTGCCGTTAGGTAAATTAAATTACCTATCATGCCCCTAACCTAGTAATATCCGTGCATTCACCTTCATCGTCTTTTGTGAGATTCGTTTTTGCAGATATGGGGGTTAATATCTTATATAGAATACTTAGGATTATGAGGATACTTTCTTCAAGTAATATTAAATATGGGCTAGGGAAGAAACTTGATTCACTCATCATTGCTCATCTCAAACTTGTCACGCATGATCTTTGAGCGATCATTGTACATTTCTGGACAAGTTGAGTTTGTCATGATAATCTTTGACAAATATTTGAGTCATGATTAAATGTGAATTTCGTTTCTTTGTGATAGTGCCTACTATGTTAGATTCTAACGACACTACATGCTTAGCATTTCTACCAACAAAGGGTGTTTTAAGAAAGCGTACCTGAGCCTGAGGTTTTGCCCTTAAAACTTGAAGACTAGACTACCTTTGTTGAAAGCTAAACATATGAGACACGACTTGACTTTGCGTCACAAGATTTGTCCAATCACCAATCATACTCCATTAGTTGGACTTCAAGTTTATTTACAACCATGCTTATCTAGCAAAACAGAAGCTCAAACATTTGGTCCCCAATATCTCATGGGTCCAAATTTGTTAGTGTTAAACATCCTACGCATTTGTTGCATTTGCTTAGGATGTGAGAATGAAGGACATATTTCCCATGGTAAGTAACTTTGTGATTGACGGTCATTCCAAGTTACGGGAAAGTCACTTGGATGATTTTGTCTTCTAAAGTTACCTCTCAGTAGAGGATTTCTAGACCGAGGTTTGGGAGAATTTGTTTTTCTAGGTGGAGGAGTCGTTGACCTAGTGTCGGGCTTTACAAAGCCAATTCCGGGAGTTGACAAGGGTTTGTAAAGGCTTTTGACTTCCTCTATACTAGAAATAGGCACTTTAGTACCATTTACAACTATGTGACTTGGTTTAGGACTTAAGTTATTTTTCAAAATTGATCCAGATCTGACTTTAGCACCAGACGGTACCACGGTACCACTAATTTCAGTGGTGCCGTCTGTACCTTTAGTGGTGCCGTCACCTTCAGACTCAGACACTTCAGGCTTTACAAATTTTACTTGTTTAGTACTACTTGTAGAAGCCTGATTTGGGTCAAATCCTAAACCCGCACGGTCATATTCATTATACCTAATGTTTTCAAGCATATCATTAAGTGCTTTTGTTCCTTCTTCGAACTTAATGATTCTCAAAGCATTTTCTTTGAGTTTCTCATTTTCTACTTGAAGACTTATGCATGACCTACATCCTATGTCTACTTCTTTATCATTCTCAACTCTTTTGACTTGATCCTTAAGTTCTAACACTTGCAATTCAAGTTCATGCAATTTTAATTTTAGTGTTTTGTTTCTACCTAAAATTTTAGAACTAACCTCGCACAGTTTATTATATTCGTCATGTAATCTATTGTCATCCATTGACTTATTGTCATCACTATAATAAGAAGAGTCGAAATGTACCTCATTAGAAGCTTGAGCCATTAGGCATGTTTCATCGTTGGGCTTCTTCTCTTCTTCATCACCGCTATCACTCCAAGAGCCTCCTATGAAAGCTCTTTGGTTGTTGGTTTTCGGTGGTTTGGGACATTCTCCTATGAGATGATTAGGATCTCCGCATCTAAAGCATTTCCTATCACTTGTCCCTTTCCTTTCATCTCGGTTCTTTTGAAATGACCTCTTTTCATCGTGAGGTTGTCTAGGAAATCTACCTTTCCTCCTAAAGAACTTTCTAAAGTTTCCAACGTCTAGTGCATACTCTTCATCTTCACTATCAGAACTCGAACATTCTTCATCACTAGACTCCTTCTTGGATTTCAATGCTAGAGATCTAACTCTCTCGCTTTTGCATTTGACTATATCGGAGTCCTTCTTGATTATCATCTCGTGAACTTTCAAGTTTCCTATTAGTTCATCGAGTGACAATGTCGCCAAGTCCTTTGACTCTTCAATGTCGGTGACCTTTGCTCTCCATTTAGGATGTAGAGCCCTGAGAAACTTCCTCACATAATTCTTGCTAGAGTAACCTTCATCAAGAGCTTTAAGACTAGTGATAATAGTATTAAATCTAGCAAAAGCATTATCTATCAATTCATCTTCTGAAATGGAAAATTGTTCATATTGTTGAACAAGAAGATCTATCTTGTTCTCTTTGACTTGATTATTACCTTGGTGAGTGACTAACAAAGTTTTCCAAATATCTTTTGCCGTATTACACATGAAAACTCTTTCAAATTCCTTTTTAGGCAAAGCATTGTAAATCATCATTTTAGCCTCATTATTTTTGGCTAATTTTCTTTTAAGTTCATCACTTTGTTTATCATAAGAAACTATTTCATTCTTTTTGGTTTCCGAATTCATTTGAATCGGTTGAAAGTCACCCTCGGTAATAATATGCCAAAGATCAATGTCTTTTGATTTCATATACGTTTCGAATCTTGTTTTCTAATAAATAAAACAATCGGTTTCGAAAAGTGGTGGTCTTTGCATAGATTGCCCTTCTAGATATTTTTCGGAATCCATTGATCGATTCAAGTTTTAAAATACAATATACTTTAAAATCTTGACTGACATGGCTTTTGATTCCAATTGTGGAAAACTAGAAGGGGGGTTGAATAGTTTTACCGGTTTTTAAGTTCTTTTAAAATTTCTTTTAACTTTACTATTGGAAATCTTTGATTCGATTCTTATGTGTAACCAATCAACACCAATATGAACTACATACAAAACTAACTAATTCTAAGTAATGAAATTAAAGAGAAGAGATGGAAAGATCAAACCGGGATAAAAGGATTTATAGTAGTTCGGCTACGAAGCTCTTCTTCGCCCTACTCCACTCCCCGAGTACCACACTCGAGAGTTTCAAGCACTATGTCAACAACCTCCCTTTAGGCGGAGAAAACCGTACACTTCGCTTATCCTATTTCAGACAATAAGCTAGATGTCGAGTGTTAATCTTAGCTAGCACCAATCTACCACGATCCTCTTGATCTTTTCTACTTCACACACTCAACTCACAAGACTCGATCTACTTGATCACACTTGATCAATCACACAAGCTTACAAGCTTCAAGAGATCTCCTAGATCTCACAAGGTCACAATGATCAACTCTCACTTCACTTAACCTATTCTATCTACTCTTGATCATCTTGAACAATCACACAAGCCCAATGGCTTCAAGAGATATTCAATATCTCTATAAGATCTCAATGATCTTCACTCACACTCTCACAAAAGAAAAATGATCTTGATGTATGCTATGATAAAACAAGTGTGTAGCAAATGTTACAAGTACCCTAACTAAAACTACAACTCTTGTATCTTCTTGGATACCTTGAGTTCTTCTCTTGTACTTGAAGAGGAATGACAACACTTTGTATCTACTTGGATACTTTGTGTTCTTCTCTTGCTATTGAAGAGGAATGAAGGGGATCTCTAAGTTGGATGATTGGATCACTCTTGAACAAAAGAAAACTAAACTAAATGATCAAAAAGAGAAAAGGTGAAGAGAGTATTAAACTCAGAAGGTTCTAAGTGAGAAAAGGTGCCCAAAATCTGTGAAGTGGGCTGGTATTTATAGGCAAAAAAAATCTGGGCGTTATAAAGGGACGGCTCCACTAAATCACACACGGCTCCATTAAATTTAGTGGAACCGTGGAGCCATGTCAGACAAAAATGCTCCTCTTTTTGTCTTTTCTGGTGAAAACTTATTTGGGGATGTTTTGAGCTGATTTTGGGGGGAAAAATAGCTGTTATGTGTTTTGAACTTATTTTTCCATTAAAACATTTATTAATTATTCAAAATAATTTGTAAAGTATATTTTTGAAAGAAATGTTTTGTCACATAAAAATGTGAAGTCTTAAGCACAAATTTACTTCTTTGATAATTAGTCAAGTTGTAAATTTGTTCTAGAGTGATTTGTGAGAAATGAGATCTTTCGACTAAAAACTTGTGTACGTTAATTTTAACGTAACGTGATTTCACATTTTGTCATCCTCAAAACGTGAAGTTATCGAAAGATATAAATAACGTTTTTAGAACATTATTTGCATCAACAGCAAGTGTTTATCCCAACCTTTCCTGAAGTCTATTACACATGCCCGAAGCATGTATTCTAAGGTTTGGATTGTTCTTTCACTCTGTCCATCAGTCTGAGGGTGATAAGTGGTGCTCATGTCTAAACGTGTACCGAGAGCTTTCTGTAGAGTCTGCCAAAATCTAGAAGTAAATCGGCTATCTCTATCTGAGATAATGGAGATCGGAACTCCGTGTCGAGTCACTATTTCCTTTAGATACAACTGTGTGAGAGTGCTCATCTCGTCAGTTTCTTTGATTGGTAGGAAATGAGCGGACTTGCTGAGACGATCAATGATGACCCAGATGGTGTCCAATCCAGTTGACGTCCTTGGTAGTTTGGTGATGAAATCCATAGTAATTCTTTCCCATTTCCATACTAGTAGTTCAGCTTGTACAAGCAATCCTGACGGCTTTTGACTTTCCGCAATGACTCTTGAACAAGTCAAACATTTCCCAACATACCCGACGATGTCGGCTTTCATGTTTGGCCACCAATAGATCTTATTGAGATCTTGATACATCTTGTCAGAACCCGGGTGAATGGAGTACTTGGATTTGTGGGATTCATGCATGATGAGATCACGTATACCTCCGTAGAGAGGTACCCAAATTCTTTCCTTGGAACACAGCATTCCGTCTGATCTTTTTACGAAACCATTTTCATTCTATGGCATACCGTAAATTTTCTCATGGGGTCTGTTCTCTTCCCTGAGAGCTTCTAATTGGGCTTTGAGGATCTGTGATGGAAGTGGTGAACAAATGGTCATTCCCAGAGATCGGACTCTGAGAGGTTTGATCTGTTCTTTTCTGCTCAAGGCATCAGCCACAACATTCACTTTCCCTGGGTGATAGCGAATTTCACAATCGTAGTCGTTGAGCAACTCTAACCATCGGCGCTGTCTCATGTTCAACTCCTTCTGATCCAGGATGTGTTGAAGACTTTTGTGATCGGTGAAAACCGTGCACTTGGTACCGTACAAGTAATGTCTCCATATCTTAAGAGCAACGACCACTGCTCCTAATTCTAGATCATGAGTGGTGTAGTTTTCTTCGTTCTTCTTGAGCTGTCGAGAAGCATAGGCTATTACTTTGCTTCTTTGCATTAGTACTGCGCCTAAACCATGATGTGACGCATCACAATACACTACGAAGTCTTCACTTCCTTTGGGTAGTGCTAGAATTGGTGCTTCACAGAGTTTTTGCTTCAAGAGTTGGAAAACTGGCTCTTGTTTTTCTTCCCAGATATACTTCTTGTTCTTCTGGGTCAATTCTGTTAAAGGCTTTGCAATCTTTGAAAAATCTTCTATGAACCTTCTGTAGTAACCAGCGAGAACTAAAAATTGGCGAATCGCCGTTGGAGTTGTAGGAGATGCCCAACCTTTAACCGCCTCAATCTTGGCAGGGTCTGCGTGGATACCTTGACTGTTGATAATATGGCCAAGAAATTGTACCGTTGGAATCCAAAAATCACATTTGGAGAATTTAGCGTACAACTTTTCATCTTTGAGCAACTCTAAAATGGTTCTCAAGTGTTCAGCATGTTCTTCCTTGCTGCGTGAGTAGATTAGAATGTCATTGATGAACACGATCATGAATTTGTCCAAGTATGGTTTGCATACTCGGTTCATCAAGTCCATGAATACTGCGGGTGCATTGGTAAGACCAAATGGCATTACTTGAAATTCGTAATGTCTGTATCGCGTTCTGAAGGCTGTTTTGGTAATGTCTTCTTCCCGGACTCTCACTGATGATATCCCGACCTCATATCAATTTTTGAGTAGACACTCGATCCCTGCAACTGGTCAAACAAATCATCAATCCTGGGCAATGGATATCGATTCTTCACGGTGAGTTTGTTCAACCCCCTATAATCAATACACATTCAGAACGTTCCCTCTTTCTTCTTGACAAATAAGACTGGAGCTCCCCAAGGTGATGAACTTGGTCGGATAAATCCTTTATCTGATAGCTCTTTCAACTGCTCAGATAATTCTTTCATTTCAGAAGGTGCCAACCGATAAGGTGCTTTTGCAACTGGTGCTGCTCCAGGCACTAAATCAATCTGAAATTCTACTTGACGAATTGGTGGAATACCGGGCAAATCTTCCGGAAATACTTCAGAAAAGTCCTTGACAACTGGCTCTTCTTCAAGTTGTTTCTCTTTTGATTCATTCTCCGTCACCTGAACCAAAAACACTTGACATCCCTTGTTCATATACTTCATCATCTTGATATACGAGATAATGTTGAGTCGGGTTTTACTGTGATCGTCACGAACGATAAGAGTTTCACCATTGAGTGGAATTTGGACGACCTTCTCGTCACAGATGATTCTAGCATGGTGCTTGGATAACCAATCCATGCCAATAACGACGTCAAAGCTACTGAGTTGAATAGGCATGAGATCGATGAGAAAAGGTTTGTCTAGTAATGTTATGGTGCAACCTTTGATTATTGTATTAGTGCCTATGAGGTTTCCGTTAGCTATTTCAATTTCGTACGTAGTGTCTAGTTCTACTGGGGCAATGTTAAGCAGTGAAGCAAATGAAGTAGACAAAAAGCTCTTATCAGCTCCGGAATCAAATAATATTTTAGCACTTTGTTGGTTTAGTAAGTATGTACCCGTGATGACGCCGGGGTCCTGTGGTGCATTTCTGTCACCGAGAACATATGCTCTCCCACGAGCAACGTTGTTCTGATTTGCATTTTGTTTTGGGCATTGGTTCCTGTAGTGCCCTTTCTCGCTACACCCGTGGCACACTATTGCTACCGGCTATAAATTTGCACCCATGGCTCTGCAGTCACTAGTTTTGTGGCCTGTTTTTCGGCATTTTCCGCAAATGGCATGACAAGGCCCAATGTGATGCATTCTACATCGGTTGCACTGGGGTAGTGTTCCGGTATAAACTCTTTCTTCAGTTGGTGCAGCAAGATAAGCTGGCAGGTTCCTGTTTACGATTCTGTTGGTGGTGGTGGTTGTTGCGATTTTGTTGGTAATTACGGTTACGGTTGTTGTTGTTGTTGTTGTTGTGGTTCTTCTTGTTGTTGTTGTGAGTGGTGGTTCCACCATCATCTAGCCTTCGCTTATGATCATTGTTACAGGAGGTAGAACTCCGTTTGATTTCCCGTTCTAGTAATCCTTGAGAAATTGTGATTGCTTCTTCCAGAGTTGATGGTTTTGATGAGGTGACATTTCCATCAATACTTCGAGGCAGTCCCTCGACGTACTTCTCCAATGTCCTTTCAAGATCCGGTACCATAGTTGGACACAGTACAGACAGTTCTTGGAACCTTCTATTGTAGGTTCTTATATCGTTCCCTCTCACAACCAACTAGTGGAATTCCTCCTCCAGTTTCCTAATTTATGTACGCGGGCAGTACTTCTTTAGCATCTTTGTTTTCAGTTCGGTCCAGGTAATCTGATACATTTCCACCATACCCATGATCTGGGCGGTAGCGTTCCACCACGATAATGCTTCTTCCAGAAGAGTCCCCGTAGCAAAGGTAACCTTGTTGTTATCTGGACAGATGCTTCTCATGAATACCGTTTCTGTACGCTCAAACCACTGAGCTAGTTCGGTCACTCCTTCTGAACCTTTGAAGTAAGTTGGCTTGCAACTCATGAAATCTTTATAGGTGCACTTGTGAGACGCAGATGCCTCGCTTTTAGTTGTTGCCCTGTTGTTGCTACTAGAGTGGGCTATGGTAGCCGCTTGAGTTTCAAGAGCTGCAACAACGCTATCGGCTACCAGTTTCTGGATAGCTGCAGAAGTCATTGCTGATGCGGGGGTGGTAGTTTCCTTCCTTGTGCTGGCCATAGTTCTATTAATGCCACAAGAAAGCACAGATTTATAATCCACATAATGACCATGTTAGAATAAATTGAGTAATAGGGTAATTGTATACAAGTCCTAACTATATTGTCACAATGTGAAATCAAAACCAACTGAGAAATCATAAAATCATGACATGTTTGGTTACTATCGTAAATAAATGATCAACTCTTGGTATAGGATTGTTAAGGAACAAAGTGATTCATCATCTACAAAAGCTGAAGTTCAGCAACTTTCTCTACATTCATCAAGTTTCTGCTGAAATTTTCTTTATTAAAAGTCTGTAATTATATCCCAGTTGTAACATTCAAAGAACCATAACAGTCATAAGTAACTTCACGACATGTCTGAATCCAATCACAATACACATGAACAACCACAGTAACATAAATCAACATCAATATATAGTAAATCATAACCAACAACATATATTAATAACTTGAATCAATTGTGTTACAAAACAGAATGATACAAGGTCCTTTATTAATGCCACATGCGGCAGGCTAAGATGCCTCAAAACTATATCCGATGTACAATATGTCTAACAGCTGGAAGTCTCATCCATGGGTCCTGTGAGCTCTGAAATCTGATCCAGAAGTCTCTGCATATCCGTCTGATGTTGGATCTGCATGTCCTCAACAAGGCTCTCTAATGTATCGGCTCTGTGGCGCGCTTGTAGAACTTCCTCAATCTGCCTCTGACTTTCCCATTGTAAAACTGTCATATGGGAGCATGTCTCAAACATCTCCGACTGAATCCTCGTCAGACCATCCTGAAGGTCCATCCTATCGGATACGAGGTCATGTATGGTCCCGTCGACCGTCTCGGGGCGGTCGAGTGGTGCTCTGTCAACGATGCTCAGAAGTGCATCGATCTGCTCCTCATGACGCTCCAGACGCTTCATGATAGTGGATAGAGTAGGTGTGCGGGCAACTACTGCCCTAGAGCTTTCTTCAATCTCGAAGACTCGGGATGGAGGGGTAAAACCTGGTGGAAACAGTAATGATGGTGAAGGTGAATCACTAGAACCTGCTATACGGGCCCGACTCTGAGAGGGTAAATCCTCCTATGGAGTCGGCTCCCGTTGGTGGGGTGAAAACGGGTAAGATTGGGTGAGTAGGTTAAACAAGTGGTCGGGTCTAACCGACGGTGCAGGGGGTGATGATAGTAGCGGTGGAAACGTACATTGATGCTCAGGAGATAATGATGGTGTCATCCTGATCATGTCTAGTGGTGAAGTAGGGGACAGGGGTGGTGACGGTGGTATAATCAGAACTATGGGTAGTCGTACCCTCTAATGAGGTGTATGCATCCTGATAGGGCCATTGGGATGGCTCCGGAATGGTGTCATAAATGGTTTGGGCTCATAGGGTTCTAAGATCTTGACTCGTCTGCGCCGGACTACTGGTGTAGGTGGGGGTGGTGGTGTAGGTAATGGGGTCTCTGAATCTTATGCAGGCAGCCATTGCTGTTTCTGCATATACTGATCATCGGTAAGTGGGGTGTAAGTAGGAGAAATTGGACGGTTCTCCTGGTGAGGTGGTGAAATATATGCTTGTCTAGCTAGTACGTACGGGTCTTCCGATATGGGTGAGTTTGGGTTACCTGGTGCAACAGGTGTCATGGGTGGTGTAGCAACGACTTCACCCTCTTCGAAGGGCTCCGTTTCGCTTGATGCGATGTTCGACACTGTAGTAGTCGAAGTGCTAGGAACTACTGGTGAGGTGATAGATGATACAGTATCCTCGGACTCCATGTCCGATGATGAGGTGTTAAGGTGTGACACTGTAGACATGGTACTGTAATAACCCCGAAAGTAGTAAATGTAAGTAATCAATAAAATCAAGTATATGAAAGTCAATATGAAATAATCTTGTTAAGCAATAATTTAAACATGGTGTTGTGAAATATGCAGGCACGGAGGGCGTAAAGTGGTATGGTGTAAAGTGATTCATTTTGAAAGTGTAGTTATAGTCCAATGTTTAAAAACACTTGGTTCTCTATAACTATGTCTCTGATGCCAATCTGTAACATCCCCTAAATTTTGAGTTAACAGCGGAAGACTAATAGGGGTATTACTGGGTGGATCATAGTCATAATCATAGAAAACGGCTCAAAAGAGGCGTTTTGAAAGTTATTGTCATTCATTTAAGAATTCAGATACAAAAAGGAAATTTCAATGTTGTAATATCGCACAAAAGGTGTAGTAATTTGAAATGAATGACATAATTTATTTAACACCAAAAACCATTAGTTTAATGCCCACTCCGTGCCTTGAATGCTCCGTTAATTACCTGAGATAAACATGCTAAAAGTCAAAAATAATGTTGAGTGAAATCATAGTGTTTGTAATTGTAATCAGTTTGAACACAAGTCTATAATTGCATGTGAATTACAATCATACTTGAAATAGTGATATTGCAGTTGGATATTGATGATGTACCCTCCGAACGGGTCGAAGGACTCCCCTTCGAACCTGTGCAAAGCCCTCTCTTCGGAGGCCCAGGTTAATCTCCTAGCACGTTTCATTGGCGTAAAACCATTAATCTATGAAGTGGTTACCATGTGGGAATCCGCCAATCGAAGCCCTAAGCCCTTCGGGGTATCCCTTTCGAAGGAACTAGGACGGAGCGTCATAATGACCTGGTCATACCCACGTTCCCTCTTCCCTTAGGCTTTCCCGCCAAGGATGAGATCGTGGGCCACAAAGCCCTAGCGGTTACCACAAATCATGGGACGCCTCCATGATCTCCGAATCAAGTGCAACCGCCCTCTAAGGCCTATTTCTCTATTATAAATAGCTTAGACGGGCAAGAAAAATGGTATGCTAACTCAACTCTCTCATTTTAATACCAACTTACCATAACACATACTTACTTGCACGCCGGAGGTGGTTCGCAGGGTCCAACCCCTGCGCAATCACTTAACGTAGTGTCTTAGTATTTCTTATTTCAGGTTAAGAACAAGCTTGGCGCAACTTCAACACCCCACAAACCCTTTGATCACCATCGAAGGCCTGGTCATGCAATTTATTGTACAATCAGTGGCGCCATCCGTGGGACCGCTACAATTGGTCTCGTTATTTCCAAGCTTATAACCAACCAACTACTTTCATTATATATCCGGCATGGATCAAGGACGAGAAGATACTCCCCCACCGGGTTTCTCGACCTTAGCACCAATATCAATCAACGACTCTAACAACCTTCCCCCAATAACCGCTTCCACATTCACAACACGTTCTCACCCAGAAGTAACACCCAACCATCATGCTTCGACATCAGCAAATCCGGAGCCTATTATTAGCCCAGCCTTTGTCGAAGCCAACCACGAAGCGTTGGAATCCCTCTTAAGGGCTCGCAAAAGGCAAGTTCAGAATGTTGAGATGCGAAGGGAGTTGGAATACTCAAGTGACGATTATGATGAAGAAATGGAAATGGAGCCTAGGCCTCTGGCACATGGAGCAACACTCTCAGCACTAAGGATTGGATCACCAGCTAGTCGGAGGCTAAGCAGAAGGTCCGTTGGGTTCGAAGGAGTCCCAGAAAGGGCTCCGACTAGGAGGGAAGGAGCAATTGCCGAAGGTTCCAATGGGAGGAGCCAATGAAGAGAAGAGACGGGGGTAAATCTGCCTCCATTGTTAGCAGCACATCTCGAAAGGACGGAAGCAGGGGTTCCGTTGCAGCCTCCTCACGCATCAGGCGTAGAAGGCAATTCGCCTACATTTAATATGGGAGGAAATCTCCCCCCGAATGGTATGTACCCTTCGTTCCAAACTCAGTCTTACCCTCAAGGTTTATATCCTCCCGTAAGTGGACAGCCTAGCAACCTTAGTCTCCCTCAACCATATGGGAGCATACCATTCGGGCATCCTGCAGTATACCCTCCGTATGCCATAGGAAACGGTTACCCATTTGGCATAAACACACCCTATCAGTCTTACCCTAGCCAAACTCCTATGGGAGTACCCCCAAGTCATACTCCATATAATATTGTTCTTGCATATGCACCACCCTATAATTGCCTATATTCGGACCCCATGGGTTCGGCTACACCCTTCATTAGGTGGATAGAAGACTACCCATTGCCTGATGGGTTGAAAATGCCTTCGTATATTGGGTCTTATGATGGGAAGGGGGATCCAAACAATTTCCTACATTTGTTTGAAGGGGCCATTAAGATGCAAAAATGGAATATGCCTGTAGCCTGCTACATGTTCACATACACCCTGCGTGACTCTGCCCGCATTTGGTGGAATGGGCAAAAACCAGGGAGCATTGTCAATCTTGATGATCTCAAGGCTAAGTTTCGATCACACTTCAGTCAGCAAAAGAAGTTTACAAGGACTCATTTGACGGTGCACAACATCAAACAAAAGGAGAACGAAAGCACAAGGGCTTTCGTCACTAGGTACACTGATGAAACTTTACAAATCTTGGGCCTACATGAAGATCAGCGTATCTCGGGTTTCGTACATGGTCTTCGAAATCGGAGCTTGGTGGAATTCTTGTCCACTGACCTTCAGACAACTTACAAAGGGTTAATGGAAAAGACGTACACTTGGATTAAAGCTAAAGAAGTATCTACTAATGGTGCTCCGATTGACAGAGACAACAACATCAAGTTCTCAAAGCATTCTGTGTGGGAAGGGTCAAAGAAAAAAAACAAGAATAGAGAAAGGTTTTCTTCGTACAAAGGCCCTAACCACGGGTTACTAGGAAGCCTAACTAAGTATCCAAAGGAAATACTTGCAACAGAGAGGGCTGCTAAGGCTTTCGAAGCACCCCCTCGCATGACAAGCAAGGGCAAAAACAGGGATACGAGCAAGTATTTTCATTTCCATGAAGACTATGGCCATGATACAAATAGTTGCATGAAGCTAAAGAAACAGATCGATGAAGCCGTAAAGTCTGGGCAATTGGCACACTTGATGAAAGGTATCAAGAAGGGCAGGGAAAAAATGACCAACACTCAGTTGGCTAAAGACACCACTCCTCTCGAAGCCCCAATACTCATGGTACATTGGGGCGAAACCAGCTTGAAAAGAAAGGTGACAGAAAAGGAGATAAATGAGGTGGGGGAAGTAACGTTTCCCCCCATCGCAGGTCAAGTCCCTTCGAATGATCCAGTGGTCATCAAAGTCATCATTTCTAACCAAAAAGTGAACAGAGCCTATATGGACTGCGGAAGCTCCTGCGAAATCATATATGAGCATTGCTTTCTAAAGCTCAAGTCTTCGATCAGGTCACAAAGGGTTGATTCAAAGATACCTTTGGTAGGATTCTCAGGAGAACATTCGTGGCCTCTAGGAGAAGTACCATTGGATATAACAATTGGAGAAGGAAGGCTCTCAAGAACAGAAACCCTCAGTTTTGCAATCGTAAGGTCCGACTCTCCCTACAACTTGCTAATAGGAAGGACCGCTATGCAGAAGATGGGTATTGTAGTCTTCACCATACACGCAGCAGTAAAATTCCATACACCGTATGGGATAGGAACTGTATTTTCTAGTTAGATTCAGGGAAAGGCAAAAGAAGTCGGTAAGAAGATCAAGGAAAGTCCTCAGGAGCCTCCAAAGGCTATTCTAAGTTGTACAGATGCCGAAGAGCACATTTGTAACACCCGTTTCCCAGGTGTTGGGACCCCACCCTGGATGAAAATGGATAAAGACCTAATGTGATTGGTTGGTCAAGAAAGTTACGTGGAAGTCAAACCCGATAGTCAAGTGATAGTCAAAATATGTGTTATAAAGTGATGGAAAGTATTATGTGCCACAAATAGATAGGAAATGGACCTAAGGGGCTAGAGTTGTAATAGATTAAATGTGTTATAAGTTAGTTGTGACCAAATTAGAAGGAATGAGACTTGAGGGGCCATTCTTGCCATTAGGCCAAACTTGTACAAGTAAATATCTTGAGTTGGAGGATTCTAGCATTTTCCAGGAGATGTGAGTGAGTGTGTCGGTGTTGGAGAGCAAAAGAGGAGGGAAAACCAAGTCTTGATGATTAAGGAAGAAGATGATGGAGATACAATGCTTATAGTCTTCCCTAGCATAATCCACTCCAAGTAAGTATTATAATCAAGTAATGAAGAAGATGATGACAACTAGTAAGGATGTTGATGATGGTGGTGAAATCATGAATGATAGACTAGCTTGGATATGAGGTAAGTAACTCTCCCTAAAACTTGTATTATATGTGTATTTATCATGTATGTATTGTGGTTGTGTAAGAATATAGGAGTTGGACTTAGAATGGTTATAAGCTAAGTATGGATGGCTAGTGGTTTGTGGCTAAGGGTATGTAGCTTGTTGGATTTGGACTATTTAAGGTATGTAGTTGGTTATGGTTGTTGTGATTGATAATGGTTATGGTATGAGATTATGTGGGATATGGTTTGGATGTTGTAGATTAGAAGCCTTTATGATGGTTATGATGCTTATGTGAAAGTATGTGTATGATATATGTTTTATGTTGGGTTACTTACTAAGCGTAAGCTTATTCTTTTAGTTGTCAATGTTTTGTAGGCTTATGCGCGACGGAAGGAAGTTTCATGGATTATAGCATAAGGATTTGGAAGTGAATTCGGAAGATAATAAGTAGTAGGAGCTAGGTAGAATACCGAGCTCGAGACAAGGTTGTACCCCGAGAGTCTTTCTTTTAGTTTGTATAATGTGTGTTGAGGTCGTCGTAAAGTTTGGGAGTCTAACTATGAGTCAAAGTGTAGTTTATGTGTTTATGTATAAAGTTAAAGGGGCGTTTGGTTTAGTTGTAAATATACCCATTTTGGGTAGTGAACGGGTCAAGTGTTGTTGGAACGTGTTTGATATGTTAAATAAATGAAGTTAGTCAAGTTTGGTGTAAAATGGAAGTCGTATGGGTTGTTTGTAGTGAAAATGGGTCAAACGGGTTATTTGCATAACCCGTCTATTTTGTAAGTACCCTTTCGGGAAGTCAAATGGTAAATGTTTTTATATGGGAATGAGCCCACTGACATACTAATGAAATCTGGAAAGTTTCGTTAATCATCGGGTCATAGAAGTTGTCTTTTCGAGAAATAGGTCAAAAGATGTATAAAAGGGGTTATGTAGTTAAAGGGGTGTTTGGGTTAAGTGTATTTCTACCCATTTTTGGTAGCAAACGGGTTGATTGATTATGTAACCGATCTTGTATGTTATGTTAATGGATTTGAGTGAGTTTGGTGTGGATATAAGGTAGCATGGGTCAATTATTGTGAAAATGGGCCAAATTTCGGTTTGGATATCCCAAATTTCGGTTTATACCGAAATTTGGTACAAAATCCCAAATTTCGGTTTCATTTGGGCAGATTTTGGTAAACTTTGAAAAATCATATCTTTTGATCCGTAAGTCGTTACGGGCCGTGCCACCTATCTTTTTTAAGGTAATTGAGTCTAGTTTCATTTAAAATTAGTCTCATGGTCTGGAAGATTATAGATTTTTGTCATATTGAAAAAGAGTAACAACAGGTCAGTTTTAGTTCACGTTTTTGGTGCGTAAAGTTTAAATTTTTGGTCTAAGCGGGCACGGGGTGTAACAACTTGGTATCAGAGCTTTGGTTTAAGTGAATTAGGTTTTCCTTAGGATTGCCTAAACTTAAACCACTCGTAGACGCGTTAAGTTTAAGTTTAAGAAATGCGGGCAAATATTATGTAATTTATAGGATGTGAATGTTGAGTTTTGAAATGAATTATGTGATTGCTATATGAGTAGAATGATGAGGACTTATGGATGTGTTTTATGGGATATACGACTTGATGTGTGAGTGATAGGATTACCGTGCTCCTCAGGTTGTGTCGGTAATTATTACGTGATGTGGATGTAGTTGAATATAGAAGTAATGAGTTAGAAATGGGTTATGGATTGTTTAGATTATGAGACGAAATACATGTTATGTATATGTATGCTACGTAAGTGAATGATAGTTTTGCATAGTATAGACTCAAGATTTAGTTATGTGCTTGCGTACTATAGGAAGATAATAATGGTAAGGTGTGAAAGGGACTAATGAGGTATTAGAGATGGGTTAGTGTAAAGTCAAAGTATTAGGAGCATAATTATGAACGTATGGTAATGTTGAATGAGTGTTATAGCATAGTGTGGTGAAGAAATGATATAAATATATACATAATGAGTCTGTGATGAACTTAGTAAAGTTACAAAATGAGAAAAGGGCATAGGGATTGAGTAAATGATGAAATAGAGCGAATTTCTTAAGTACTAATAGCTATAATGAGATGGGCATGTATGAGGTTAAGGTATTGCCATGAAATAATTATATTACGGCTAAGGCGATTAGCTGTAATTATTAATAATGAATGAATGTGATATAGTTGACGACCTATGTAAGGTCTACATGTAAAGGAAGCGAGTGAGACTAATAGAAGAAAGATAAGATACGAGAATAAAAATGTGGTGGATTAAAGACGCAAGAAAGAATGATAGGAGTGTGTATGAGATAAAGGCGTTGTCCTGAAATTATCATATTACGGCTAAGGCGATTAGCGGTAATTACTATAACAAATGCATGAGTTACGGTTGGCAATATGTGCAAAGTCTAGATGTAAATGAGTTGAGTAGACTAAAATGAAATGTAAGAATGTGAAGATGATTAATGAAGGCTAAGAATGCAAGAGGTAAAGTAAAGATGTGAAAATAACTAACGCGGATTAAGAATGTAGGATGGTAAAACACATAGAAGCGTGTATTTATAATGAGCAAGTTCATATGCACTATGAGCTTGCGCTCACTAAATAAAATGGATAGGATAAGGGGTGTGTGTGTTAAAATGTTAATAGCTTGGATCCAATGCTATAATGTGAAAGTGATGAAGTGTGAATGTTAATGATCCTTCGGGATGAATGTTAAAGGTGGTATCCTTCGGGATGACCAAGTCAATGAATGATAAAGAATCCTTCGGAATGTGTTAAAGATCCTTCAGGATAAAACGTATTGCCTTCACCGGCAAAGATTGCCTACTTCCTTGGCATGTGTGAAAGTCCTTTTGGGGAAAATGTTAAAGTAAAGTGGATCCAAGCTAGAAAATGAAAGAGTTTAAATAACGAGTGAAATGTAAAATGAAAATAAAATAATAAAAGTTAGATTGGGAAATAGGAGTAGTAGTGTTATGTCAGGAGTACATAACCATGAGTTTATATTTCTTGATTTACATCGATTGGGACGCCTCTCCATGTAAATGAGGAATTATAAATGAGTGGGCTTATGTGTTGCCGACGCGGCACGAGTAGGGTTAGAGAAGTAGGAAGTGGAAGTTTAGAATTGGTTAGAAATTATAAAGACTAAGATAGGAGGGTTAGAATTTGACCATGACTTTTAGTTGAGACTTAGGAGAAATTTTGATGGGATGGAAGAATTGTAATGATGATATAATGTGCTTTGCGGCGTAGCGCAAAATATGATGAATGAAAATAATAGAATGTGAACGTATTAGTCGAGTGTAATTATGCAAAGTCAAATAGTATGAGTTTCTTAAGTATCAAATAGTCAAGAATGAGAGTGAAGGATAAAGCAAGTGAGACGGTGATGTAACGGTAATAGAGCGGATTAGAAAGATGACTAGTGGTAATAAGTATGTCTTGTAAAATCTAAGCAAGAGTTGTAGGGTATAAAGTAATTGGGAAGTGATAAGGTTTAAGGATGTATGATATGAGATAGTATGCTTAGAGTTGCAAGATCACTTAGATCGTTGCACTAAATAAACTAGGAATTAAGATGCTAAGAATGAGATGGGTTATGAGACTAAGTCTTGGTTAGAAATAAATGAAAGATTTCAGGGACGAAATCTAAATAAGGGGGATAGAATTGTAACACCCGTTTCCCAGGTGTTGGGACCCCACCCTGGATGAAAATGGATAAAGACCTAATGTGATTGGTTGGTCAAGAAAGTTACGTGGAAGTCAAACCCGATAGTCAAGTGATAGTCAAAATATGTGTTATAAAGTGATGGAAAGTATTATGTGCCACAAATAGATAGGAAATGGACCTAAGGGGCTAGAGTTGTAATAGATTAAATGTGTTATAAGTTAGTTGTGACCAAATTAGAAGGAATGAGACTTGAGGGGCCATTCTTGCCATTAGGCCAAACTTGTACAAGTAAATATCTTGAGTTGGAGGATTCTAGCATTTTCCAGGAGATGTGAGTGAGTGTGTCGGTGTTGGAGAGCAAAAGAGGAGGGAAAACCAAGTCTTGATGATTAAGGAAGAAGATGATGGAGATACAATGCTTATAGTCTTCCCTAGCATAATCCACTCCAAGAAGTAATGAAGAAGATGATGACAACTAGTAAGGATGTTGATGATGGTGGTGAAATCATGAATGATAGACTAGCTTGGATATGAGGTAAGTAACTCTCCATAAAACTTGTATTATATGTGTATTTATCATGTATGTATTGTGGTTGTGTAAGAATATAGGAGTTGGACTTAGAATGGTTATAAGCTAAGTATGGATGGCTAGTGGTTTGTGGCTAAGGGTATGTAGCTTGTTGGATTTGGACTATTTAAGGTATGTAGTTGGTTATGGTTGTTGTGATTGATAATGGTTATGGTATGAGATTATGTGGGATATGGTTTGGATGTTGTAGATTAGAAGCCTTTATGATGGTTATGATGCTTATGTGAAAGTATGTGTATGATATATGTTTTATGTTGGGTTACTTACTAAGCGTAAGCTTATTCTTTTAGTTGTCAATGTTTTGTAGGCTTATGCGCGACGGAAGGAAGTTTCATGGATTATAGCATAAGGATTTGGAAGTGAATTCGGAAGATAATAAGTAGTAGGAGCTAGGTAGAATACCGAGCTCGAGACAAGGTTGTACCCCCGAGAGTCTTTTTTTAGTTTGTATAATGTGTGTTGAGGTCGTCGTAAAGTTTTTGAGTCTAACTATGAGTCAAAGTGTAGTTTATGTGTTTATGTATAAAGTTAAAGGGGCGTTTGGTTTAGTTGTAAATATACCCATTTTGGGTAGTGAACGGGTCAAGTGTTGTTGGAACGTGTTTGATATGTTAAATAAATGAAGTTAGTCAAGTTTGGTGTAAAATGGAAGTCATATGGGTTGTTTGTAGTGAAAATGGGTCAAACGGGTTATTTGCATAACCCGTCTATTTTGTAAGTACCCTTTCGGGAAGTCAAATGGTAAATGTTTTTATATGGGAATGAGCCCATTGACATATTAATGAAATCTGGAAAGTTTCGTTAATCATCGGGTCATAGAAGTTGTCTTTTCGAGAATTGGGTCAAAAGATGTATAAAAGGGGTTATGTAGTTAAAGGGGTGTTTGGGTTAAGTGTATTTCTACCCATTTTGGGTAGCAAATGGGTTGATTGATTATGTAATCGATCTTGTATGTTATGTTAATGGCTTTGAGTGAGTTTGGTGTAGATATAAGGTAGCATGGGTCAATTATTGTGAAAAAGGGCCAAATTTCGGTTTATACCGAAATTTGGTACAAAATCCCAAATTTCGGTTTCATTTGGGCAGATTTTGGTAAACTTTGAAAAATCATATCTTTTGATCCGTAAGTCGTTACGGGTCGTGCCACCTATCGTTTTGAAGGTAATTGAGTCTAGTTTCATTTAAAATTAGTCTCATGGTTTGGAAGTTTATAGATTTTTGTCAGATTGAAAAAGAGTAACAGCAGGTCAGTTTTAGTTCACGTTTTTGGTGCGTAAAGTTTGAATTTTTTGTCTAAGCGGACACGGGGTGTAACAGCATTGTGATAAATGAGCTCTATCCAGAGCAAACGGTGGTAATCGGAAAGCAACTCGCTGCTAACTTCAAGGCAGACTTGGAAAAGCTACTAAAAGCCAACAAAGATGTCTTCGCATGGACATATTCCAACATGACTGGGGTTCCTAGGACACTAATGATCGATGGCAAGCCCTTCGGCACAGAGCATAAGCTTAATGAGTTCAAACACATGGAACCAATTAAGCATAAGCGACGAAGCCTAGCACCTGAAAGGAACGCAGCAGCTTGCAAAGAGGTGGATGAACTTGTAAGAGCAGGAATTCTCAGAGAAGTGAAATACCAAACTTGGGTAGCCAATCCGGTTATGGTAAAGAAGAATGGCGGAGGGTGACGTATGTGAGTTGACTTCACCGACATCAACAAAGCTTGCCCAAAGGACTGCTACCCTCTGCTAGAAATTGATTAGAAGGTCGAATCCTTTTCGGGGTTCCGTTTGAAATGCTTCTTAGATGCCTACAAAGGGTATCATCAGATACAAATGACGGAGGAGGATGAAGGAAAGACAGCCTTTTACACAGGAAAGGGGGTCTATTGTTACAAGAAAATGGCCTTCGGTCTGAAGAACGCAGGGGCTACCTACCAACGATTGGTAGACAAAGCCCTCCACAAGCAGATACGAAGAAACTTGGAAGCATATGTTGACGACATGGTAATCAAAAGCAGAACCGAAGAGGACTTACTCTCCGACATACAAGAAACCTTTGATCAACTACGGGCAATCAACATGAAGCTTAACCCCAAGAAGTGCTCCTTTGGCGTGGAAGAAGGACAATTCTTAGGGAATTTGATCACGAAACAAGGGATCAAAGCTAACCCTTCTAAGGTTAAAGCCATCATCGACCTACAAGCTTCGAAGTCGTTGAAAGAGGTTCAAAGCCTCAATGGGAAGCTCACAACACTTAACAGATTCCTATCGAAGGGCACAGATCGGTCTTTACCATTTTTCAAAATACTCAAGGGGTGTACGGATAAAAAGACTTTTTAATGGAGTTGTGATGCAGAGGCCGCTTTCCAGAAGCTGAAAGAGTTAATGGAAATTTTACCAACACTTACAGCCCCAATCAAAGGCGAAGTGTTATTCATGTACATTGCGGCATCCTTCGAAAGCATCAGTGCGGTGCTCTTAGCCGAAAGGGAAAAGAAACAAGTTCCAATCTACTTCGTTAACAGGGTCCTGCAAGGAACTGAATTAAATTACCCGGAGTTGGAAAGGCTAATCCTAGCCTTAGTTTATGCTGTGAGGCCTCTTCGAAGGTACTTTCAAGCTCATCCCATCACGGTACTGACTGACAAGCTAATTAAGCAGATACTGTCGAAGCCTGAGAAATCAGGTAGAGTGGCCAAATGGGCCATTGAACTAGGAAAACATGAGATAGAGTACAAGGGTCAAAACTCCGTCAAAGGTCAGATACTTGCAGACTTTCTCGCTGAAATACCTTTCGGACCTAGTCAAGACAAAGAAATCCCTAAGGAAAAGCCCCCAAAGACGAAGGAGGCGTGAAAATTATACACAGACGGAGCCTCAAGCTCCGATGGTTCGGGAGCAGGTCTAATGCTGGTCAGTCCGAAAGGAAAGGAGTACACTTATGCATTACGTTTTGAGTTCGAAGCTACCAACAATCAAGGGCTCCTATGAAGCAAGGCAGCCCACCATCAAACAATATTTGGATAAAGCTAAAGAACTCCTTCAAGGGTTCCAATCCTATGAGATAGCACATGTTCGTAGAGACCAAAACAAGAAGGCGGATGCCTTAAGCAAACTGGCTTCAATGGCGTTTGCTCACTTAACAAAGGAAGTCATGGTCGAAGTGTTGGCCGAAAGGTCAATCAAACGAAATGAAGTGTCTAACATCATAACCGAAGAAGGTCCCAATTGGATGACTCCAATAAGGGAATACTTGATAAGTGGTATTCTGCCAGAGGATCCGAAGCTTGCACGAAAGGTCAGGGTCAAGGCTCCCCAATATATACTTATGGGGGATCATCTCTACAGGAGGTCCTTCTTATCTCCATGGCTTCATTGTGTGGGACCGAAACAGGCTTCGAACATCATCTATGAGGTTCACGAAGAATCTTGCGGACTGCATGCGGGTCCTCGCTCCGTTGTGTCAAAAATAATGAAGTTGGGATACTATTGGCCATCCATGCATAGGAACGCGATAGAAATCATACAAAAGTGTGAAGCATGCCAGCTTCACTCCAGAGTTCCAAGACTGCCCAAGCAAGACATGACCTCTGTCACATCCGCATGGCCTTTCTGCTATTGGCACATCCAAGAATATGAAGGAAAACTAGGGCCTACATGGGAAGGACCCTACGTTATATCGAAAGCCTACGGCAACGGAGCCTACAAGCTTGCAACGCTTAAGGGAGATGTCATGGATAGGACTTGGAATGGTACCAACCTTCGTAAGTTTTACGTCTAAAACTTACTACTTTTAACAAACACATAGCTTGTTTTTAATATTCATGTAACGTATTCTTCTCACTTGGGGAAAAAATCATTAATGGTAGGTGTCCTAGTGTTCATTTCTTAAAATGATGTAATTCTCCCTACCCAATTAATGATATAACGCATTTCCCTCAAATCTCTTGTTTCGTTATTTACAACAAAGATTTGTTTAGCCTAGTACTTTACAAGTTTCAATGTCGAAGGATGATTCAGGACACATGTCCTGTATACAAACAACATCCATTACAATTCACATTAACTTTCCTATAAAGACTTAGGGTAATCTAAGCCCTTCATACCTTAAAGATAAAGATGGAGTGGGTCGCAACCCTCTGTCGCAGTCAAATTATACGATTGCCTAAAATCTTGGTCCAAAATACACACAATAAGGTTATAACCTTAGGTTGTATGTGTACGCTTATTATAAGCGTAAGAGAAGAAAAACATGGCAGATAAAGCGGGACATTGTCCCCTAATTGGCATTAAAAAAGAGACCAAACATGGTCAAAGCCAACAAAAAGGTCCAAACAATTGTCTAAAGCATGCGTCGAAGCCCATACAGCAACAAAGATAAAGTGTCTAAAAGCATCATTGTTTTAAGGGTACATACCACCCTAGGGGCCAATCTTCTGCCAACATGGCAGTCTTCAAGCATCCATTGGGGACTTAGGATCCTCTTGACGTGGTGTAGATAGAGTTTTGACAGAGGAAGTCTTCCTAGTTGGAGACGGAGGCCGAATTGTTCGAGGCTTTTTTTGAAAGGAGATCTTCTATGGGCACTAAGGGATCTTTGGTAACCTCTGAGAGAAAGGGGTATTTAGCCGAGGCAAACGCATTGCCAGCATTATTATACTCCTGCTCAGAATTTAGGCGGTAGTAGGGTACCTCCGACAAGACCACAGGTTTCTTGGTCTGAGCAATTTCTTCCAACGCTGTGCATGTACCATAGAAAATGACTGCGTTCACCAGTTTCCCAATGATCTCCCCCACCTCATCGCTGTGGTATAACTCCATTGCTATGTACGGAACAACCTTCGAAACGACCTCGGCTCTGTCTTTCTTTAAGGACCTGCATTGGAGCTTTAAGTCATCCATCTCCTCACAAAGTGCGACTTCCCGCTCACACAGCCTAACCCTTTCGGCCTCGAGGCCTGCACATTTGGACTCAAGTGCTGTAATTTGTGATCTATAACCGGACACTTTAGCCTCCTCCATTTTCAGTTTTCCACATTTCGCTTAACTTTCCCTCAATTGCCTTTCGAGACTTTCGATCGTTGCTCGCATGTCTTGGACAACAGGATTCTTCTCAAAATTCTCCATTACTTCCTTACATTAGGCAGACATGCAAAAGAGAGGATAATCAAACATATGAGGCATAACGTTCTTCTGGCATGGCAAATTTTAACTTAGTCGGAGTTTCGTCTTTGGGGACATTCAAGGCGGTAGGTACAAAGGTTTTAGCATGGGAGTTTTTGGTTTTCACTGTTCTTCTCGAAGGGGTTGGCAGGGCTAATTTCCTTTTCAACGGAGTCTTCACAGACATCGCTACTCTTCCTTTCCTATTCTCCATCTTTTCAGAAGTACCGATAGACCCTACGATCGTCACTTGATCGCCACGGGAAAGGGGATCATCAGAATCCGCTACATTCTCCACAGGTTGCGGAGTCTCACCAAAGTTGAGGGGATCGACAGAAGGGACTGTTGTTGGAGGTTTAGTTAGTTGAGCGTATGCATCGTTATTGTTGACCGACGTTGACGGAGAACCTGCTCCGTAGCTCACATTCTGATAACGCTCATTTTGTACATGTTTTTATTGCATTATTTGTATGTTTTTGTATGTTATTTAGTTATGTTTATGATCATTTTACGCTCAAAAGTTGTTAAGATGTGTTCAAGTCTTGGTACAAGGAAATATCAAAGAAAGACGAAGAAAAGCTAAGAAATCAAGTAAATATTCAAGAAAAGTTCGTCATCGAAGATATTGATTCATGATATGATTATTTCCGTTGTACATGAGAAAGATGAAAAGATGAAGTCAAGATTATGTGTTTAAAAGTGTGTTAAAAGTTGTAGTTATATGCTAGCTCAAAGTTGAAATTCTTGTGCAAACCCAAGGTTCAAGAACTCAACCTAAGGTCGAAGCTGATGTGCAAACCCAAGGTTAAAGAAGTTCAACCCAAGGTCGAAGCTTAGATTCAAACCCAATGTTCAAGAACTCGACCTGAGGTTCAAGTCTGAAGTCCCAAACCGTAGGTTCATGGATCAAACCGTGGGTTGAGAAATTTTGAGATGAAGAGTTGCAATAACTCTTAGCTTTAACTACCATTATGACTTGAGACCGATCATTACCTCCTCTTTTATGATTATTCAAGTATTATAACAGTTTTTGGGGTGATGTGCAAGCTTAAATAAGACCCCTAATCACCCCATATGAAAAAAAAAACACTTACAATCAATCCTTACACCATAGGGAATTGATCATACTACTTACTAAACCCAAAAGAACTTAATAATCTCGGCCATTCTCAAGAAGATCCCAAGTAGAAACAAAGGAAGAGTTGGAGATACTTACTAGAAGAGGTGGAAGATTCCCTTGTTCAATTGGAGGCCCTAAGGAGTGCTATAACTCTTTTATTACTCATTGTAATCTTACTTTTGGGTAATTTCTTTACTTTAATTAATCATGTTAAACCGTTTGATGATGAATGAAATGTTTTGTTTTATAATGATGCTTGTTATGGAATAATTTGTAATGCTTGTTTGGGAATGATGCGACTTTCGTATGAATGGTGGATGTTTAGTCGGTTAGAAAAAGTGATTATTTTCATGAGTTTGTTTAAATATAATTCGTGTTCTAAAACTTGTTGGTTAAACTCTATTGGATTTTAAGGATGAAAAGACTTCTAGTATTGTTTGATTCCAAGAAGTTGGTGCACAAATGGATTGGTATTTGATAATTGACAAATATTAAGTATGCAAGTTTTAAATGAATTCGGAAATATTTAATCACGAGATTGGGTTGAAAAAACTCGTAGGAACTAATTTAACTAATTATCTTTTTCATACATTGATCACAAAAAGAGCTAGTGTAATGGGATGAAATTTGGCCGAAAGGACTCACCCGTGAAACTAGTAGAAACATGGATTTTCTTGATATTACCAATTGACTAGAAGTCCTTGTGAAAATTGACATGTGCCTTCTAAGTTTCACCCAAACATGTTCAACATTCTATCACGATTAGTCATTGTTCCTAAACAAGTATGTGTTTGTTTGATTGATTTTGCTTGAAACCATTGTTTGTTTAATTACCTTTTAAGTACCTTAGAGCGTGACAATCTAGAGTACTATTGCTATTGCTATTTTCTAAATTACTTAAACCTAAAAAAATAGTCTCTTGGGACGAGCCTTATTTACCCCAAACCATACTACAAACGAACGAGTATACTTGCTCGTATGTGTTTTCTAAAATAATCAGTAAAAAAAGGTGTTTAATAAATTTAAAATTTGAAGTGAAAATAGGATATAATATATACACCTCATAGAACGCATCAAGTTTTTGGCACCGCTGCCGGGGACATGTTTTGCACTTGTTTGTTCGTTTGATTGTCTTCTTGTTTGAAAGATTGTTCGTTTGCTTGTTATATTGATTCCTTGCTTGATCATAATTCCGGCACCGTCACCATCAAGTTTTTGGCGCCGCTGCCGGGGACTATTCCTTTTTAGTTTAGTTTAGTTTAGTTGTAAATAGTAGCGTTGAGTTTGTTCTTGTTATTGCATGATTCTAGAGTTTATTTCTTTAGTTTGTTTGTGTGATTATTTGGTTTATTTGGTTATTGATTGATTAAGTGTTTTGATTGCTATGTTCTTGTTCCATGTGTTTCTCTCATTTTTGTGTTATTTTTATTTGTTTTCAAAGTTAAGTTAAAAAAAAAATTGCTGCAAACCGGGCGGTTCAAAGCTAAAACCGCCGGTTTAACCCACGTATAAAAAAAAATATATTTTCTGCACTTGAACCGCCGGTCTGAACCTTCGACCACGGCGGTTCTAGCCTCGGTAAAACTTTTTCTAAAATTTTTTTTCTCAAACCGCCGGTCTGACTTTCGACCGCCACGGTTTTCGTCTCGGTAAAACTTTTCCAAAATCAAACCGCCGGTCTGACCTTCGACCGCGACGGTTTGACCCCTCGGTAAAAACTTTCACAACCCAAACCGTCGGTTTGGGTGTGAACCGTGTAAATTTTTTTTTTTTTTTTTTTTTTTATTTTATTTTTTTTAATATTTGTTTTCTTTGTTACTCTTTTATTTATTCAAATTGTTATTTAGTTTATTAGAATTGTTTTAGGAATTTATTATGTTTTCTTTTTAGGATAACTTAGTTTTTTTTTAACTAACCCCTAACGTTTGTTTTGGATGTGTTGTCTATGAATGTTTAGTTTATTTTTAGTTATGGATTCACCTAGTGAAGTTTCGGCTTACTTGGATAATTTGGAAATGGAATTGATGGAAGAAGGGGATGTTATTGCTAGGATGGAGAAAATGGTTGATTTTGAAAAGGTGAAGTTGCAAGCGAAAGGAAAGGAAGTTGAATATATGGAAAGCGAACCGGAAAAACCACAAGTGGTTACTTTCACTCGTGCTAAGCTTAGAGAATATGATGAGCCAAGCATGAGGTATTCCACTCCTTGTGGAGTAGAAGGACTAGGAGCTTGGGATGCGGAATGTAACCTTGGACAAAATGATAGTTATGTGACCTTTGCTTTCTATGAAAAGTTTGGAGATGGGAAATATGATGTGGACAAATATAATAGGAGAATTGCACGGGATGTGAAAATTGATATTCATGGCTATACCTTTGCTATGGACTTGGTTATTGATGAGTATGAAGATACGACGGATCCTTCCGTTGTGTTTGGGAGAAATTTCTTGTTAGCAACAAAGTGTGTCATTGATTTTGTTTTAGGTGAAATGCAAGTTAAGGTTGGAGAGTTACAAGATGATAAAGATGTTAATTGGTTAATTGAACAAATGGAGGAAGTTTGTGAAAATGAAGATGGTATTCTTGGGAGCGTGGAAATGATAAAGATGGGAAAAGCAACTCATTTGAAACAAAAATACCCACCTTTTAAAGGTCTCATACCCTCACCGTCATCATTACCACACCCTACCACACTAATCACAGGAGAAAGTTCTTCTAACAAAACACCCTTACCAAAAGAAAAACCAACCAAAGAACCCATTGATGAAGCAAAATATGTTAAAGAGCCTCACCGTCATCATTACCACAAGGTTCAAAGAATTGCTAAATGAGAAACCAATACTCCATGTGTTGGAACACTATGCTCACTATAGGAAGATGTTAGATGAAATTTCAATGGAGAAAATGAAACTTGATAAGAAGAATGAAATTGAAGAAAAAGAAGAGGAGAAGGTGATGGAGAAAGGTTTACCCAAAAAGAAAGAAGATCCGGGTAACTACCTTATTCCACTTAAAGTGAATGGAACCATTGCAATGAATGCCTTGGCCGATACGGGGGCGAGTGTTAGTATAATGCCTTACAAGCTTTACAAGATTATGGAGTTGGGAAGAGCATGTCCTTGCAATGATATTTTGTTAATGGCTGATAATACCATGGCAAAAGCTTACGGTAAAGTGAAGAATGTGAGATTACAAATAGGATTCCAAACATATTTGTGTGACTTTTTGATTTTTCATGTACCTATTGACAACGAGACACCCATGTTGGTTAGACGCCCATTCTTGAGTACAATTGGAGCAATAAATGATAATGGCAAAGGAACGATGGAAATTGATGATGGAGTGGCTAGAAGGATTTACCACGCCAAGAAAAGAAACAAAGTTCTAGCAGATGAAGAATCAGATGAAGAAGATTGGTTGGATGTATTTTATATTAGCCATGATAATGAAGGTAACCTAAAATATGGAAAAACAGCCCCATCGTTTGAACATATTGAAGATGATATGGAAAGAGCATTGGCTATGGAGAATTACTTCAATCCTTTCAAGAGCATTATTGTTTTCAAAAAGATGGTTGATTTCCTTGGTTCTATGCCAATTAAGCTTAAAAATATTGAATGGACATCGGATGGGTATAGCAAATATCAAAAGGTTGAAGGAGATAATGATTGGCACACTAAAATAGAGATTACTAGCCCGGGTGGACGCCGTTTCACTCGTGAGTTCAAAACAAAGGAAACTAATAGAGTTCTTTCGGGAAAATTTCATTCGGAGGATATTCTAAGGTTTGGGAATTACTTTGATTAAAGGAAGCATGTGAAGTGGAAGAATAAAGAAGCTTATTACTAAGCTTTTGCTCATTTTGTTCTTATGAGTACTTATTTATTTATCGTTTATTTGATCTTGTTAGGTTTTTGCACTTCTTTGTTAACTTGAGTGTGTTTTAGCCTTTAAGCTTTATAAGTTATGATTAATAAGAAGTATTTGAGTTTGAGTTCTAGTTGTTTTTAGTTTATGTAGTTGTTTGATTTAAGTTCAATGGAATGTTGGAATTGTTTTTGAGTTGTGGTGATGATTTGGAAATGATAAAGATGAAGGAACGTTTTTGTTTTGAAACGGGTTTTGTACTAAAATTTTACCAACCCGCGGTTGACAAACCAAACCCACGGTTGAAGTACCCAACCTACGGTTGAGCCTTCATTTGTGCAAAGAAACAAAAGAAAGAAAAATACCACAAGTCACAAACACTCTCATCATTTCAAGATTGAAGTTTAGCTATCACATTGAGATTCTAGCAATCCTATGGCATCAAAAAGAGTAAGTAACACCATCCAATTGCTTTGCATTGTTCTTAATTCGAATTTGATTTTTAGGGTTTTGAATCGGGCGAATTTGATATAGTGCTAATTAATTGAAATTACTTGATGGGTTTACTAGAGGATTGATGTAGGGATTGATTGGAAGTGGAATTTGATGAATTGATTAAGTATTGAAAGAGAATTTGATATTTTAAGATCTAGGGTTTATACATGTCGAATTTCTTGAGGATTTTTGAGAGAGTAATTTTTTATTCAAGATTAATTTGGTTTATTGTGGTATATGGTTATGAATTAGTGTTTGTATGCTATGTGAGTAATTATATGAACCACCACTTTGTTTGAAAATGGATGACATTCTGGAGGAAAAATGTATTTGGTTTATCTTAAGAAGTGAAGAATACTTGAGGATTAAGCACTTAAGATAAGCACTAATAAGCTAATGGAGGAAGGAGTAAAATGTAGGATACTTGGAAAAGTCAAAAAGAATTTTTTTTTCCTGTCAACTGCTGCAAACCGCCGGCTGGTACCCTAGACCGACGGTTCTGAACCCAGAAATCACCCAAACCGCCGGTCCAAGGTTGAACCTTGGCGGTTTGAGCTCTCGGTAAAATTACAAAAGAACTAAACCGCCGGTCTGACCTTCGATCGTGGAGGTTTGAAGTCTCGGTAAAGTTTTTAACGATCCAAACCGACGGTTCAAAAGCAAACCGCCGGTTCAGCCCATTAAATTTTTTTTTCTTGTTTTGTAATTTATCTTACATGTTAACCTTTAGCTCCAACATTTCGTGTGTGCTTGTTTTGTTTGTTTTGTAGAAATGTGTTCGTCAAGAAGAGGAAAACCCATTGGTTGCTTTGCACATGAAACACGGTCGTCAAACAAGGGATGTTAACCTTATGCCGGTAACAAGTGAGTATTTGAGATGGAGTAAGCTAAGTAAGGAAGCAAAAGCTTGTTATAATAACCGATTGGCAAAGTTACAAAGGAAAGAGATTGCGGTACCTAAGTTAGTGAGTTGGAACTTGATGAGAGAATATAACCTTAATAAAACTCTTGGGAAGTTATGGGAGGTTAGTACGGAGTCTGAAAACGGAGTTTTTGAAGATTTTAGTTTGGAGTACGCACCTAGAATTGATGCAAAGAAAATTTATAGAGAATGGTGTTTAGAGTTCTTTTCTACAATCTATTTTAACCAAGATGTGAAGATGGATGACATTCTGGAGGAAAAATGTATTTGGTTTAGATTGTGTGGGAATGAGCATGCGTTTGGGCAATTACTTGGGTTGTATGATGATAGTGACCTTGACCATGAAGAGTTTGTGGAACACCTTGCTAAGTTGGAAAAAGAACCACCCAAGTATGTTGGTAAAAAGATATGGGAAGAGATCGGAGATCCAAACAGTGGGAGACTAAAAGAGTCGGAAATACATTCACCGATGGCGCGGATTTTACACAAAATGATTGTGAATTCGTTGTTGCACCGTGGGCATAGTCAAGATAAAGTTCATCAACCGGACTTGTGGATAACTGAGATGATTATGGAACCAAATCGGAAGATGAATGTGGTTTGGACTTTGGCGGTCTACTTGTCAAAGAGAGCAACTATTATTTCGGAGCACGGTTTTATAAATGGGGGCCATTATGTGACTAAGATTGGAATGAGTTTGGGATATGATAAGCCTAATGAAATAAGTAAGATAACGGTGATAAAAGAGTGTGAAAGGCTTGACAATAAGAATTTGAAAGAATTGCTTGATGATGAGAGGATGTGTTTGGTTGATCAAATTGTGAACTTGATTCGTAACCCACCACAACAACCTCAACAACAAAATATGGGAGAATCTTCGGGGTTGAATTCGAGTTGGGATGATTGGCATGAAAATTTACCACAAGAAGAGAGAAGAGACATGTGGAGGGATATGAGTTTGATGAGGATTGGACACCAAATGGACTATTGTGCACCAATTCTCACTCACCTTGGACAACATAGTGAACCACCTTATTCATTCACAATGACATACGCACCACCGAGTGTTCCACCTTACCCATACCCATATACACCTTATCCATCGGAACATGTACCTTACCCAACATCTAGCACATTTCAAGGAAATAATGGGTACAATGTCAACCAGGAGGGTTTTGCAGGGTATTATTCTTCTAATGTAGGTACACAAGGTTATGAAGCTGGAACATCGTCAGGAAGTTTTGGATTAGGAGCATTGGTTGATTATCCAGGTGACGATATGGAAGATGAATGATTATGATTATGGGTATCATTCAAAGTTTATGATGTGTGATGAACAATTTGTTTTTCTATTTTCTCTCGTACTTTATTATTATTATGTTATGTAGGATTATTATTGTTTTTATGTTTTTAGAACTAAGTTTATCTTTATAATTAGAATTATCTAGTACTTTGGTTATTAGAATTTTTGGATGTTTGTTTTTGTATTTTTTGTGTTTGTTTATTTTTCAGGTATAAGTTACCATGAAATCATTGCGCGTTCATATGGTTGGTACATTTTGGAGTTTGGAGTTCCCAACTCATGCGTTAAACACCGAATATGGATCTCGCATGATTTTTTTTAGGTGATATCATTTACTATTCTATTTTTCCTATTTCCTTTACTTTGAAGTTAATCTTTCACATTGAGGACAATGCAAAACTTAAGTGTGGGGGAGGGAAGTAAATAGTGAAAATGATCTAGTTTTTAAATTTTTGTGATTATTTTGGAATTTGTTTTATTGCCCTTAAGGAAGTAGTTTTTTATACACGTAAAAGATTATATATATATATAATTGAAACAACTTGAAATTTTCCAATAGCATAAAATGGCAATTTGAATTTTTAAACGTATCTCAATTAAGTAAAACAATCTGTTCTTAGGATTGATAACATTACTTATGCATTTTTAGCCCATTCTACAAATATGTGAGGATTTGAGCCTATCATTTGAAGCATATATTTTCTATGCTTAAAAATTCTATTTTCTTGCTATGAGTGTGCCGGTGATTGAATTGATTCTAGAACTTGTGCTTGTCATACATTACGAATTCCAAAGTAAGGTCACATTCGTGTGATATAAATGAATTTAAATGATAAGAGGCAACTTAGGATTAAATCAAATGGCCTTCCATTTTCATATATTGATTTATCAGCTAGCCGCATTGGTTAGTTAACCACCATTCTATGGACCCATTTGTTAGTGCTCATTTTTAGCACTAGATACCCTTAGTTCACCCCTTTGAGCTTATTTTTTCATCCAGAAAAATACAAAAAGATTTTACACCTTTAAACTTTAGCCTTACCCTTTTTAGTCAAGTCAAATCGATAAATTACTTGTTGTTGGGTTGAAGAAGTTTTTGATGATTATGAGCTTACACTTTGTATTTCGGATATACCTTTCCGACGAAGGCGAAGGTAGCTACTTCTTATTTGTATTTTTGAGGTATATGCTTATCCAAAGTGTGGGAGAAGATGTGTATGAAAAAATATATATATATATATATATATATATATATATATATATTATATATATATATATATATATATATACACACACACACATTATATATAACAGGAGGCGTTACACGTAGATAATGCTACATAAATGCCACCTCAATGCCACATAATCATAAAAATGCCACATAATCATAAACTATGCCACTTGGCACTAAAATTCGGATTAATTAAAATTTGTTCAAAAATGCTTACTGATGAAGCGAAAAGTGTACCGCTTTTAGGGGGTCATTTAAGCCCTAAATCGTATTTATTTGATCAAATATTGCCCTAAATCGTTCCTTTTGTCATTTTAGGTACTTTGGAGAAGAAATCTGGAAAAGGAAGCATTTTGGACGTTTTTGGAGCATAAAAGTGAAGAAAACGACAAAGTCTCAAAATCGGCTGGAAAAGTACCTTTGACGGCGTCAGGGATTGTTCCAGACGGCGTCATGGCTTGGCAAAAGAGGTGGATATGAAAAATACACGTGACGCGCCAGAGAGTTTTGCAATGGAAAGTTTGACGGCGTCACCCTTTAAGGTAATCAAGGCCATCACGGTTTAAGCTAAAGAGAGACAGCGTCAAGCCTTATTCTGACGGCGTCAAGCCTTGATAAGCCAGGGAGGATTTTGGAGAATTAAAGAGGGACGGCGTCAGGAAGACCATCCGGGAACCCTAGACACGGCGAGGTGACGGCGTCAAGATCTACAACGTGACGCCGTTAGCCCTTAAACTCTATATATAGTTTTGCAATTTTTAGTCATTAGTGTGCAACTTTGTGAGGAGAAACCCTAAGACGAATTTCTGCCATTTTTAAGGGTTTTCATACCCTTAGATCTCCCATGTTTAATTGAAGATAAGTAATCACTTAATCAATCAATATGTCTATGTGTTGTTTGATTATATCTTGTTCTTGTCTTTTAATTAACATGCTAGGCTAGATTTATCTTGTGTTTGCTTAGATCTAATGAAACCTAACTATTGATTATCGGTTGTTAATGTGTTATTAATTGTACTGGATGATTGTTTATCGATGTTAGGCTTAAGAAAACTGGCTAACTTCCTATACGGTAACTTGCTTGAACGTCTTAAGAAACATGAACCAATGCGTACTAAGGTTTTTATGGTTGTATTTAATGCATGAGCGAATTCTAGTGATCCCATGTTAGGAGCTTCCTAGCCGGCTCGACATAGGAGTGAAGTAGGAGCTTGTAGAGTTGGGGAAGTACGTACGCCACCCCACGATTGGTATTAAGGAATACACCCGTCATCCACGCAATTAATACACACTAATCAACCGGTAAAAGATAGTTAGGGAGTAAGGAAATCTAAGTAAACACATTTCTCTCCACATAAGTTTCACAACCTTTTCATTTTCAGTTATTTTATTTTATTTGCATTTGTAGTTATTTGGGTTAGTTGACTAGCAACTAATTCCACCCACTCCTTCAAACCCGAGATTTTACTTTCTTTCATAAAATATAAAAATACAAAAAGAATCTTCCCTCACCCTTAGACCTATTAGAATAGTTTTTCAATCCTAACGACACTATTCCCCTAGAGAATGATCAATCCCCCGTACTTGCCACTTCACTATACTACATCGGTCAGGTACACTGCCTGGTGGGGATTGCAAGCCTCTTGAGATCCCTCGAGAGGTAAAACCTGTTGTAAGGTCGCAAAACCACGCATCAAGTTTTTGGCGCCGTTGCCGGGGAATAGTTATTGTTTAGGTTGAATTTTTATTTTATTAGGTCTACTCACTAGATTCCTTTCTAGTGAGATTTTTATTTTTATTTTTCTAGGTTTTTCTTTAGTCTATCTTATTTCTTTGTACTTTTGTTTGTGACACCTTCCACCTACCTCATGAGTAATAGTGATCGTTTGATCCCTGTTATTCGTATTTTCCGCCGAGCAAACTTCCAACTACCCGTTCCCGCCCCCATCGTAGAAAACAACAACCTTTCACCCGACCACCACTTTGGTAACAACTCTGAGATGGAGGAGTCTGACCGTGAGAATGACTATGTTAGTCCATTTTACGGCTCAGACTCCGATGAGGATGCTGGTAATGGAGAAGTAGTTAACGAGGAATGGGGAAAAGAGGAAATTGATCCCTTTAAGTATGTTGACCCTAGGACTAAGATCGAAAAGGATAGCCTCTTTAACATGCAATTTCCATGTAAAATTGGTTATCATAGTTTTCATGCTTATCTTAACTCATCGTTGCCTATGAACATTATCTCTCGCGCTAATTATAATAAAATCATGGTAGATGAGCTAGAATATCAAGGAGATAACATTGTTGCTAGGATTAAGCCACTACACGTATTCGTAGGAAGTTTTGTGTATTTGGTGGATTTTATGGTTATGGAGAACTTAGGAGAATTTATTGATAACAAATTAACCCAAGTCATTTTTGGAGAACCCTTCAAAAGGTTGGCCAACCTTGACGAAAAACTTGTGGACGGGTTAATTGCATTCTCGGATGGGGACGAAGATTTTGTTTACCAAATGCCCCGATCACACCCTAGGTTTAAGAACTTCTCCATTGAATCTTGCAATAGGATTGCGCCTATTGACTTGTTAAGTGAAAATGATAAGAGAAAGGGGCTCAAATATCCACATGAGAAAAATAAGAGATATTATCATGGATGTCTGGAGCTGAATGATGAATACAAGAGAGATGAGGCAACAATTAGATGGCTCACACTCGAATACGTGAGCATAAGCGACACTAGATGAGCCTGACTTTGAGTCTAGCTACAAGACTCATTAATAAAGAAAAGCGCTTCTTGGGAGGCAACCCAAGCTTTATTTGCTTTGTGTGTTTATTTATTTGTTTGTTTGATTTTATTTGCTTCCGTATGTAGGTTTAATTTTTATTATTATTGACTCATGTTCAAAAGTAAATTGTGAAAATGCTTTATCTTGTTTTTAACTTCGTCTTAACTACATATAAAGGTATTTTGCAAAAGTTAAGTGTAAGGGAAATCCAAATCGGTTTATTAGAACAAATGAACATGAATCATAACAATATTAAATTAACATACATATTAGTATAGTTTGAGTCAAATGCTTGTATCGAGTCATAATGATGTTTTGCAGGATTTCCAGGAAGTAAGGTATCGGTTTTTTCCAGAAATTTTCTGGAAACTTAACATGAGAATTCTGTCAGATCATTTCTGACGGCGTCAGGCTTTACAACCTGACGGCGTCAGGTATTAATTTTCTGAAATTTTTGAAAGTTTTGTTTTCATAAAAAGTTTTTATTAAATCTCTAACTTATAAACTCCAGGAATCTGCAAAATTATCATTCCACAAGCATTATATCCTTATATAGAATTTATCCCGCCGATGTTATGCAGGTTTTCGTGTTTGTTTTCTCAGGTTTAACAGGTTATTTTGGACAAGGAGATGTATGTGGAATCAAGCTTTTGGTGATGCTTTAGTCTTGAAGCTTCTACATTCTCTTGGAAGAAGATCTAACCATGTTACCTCTTTATCCACCAAACGAATCAGGGGAGTATTTGATTTCATTCTTTTACCTTATTTACTTTTACACCTTGTTATTTGAACATTGGGGACAATGTTCATCTTAAGTGTAAGGGGGGGGGGGGTAAAGTACGATACTTTAGAGAATGCTATTACGCTTGATTTTTCGTTTGTTTGATGGTAGATGTGTAATAAAACTGAGAGAAATACCTGTTAGGGCAATTTTAGTGCCAAATTTAAATTTTTTTACAACATATAGGAGTGAAACTTTGATCTTAATGAGCGTCTCATGGATAGGAGTTATATGACTAGCACAAAACCGTACCACTAAAAAATTTTCCACCCCCAAATATGTGAGGTTCGCCCCTAGAATTGGTAGGAAAAGCATTTATGCTATGATGTGTATACCGGTAGCACTTAGATTCTAGAACTTGCGTTAGGACCATTCCGAGGCCACAAGTGAGACTACATTCGTGTAGTTAGATTTACTACATGATAAGAGGCATTAGGATTAACCCATTGTTTTACACCTGTGTTTTTGTTATAATTACATTGGCTACATTGGTCAAGTAATTCTCCCACACCCTTTGCGTTGTACTCATTTTTAGTACACGATACCCCTAGTACACCCCTCAAAGCCTATCTTTTCGTTTCTAACTTTAAGCATTTTACTTAAAGGAAGAATTTGTTTACACCCCACTTAAATGTACACCCAAATCGCCTTAGCCTACCTTGTATGCACTCATCTTTAGTGCATTATTGTGACAACATTTGTTTAAACCCCAAGTTAATTATCTAATTGATTACATGGTTGCTAAGTCGAGTCATATCCTTGTACATATTGTTTTGGGATGATTGGGACTCATGGGTAAAGTACTAGTGTAACGGAGTAATGGGGAAGAACAACATTATTACCCCCATATGTGCTAAATATTTTAAAAAGTACTCCAAGTGTTTCGATTATCTTAATTCGAGTCATTAGAATAGTTATTTGTAAAGTTATGTAAAAGTTCAAGTGTAAGGGGATACAACGCCCCTACGATGTATTATTTTGGATGGTAGGGCAAGAATGTATGAAAAAAATAATAATAATAATAAATACAAAAAAAAAAAAAAAAGGAGAAAAAGAAAAGTAGAAAAAACATACGGACTACCATCCGTTTCATTTTATGTTTATTTTATGTTTTTGTTATTTTGTTTTTAGCTTAAGTCGAGTCTAGTCTTGGCTTAGCAACGCCATATTGTACATGTAATTAATCAAGATCTTTAACTCGCCACCAGTGAAATATCCCTTATCCAACAAATCCGTGTTTATCATATCCCTACACCTCACGTTATAACCCATGTAAAAGCCCTCTTTGATAGTTTATCTTAGGTGCTTACGCCTAGTGGAGGAGGTTTTCGATCCTTTCCCAAGCCTATGGTAATCTATTTGCTATGACAGGTAGTGAGAGATATTATCCGTTTTCATTTATGAGATTTATTTTGATGACACCTGAGAGATGTGAGTATCTAAACACTACTTGTGAGGTGCTGGTTTGTAATCTCCGTGCTTATTATGATTAAAGTGGAACGACTATTTATTGTAATTACTTTTATATTAGCATTAAATGACCCCTAACTTGTATTTTGATTAAAATAAAAGCGCATTTGCTTGAGGACAAGCAAATCTCAAGTGTAAGGGTATTTGATGAAGCGAAAAGTGTACCGCTTTTAGGGGGTCATTTAAGCCCTAAATCGTATTTATTTGATCAAATATTGCCCTAAATCGTTCCTTTTGTCATTTTAGGTACTTTGGAGAAGAAATCTGGAAAAGGAAGCATTTTGGACGTTTTTGGAGCATAAAAGTGAAGAAAACGACAAAGTCTCAAAATCGGCTGGAAAAGTACCTTTGACGGCGTCAGGGATTGTTCCAGACGGCGTCATGGCTTGGCAAAAGAGGTGGATATGAAAAATACACGTGACGCGCTAGAGAGTTTTGCAATGGAAAGTCTGACGGCGTCACCCTTTAAGGTAATCAAGGCCATCACCGTTTAAGCTAAAGAGAGACGGCGTCAAGCCTTATTCTGACGGCGTCAAGCCTTGATAAGCCAGGGAGGATTTTGGAGAATTAAAGAGGGACGGCGTCAGGAAGACCATCCGGGAACCCTAGACACGGCGAGGTGACGGCGTCAAGATCTACAACGTGACGCCGTCAGCCCTTAAACTCTATATATAGTTTTGCAATTTTTAGTCATTAGTGTGCAACTTTATGAGGAGAAACCCTAAGACGAATTTCTGCCATTTTTAAGGGTTTTCATACCCTTGGATCCCCCATGTTTAATTGAAGAAAAGTAATCACTTAATCAATCAATATGTCTATGTGTTGTTTGATTATATCTTGTTCTTGTCTTTTAATTAACATGCTAGGCTAGATTTATCTTGTGTTTGCTTAGATCTAATGAAACCTAACTATTGATTATCGGTTGTTAATGTGTTATTAATTGTATTGGATGATTGTTTATCGATGTTAGGCTTAAGAAAACTGGCTAACTTCCTATACGGTAACTTGCTTGAACGTCTTAAGAAACATGAACCAATGCGTACTAAGGTTTTTATGGTTGTATTTAATGCATGAGCGAATTCTAGTGATCCCATGTTAGGAGCTTCCTAGCCGGCTCGACATAGGAGTGAAGTAGGAGCTTGTAGAGTTGGGGAAGTACGTACGCCACCCCACGATTGGTATTAAGGAATACACCCGTCATCCACGCAATTAATACACACTAATCAACCGGTAAAAGATAGTTAGGGAGTAAGGAAATCTAAGTAAACACATTTCTCTCCACATAAGTTTCACAACCTTTTCATTTTCAGTTATTTTATTTTATTTGCATTTGTAGTTATTTGGGTTAGTTGACTAGCAACTAATTCCGCCCACTCCTTCAAACCCGAGATTTTACTTTCTTTCATAAAATATAAAAATACAAAAAGAATCTTCCCTCACCCTTAGACCTATTAGAATAGTTTTTCAATCCTAACGACACTATTCCCCTAGAGAATGATCAATCCCCCAGTACTTGCCACTTCACTATACTACATCGGTCAGGTACACTGCCTGGTGGGGATTGCAAGCCTCTTGAGATCCCTCGAGAGGTAAAACCTGTTGTAAGGTCGCAAAACCACGCATCACTTACCACTAGATTCGAACCTGGGTCTTTTAGTTTAGAAACAAGCCTTCAACACAGGAGCAAGCCTGAAGTTGTGATAGCTAATTCAAAATCAAAATCTAATACGCTGACCTTCAATTTGTAACCTAAAACACACATAACCTTCCTCTCTCTAACCTAAAACATAAATAAGTGCCGCTCTCTTTCTGTGGTTGCAGACTTTACAAAGCAACAAATATGTTTGAATCTTCGGGTAATCTTATACAAATATTGTGGTTAGCTGTTAATGAATTTGTCATTGCTAATAAGGTTGAGTCAAAGCCTAATCAAACGTAGTTTGCAGCAGCAGAGAATGTTCATGAGAAGATGATACAAGTATTGGAATAATGAAACAGTTGAGGTTGCTTAGTGAAAAGGTACATACTTTTCTTTTATTGTACATGTATATTATTATGATTGTTGAACAGATAATATTCGTGAGCAGATGATAAAAGTATTGGAATGATGAAACAGTCGCGGCTGCTTAGTGACAAGGTAAATACTTTTCTTTTCGTACTTTTGATCATATATGTTTATATTAATTTGTTAATATGTTTTTTTCGTGAAGAGCAGGAAAAATGGATTCATGCTGCTGTGACAAAGAAATCAACAGGATACAAAAAATAATAACTGATTCAGAGGAAACGCTAACTGAATCCAATAGAATACTTTAAAAAGGTTGCGTCTTTTTCGTTTTTATGTGTTTTTGATTGATTGTTAACTAATGTAATTTTTTGGTTTAGGGGTTTTGCTTCAGAGGATTTGGTTAAGGGGATTAGGAGGTACACTCTATATCCACTGAGTAAGTACGGTGATTCAAAAACCCGATATGAAAACAAAGAATATGGGTTTCTTTAATTTTTAATTTTTGGGTTCTTATGCAATTAAGATGATTTTATGATTTTCCAGTGTAAGTTGCAGTTACGTTTTTTTCGTGAAGAGCAGGAAAAATGGATTCATGCTGCTGTGACAAAGAAATCAACAGGATACAAAAAAATATTAACTGATTCAGAGGAAACGCTAACTGAATCCAATAGAATACTTTAAAAAGGTTGCGTCTTTTTCGTTTTTTATGTGTTTTTGATTGATTATTATTCCCCTAAATTCTAATAATCATTCTATGCAGAAACGACTCAGTAATTGTTCGTTATATCTGGAAACATAGAGGGTCACATTGCATCTGCCTCAACATTTGCGAATTTGGTTGGTGTGCAAGCTACTAATAATACTAAATCAGGTAAATGCTACTATTGTTATTGGCTTGTGATGCGTTTGGTGTATGTCCACCTGTGAGCAAGCTAAACTTAGTTCAAACTATGTACCATTCCATCAGTAGCTACATTGCTCTGGTGGTTGGAACAGAAGATGGGATAAAAGAGCCGCAAGCAACATTTTCAGCATGTTATGGTGCAGCATTTAATATGCTTCACCCGACAACTAATTTTACGATTCAATTTTATGCAGATTGTTGCTCTTATCTTAGAGATATAAGAAAATTAAAATTAGAAGCTAAGAAGGAGGCACTTTGTAAACAAGAACTAAAGGTTAGTCTTAAATTATGTTGTATAAACTACAGCCCAGCTGTTTCTAATTTTAGGGTTTCAAATTGGGTGTGTTTAGTTATTACTGAATTGGGTGTTTGTGTTAGCTTTTTTTATTTTGTGCTTAAATGAAGAAAAAAAAAGTTCATAATTTGCAGTTTTTAATTTTTTATTTTGTGCTTAAATGATGTAAAGCAACTTAATGTAGGTGATTATGCTCGAAAAAGTGTAAGGGGGTGTTTCTGTTAGCTTATACAATAATGAGATTTATTGCGACTTTGAACATTAGAAGTAAAAGTAAAAGTTACCTTCTACAACCCATTGTATTACAGCTGGTTATCTGATTTTGATATTTGAATTATCATATAACCACTTTCAAATTTCATACATGTATATCCCCTTATTATGTTTTTATGTTCCCTTTGATCGAGAAACAATTACCGCTCTATATGTGTATTTACTATGTACCTCAACAGGCAAGAAGCAGCTGGTGCATTGTGGAATTTATCATTTGATGATAGAAACCGAGAAGGGATTGCATTAGCTGGTGGTGTTGAAGCCTTGGTATGATGTTTTGCTCCTTTCACATGCGATTCCTTGGTTCATCGAACACTGTAGTAGCATCATATATTCTATGAAACATCCTACAATAACGGTTTATTCATTGTCTTTTAAATAAATATCTTGAAAACTGAACAGTTGCATTAGCAAATATCATCCATGCAAGGACATGAAAGTTAGTGTTGTCTTTTGGTGCTTAAAGTTGCATATTCGGGGATGCTATAGTTACTATATTCTGAGTATGTTCATTATGTGCATTAATCCGTTTCTTTCTCTATGTGGTTTCAGATGGCTCTTGCACAGTCGTGTTCAGAAGCCTCTCCAAGTCTTCAGGAGAGAGCAGCTGGTGCTTTATGGGACTCTCGGTTTCAGAAGCAAATAGGTACGTGTCTTTTTTGAAAAGGCAAACCTCTGCATTTGACTTAATTATTCACTTTTGATAAGAGCATCAACCTTTTCTTCTCTTCGAAACGATACCCCAAGTAACTTTTGTTTTGAATGACATAAGTTTCGAACAAAATATTAAAAAATCTTTAAATCCCCAAAGCTGATTGCATCATATATTATATATCTCTTCATTTCGTGGTGCATAAATTTCTGTATCTATTTCATCTACTAGCATTGCCATTGGACGAGAAGGGGGCGTTTCACCACTCATAACGCTAGCAAAGTTTCAGACAGAAGTGAGTGACTGTTTCTCTTTATAGTTCTTATAGATGCTTTTCAGGTTTTTATTTTAACATTTTGTAATTTTGATATCTGTTAAGAGAATGGAACCGTGTTCGTCAAGTTTGTGACTATCTACTTAAAGTGACAGTAATCAGTGTTTAATGTTTTGATGAACATATTATGCTTTTAATTATGTGATTCGATAGGGGTGAGACAGTTGGTTTTGTATCATCAGGTGTCATACCAGCTGCAACAAAACTGACTAACTAAGAATAAAAAAGTTACCTTACACTCCCATTTCACAAGACATCTTTCTTCTTCTTAACTATGTCTTTTTTGCCCCTTTTTTTTTATTGGTGATCAAACGCCCAATCAGCTGATTATCATACTATTACAACTTAAAACAAAAAATGCACATCCAAGTAGTATCTCCTACAACCCGTTTTGTGACAGCTAATCTTTGGAAAACACTTTCGAAGTTTTAGAACATTGATATCGAAATAATCAGCCTTTTCTACATATATATACTTCATAATGAGCGACTTTCTCTTACATCATCTGAAATATTATGGTATATATCAAGATGTCCACGAGACTGCTGCTGGAGCCCTTTGTAATCTTGCATTCGTGCTGGAGTAGCAATGCTTCCTTTTGGTGAAGACACGTCAGGTAATTAACTTTTAAGTGATTTTTAAGTTCTAAAGTGGGCTATAGTAAATTCACAATTGCTATGAGGAAATAAAAAACAATGTGCAGATCTATCTTATAGGTTAAGTACTTAAGTTTCATCTAATTAAAGTTTTTAGTTTTTAAAATAATTTCATTTTGATTAACTGTTTTTGTATGCCGAATATCTTCTTGAATCTTGGTAGAGTTAGAAACTATTTGTGCAGCTATGGGTGAGCAACCCGTTCACATTATACAGGTAATAGCTATTTCTAAAATGATGTTAATGCTACTTTTAAGGTTCACTTATCGTTCTGATCTTGAAGTATTTGTGGCCAGATACTTCATATGCAAGAATTCTGTAACTTTTTGCTTAACATATAATTTTATGATGACAAGAACTTTTTGAGCAACAACGACTTTATGTTGTATCATAGACAGGGCAGGATATGCAGAAAATGATCCATTTCCAAAGCATATAGCAAAAATCGTACAAGCATGTGTGGCTGCATAATCAGAATGTAGACGTAAATAGCAGTAGTTAAGTAAATAAGTTTCCCTATATGATGTACGCCAATATATATTTAAACGTAGTATGTAAAGGTGCATCAGTGTTTTCAAATTAGTATTCATGTTACACTATTTATTTAGGGTATGGTATATTCTTTTAAAGAGTGTTTTAAATATCGTTAATGGCATTTCATGTTATGAATTCACCTTTTTTTGTTAACCACAGGTTATAGTGCAGCGGAGGGTCGTCAGAAGGTTTTGAGGGACTTTGCAGAAAAGGTAACTAATTATTTGCTGAAACTGACTATATTCTGTCATTTCATTATATCATTCCACTTCCTAATGAGCTTCTTAGCTTCAACATCCACTTATGGATTCGCTAAGACTGGAATGCAACTAACGACGTCCCTGTCAACTGTTTAACTTGAAATTTGTTCAAAATGGGTCGCGTTAAAAATGGATTAAAAAAGACAAACCTTTTCCACGGTTAAAAGTGGATTGTGGTTGGGTTTAGCTGATATGGGCCACCTGGCAACAAGAGTGACCCAAGCAAAAACAAGAAAAGAGAATACTGGTCAAATATGTTAACTTACCTAGGCATATTACACAAAAATTAGTTGTCCAAATACAGTAGTACATTACTGGATCGGAGTATCAGTAAGTTTAACCTCTTTGAGGATTGACTTAAACATTAAAATTTAAACTAGGTAGTCTACCCCTGGGAAATTGCTTTTTTTATAGGTAAGAATCCCGACCTGCTTACTTAAAGTAGATACGCTTATTTGGGTCAAGTTTAACTTCTAACAGGTACAATATAAAAGCGTAGCTAATAGAAATCGGGCTTAAAATAGACAAGCAGCGCACATAGATTAAAAAAATTCCAAAGAGAGTTGACTATATTATAGGTTACGTCGTAGTCACATTGTGGCCATTTGCGGTTTTGTTCGGTTGTCTATAATTAGTTATGAATTGTGTAATTCAGTGGAACATATACGTATCAGGTTTCCGAGCTTAATCTGACTGGTCGTGTTTCAGGTTGAATATATGAAGGTGAAAGGTTCGTTAGGTGAACTCGCGCTGTCATATGCACGTGATATAATTGTGCAAGTTTTAAGTTCTTTAAAGCTTTGTTTTTTTTGGCATCTAGGTGTCTATTAAGGTTGCTTGGTTTAACTTGCCAGGTACCCGTATACGAAAATTAAGTCAACAGCGACGCCCGAATAACTTTAAAAATCATACTTGCTAATTTTAGTAATTTGTAGAGCGTCAAGGTAAAAGATTTACCTTCTCATGAGATTGACCTTATGAACATCCAAATTCATGACATTTTTTCTTTATTTTCAAATCTCTCTGATGTGGGACTCCTTGGTTCGGGTAGCGATCAGGTTACGGCATGGCGGACTTCAAATTTTAATGGTAAATTTTTTATTTCTTTTTAGTTTATGTGTGATAAATAAGTAATTGGCACCATAATCCATTGTTATTGGTTTCAAATGAACTGCAATTTGTACAGTAATCTCAAAAAATTACTACTTATGTGTTTTTTTGATAATTTTGTGCAAATGTAAATGTAAAAGTAAGATATAAACTATAGGTTGGTGGTCTTGAATGCATGAATTTTTTCAACATGAGAGTCCTCTCTATAGATCCTAAACCAAGTTCCATATGCATCTTCTAAACTAACTTTCTGTAATGTTTGTAGTCTTAATGCTTATAAAGTACACAATTAGCAATTTTCAACCATTTATTTGACACGTTTAGATAAAAATGTGTCGGTTGACGTTATATAGAATGTGTACTATATGGAAGTACGTAGGGCTTTGAAAAAAAGGTTAGCAATTCTTTTGGTTAAACCACATTCACTTTTCATTTGATTATTGATTGGTGGTGTTTGTTTGCACCTTTACTGTGTCGGTCTATGTGGAAAAGTTCATTTCAGCCTACATAAAATTGCACACTTAAAATGAGATTTTGTCCTCTTTCCGTATAGGGAATGGTGGATGGCTAATATAACTTTATATGTTTGTTAATTTCAGGTCAACTATTATGCGCAATCACATTTTCAGATTAATAAATATCGAGATTGTGTAATTTTGGTGAGGGAAGCATGGCATGGCTTATGTTTTATATTGTTTTTTATCTTATGCGATACTAAATTATGCATTGAACTTATTGTAGCCTGCTGCAGCAAACAAAAACAGGTTATATATTGACAAGTGTGTGAAGGTTTTATCTGCATTGAACCAAATTAAGGTACACTGGCTCACAACTTTTTTCTAATCACTGGACATAATTAAAGCTTTATGTTTATGATAATTAAGTACCGTAAATTCAAAAATCATTGGTGTTACGTGACTGCATTTGTTGATAGCTATCTATACCATTGAAAAATTTGTTGTCTTTAGATACTGAGTTACCATTTCTCTATTTCTGCAGCTCGCCAAAACGGGCATTGCTTTCGTCGTTAGCTCACAGGTAATAGGCACCCACGTCCAAGGAACACAGGTACTTGACATAACTCATGATGGTCCACCTTTTGTCTCGGGTACAATATTTGTGGATGCTACCTACCGAATGACATCTTCTTTTCGGTATAGCTCGAGAGGCCGGGCCATTTTCTCATGATCCTTTTACACATGACAGCCGTGCAAGCACAGGAAGTAGAGGTATTTGACACACCAGTTGCCAATATACTATCCACGTTAATTTTATTTCAGCTTGGTTCATTTTTGGGAAACTTGCAGGCCCACCTCTCGAGTATGTGTCTATGGGTAACTATGATCGCATTTGTCGTTATTGTGGGGCTGTTTCTCAAGTATCTATAAAGTCTATTTTATGTCATTCTCATCATAGAATCAGTATCCTAACTTGAGGAATCAGGAATGGATATAAACCGTAAAATATAAGTTATTTCCATGTGTTTTACATGTGCTTTGGTCACAGGCATAATGGGTAATCTCAATAAGAAATTAGATAAGCAGAATTTTGGAGAGAAGATCCCGAGTTATGTAAAGAAAATGCGCAAAGAACTAAAGTGAATATAGATAAGGACAATGAGATTCAATCACTACAAGCTGAGGTACCTAAAAGACATGCGCAATTCAAAGCACACACCTATGTAAGGGTCGCTTTTTCTTTCGCTTTATTTCAAACGCGTCAAATAAAAAAATGAATTTGGTCAAACATGATAAAAGTCGCCTAAACTCAACGGCAAAAACAAGAATTATATAATGGGTGTGAAAAGTTGATGTAAATAGTTTACACTGTCAATACCATCTCTTAACTTACGTATTTACCGGGCTCATAAGCTTATTTAGATTTAATTTGAAAAGTCTCATTAGGACACTTATTTTTTTTTTTAATTTGTATGAGCTAATCAAAATGAGCTTGTGACATTAACCATGTCATACAGTGTTACATTCCTTGTCTCACGTCGCCATGAAATAGAGGAGATGCTGGGTATTTAATGATATTGAACATGACCTTCACTTGGTTGACGTGTTTTGGTTCAAGCATGAAACAAACCAAATGGTGTGGGTCACTTGGAGACTAAAAGGCGAGCTTTGGAAAAGGAAGAGGAGAATTATTTCAATGTGAGGTATCATATTCATTTCACTATCTTATTTTAAAGCTATTCTAAACATTAGATGATGATTTAATTATAATAATTTCTGCAATCACATACTAATTGTTAGTATAAAATATAAAGACCAGTCAGCCGTTATGAGCAATACAAATGGCAAGAAAATAGGGGAGTCGATGAAGAATCTATCATTCATAAACTTTCGAGGGACTTGCGAAGGGATATAAAGCGTCAACTCTGCCAACAACTACTTCTCCTAATATCACAATTGGTCTTTAGTATAATTTTGTTATAGATATAGACGCATTAATGATTTTTTAGTGGTTTAGGTTATGTAAAGTTTTTCAAATGGCCTGATTGTTGTTTAAAGTTTGTCAAAGCGTGACGATTAAAGATGTAGGAGCAGTTCTATCTTAGTTAATGTATAAAAGAATTTGTCAACCATTTGAATGCTTGGTGTTTGATGTGTTATATGTTTATGGTAACGGAATAAACTCTATACCAACCGGTGACAGAATGTGAAATTGGAGGACAATTACAAAATGAACTTTGTATCAACATACCGGTTGATATTTAGGGGAAACTACTTTAGTTTGATAACTGGAATCGGTGGAGACATGGTACTGTAATATCCCAATAATAAGTGTAAGTTATTAATAATATACATATGCATTAACCCTAATAACATTCGTAGGTGATAAAACTAATTCGTTATGCATAATCTGCCAAGCAAATCTCAATGCATGAGTTAATAAAGTGTTAATATTCAACATTCGTAGGTGATAAATTAATTCGTTATGCATAATCTGCCAAGTAAATTTCATTGCAAAAATTCGTAAGTGTTGGCACGGAGGGAATAGGGTGGTGGAGTTTTTAAAAAATGGTCCTTTTAGAAATTTCGGTTATAGTCCAATGTTTTTAAAAAAAATCAATTGGTTCTCTATAACCTAGGCTCTGATGCCAATCTGTAACACCCCGAAAATCATAATGAAACAGCGGAAGACTTAAACGGGGTATTACCAATTTGATCACAGTCGTAAGTATAGATAATCATTAAAAGTTGCATTTATATCATTCAAAGAAAAACTCAATATTCAGAGGATTACACATTAGTTGCCAAAATGATAGTTTTTCACAAAAGTGATGAGGAGTTTGAAAAGAATGATATAATTATTTGAAATAAAAAGGGGTAGATGCCCAATGCCCATGCCAACTCCGTGCTTAAGATTTCCTTAGTTACCTGAGATAAAACATGCTTAAAACGTCAACACAAAGGTTGAGTGAATCCATAGTGTTTAATTTGTAATAGTTTGAACACAAGTTAATTAGTAGTGGAAAACAATGATAATTGCGGTGTAACATTTAAACAATTATTGCCCTAAGCCTCATGACACGCAAACCTTAACTTGTAGGGTAATAATAATAATAAATATCCCACTTATAGCAATGATGTGGGTGATAAATGCCCTTGTCGTGGGAGTTTTGCCATACTCATAATTCGAATAAAGTGCATTTGTCTATCAATCCGGCTAACACTATGGCTATCTATCCGGCTAGTACAAATGGGTCGTCAACTTCCAATAGATCTATTCACAAAATTCGCGTTCACTCGCAAGTGATTAATGGTTCATGATATAAGGGACTTTTTGGCAGGGTGGTAACTTAGGCAATAATACTTAGCAATATCAATCAGGGAAGCATACAGAAAAATACTTGTGTTCAGATTTATAGCATGTATCTCCCCACGGGATTTGAAAACATAGTAAAAATGTGGGACTATGAACTCACCTCAGTAGTAGTAGTAAATCTGGGATGCAATAGAATCAAATGGAAGGTAGTAATTCCAACGCGTGACCTAGATTAGTATGGCATAATTTAGTTAACCGACTAAGTTCAAGACTCCACGAATTTAATTCAAAAGTTTTATGTTGTCATTGCTGGTGTGGCAGCATTTAAGTTTAAAAATAGTTTTCTAAGTATGGGCTCTTATTTATACGTGGTGACTAAGTGTCATAATTGATAACAAACAACTACTATTAAAATAAGTTTGGTTTCGTGAAATATAAACTAATGATTTGAAGTTGAGGTTTCATTTATAGCTTATAAATCATTTTATAAAATATGTTTAGTGAAGTAGTGTAGGGAGTGAATAAACCGAGTAAGTCGCAAACGAGGCGCGAAACGAGTGGTGGAAGGCAAGTAGTCGTGACTTGCTAAAAATGATGATCCGAATATCCGTCATACTACGCCATTTGTTTATACACGTTCTAAATTTTAAATAAATGAAGTAATATTTGAAAATGTTTGTTTGATGCGCTTTGTAGCCAAACGTACCCTACTGTTTTAGAAAATGGGCTTCGGCCCAAGACTAGTAGTCACACTCCCTTAACTGCGCATGGGCTTTGGCCCAGTGATGAAACGAATAACAAATTTACTAGTTTACTAACAGATTATGATCACAGTGTAAGCTGCTATTTCATTCGACATTAGGAAGGGAGACATAAGATTTGTTTCGACCCAACCTGTATTCAACAAACGCAAGACCCGAACAAAACAAACCCTTAAGTTTTCGTTAGACTTGTGTTGACACCAATTTAGCTAAACACGATTAGGAATTTGAGTACAATGATAGCAAGTTTCAAACATACGCCGAACACAACCCAAGTACACACAACGACAGGATTGGAGCACAAGCATAACACAAACACAACCGAGCACAAGATCTCAACACAATCGAACCTAGTTTACCACTTGCGACCTAGATGACTCGCGACCTCACACACACTCAAGTCGGGTACTACCACAACCAAAGTATCGAGTGTAAGGTTAAGCTAATTTGGACCAGGATACTCATTTTGAGTATCCAACATACTCTATTCAAACAAAACATCAAACACCTTGTGAGCATGAATTTCGACTAGGAAATCCAAGTAATAAGATCCTAACGCAAGCACCATATTTTCGAGCAAGCCACGATTACCAGTTCGAATAAGAACCTAACACGGAGTGAACCTAACAACGCAACTACGACCGAACATCATTTCAGTTTTTATGAAATTTCTAGTTTTCGAGTTTTATTTCCGCCACACCATAATTTGTTAACAACAACACTCACAAAATGTATAACCGATCGATTCATAAGTACAAAAAAATGTATATACAGCCGATTTCATATACAACAAAAACGAAGAACATCAACAACTCTATTCATGGTTCGAATGGAAGAGACAAAGAATATAGATCTTACAAATAACGAGGATGATTAACGAGGAGATCGAAGCTGACCCGAACCCGACTTCAAGTGAACCCACCGCCTAGAGATTATCCCTTCACTATTAAGCTTTGTTAGAGATTTTTGAGAGAATGTGGATCCACTTGTGGGTTTTGGGTCGGCTTTTATAATGGATGAAGAGGAAGGCTTGAGTCCTTCTCCTCTTGTTCGTCAGTCGGCCTTGTAGCCAAAAGAAGCAATCCTCGTCACATCCTACTCATCTTTCCTTGTATCTTGTGTCAATTTGGGGACCATTTTTGTTGTTATAAAACTATCGATTGTTGGGGAGTGAGGGTCGATCCGAAGCAGAAGTATAGCAGCGTGGCAGGTGGTGATGTTGTTACTCATCTTGTTTGTTATAAGCATGAAGGTGAGGACAAGATGGTGATGCGTGTTTTGTTTTTGTGGTGAAGCAGGAGTGCAGAGAAGTAGCAGTAGAAGCGAAGCAGATGGAGTGGAAGAGAGAGAGAGCGTGGGTTTATGGGTAGAGATAAGGAGCAACATTTTATTAATTTTTTTTTTTTAACTTTGGTATTTTTGTTTGTATTTTTAAGTGTAGAAGAAATTGTAAGCAAATGTAATTGTTTGAGTAGTAGGGTAAAGGTGAGGGTCAAATAAAGAGGCGGGACGTAGCAACGTTGTTGATTTAATAACCCTTGAGTGAATTTAACAGGCCTCGTATTTTAATAATTATAAATGTTGAATTTTTAGACATATGCCATACTATCACGGTGTCGGGACGCGTGTGGTTCCAGTAAAAATGGAACGTGTGTTGTGCCACATTGTTTGTTTGGCAATATCATTCGTTGTTTCTCAGTTCACACAGAGTAAAATTTTAGATGCGAGAAAAAAAAAATATAGCTTGAATTAAATCTCATAATTGATTACTTCGAGTTTACAGGAAATTAATAACGTGAAATTTCGGGTTATTACAGTACCTACCCCTAATTCTGAATTCCGTCCCGGAATTCTTAGTCCGTGGTAGTGGTTGGTGTTGGCTCGGGAAAAAGGTGTGGATATTTGGCACGAATTCGGTCTTCGCGTTCCCACGTGAATTCTGGTCCTCAATTTGAGTTCCATCGAACCTTGACGATGGGAATGCGGCTTAGTTTCAATTGTTTCACATCCCGGTCCATGATTTCTACCGGTTCTTCTATAAAGTTGAGCTTCTCATCAATTCAAAGTTCTTTGTAAGGTATAATAAGGGTCTCGTCTGATAGACACTTCTTCAGGTTTGATACGTGAAAGGTATTGTGTACTCTACTGAGTTCCACAGGGAGTTCAAGTTTGTACGCCACTGGACCAACCCTTTCTAGGATCTTGAATGGTCCGACATATCTGGGGTTCAACTTTCCACGCTTCCCAAATCTAATCATTCCTTTCCAAGGAGATACCTTTAACATGACTCTGTCTCCAACTTGAAATTCCATAGGTTTTCTTCTCACATCGGCATAACTTTTCTGCCTGTCTCGGGCGGCTTGTAAGCGTTGTTTGATTTGGACAATCTTTTCGGTGGTTTCGTGAATGAGTTCGGGTCCTGTGATTTGTGCATCCCCAACTTCGGTCCAGCAGATAGATGAACGACATTTCCTACCATAAAGTGCTTCGAATGGAGCAGCTTTTATGCTAGCGTGATAACTATTGTTGTATGAAAACTCTGCTAACGGTAAGTGTTTATCCCACCCTTTTCCAAAATCGATCACACATGCTCGTAGAATGTCTTCCAAGGTTTGGATAGTTCTCTCACTCTGACCATCAGTCTGTGGGTGGTAGGCGGTACTCATATCTAACTGAGTATTCAAATTTTTCTGCAATGATCGCCAGAAGTTCGACGTAAAACGGCTATCTCGATCTGAGATGATGGAAACCGGCACTCCATGTCGTGAGACTATTTCCTTTAAATATAATCGTGCAAGGGTATTCATGTCGTCAGTTTCCTTGATTGCCAAGAAGTGTGCGGATTTAGTGAGGCGATCCACAATAACCCAAATGGTGTCGAGTCCACCCGATGTCTTAGGTAGCTTTGTGATGAAGTCCATTTTGATCCTTTCCCATTTCCATGTTGGAATTTCTGGTTGTGTCAACATTCCGGACGGTCGTTGATGTTCTGCTTTTACTCTAGCACACGTCAAACATTTTCCGACATACACAGCGATGTCGGCCTTCATGTTTGGCCACCAATATAACTTCTTGAGATCCTGATACATCTTATCGGACCCCGGATGAATGGAGTATTTCGACTTATGGGATTCGTGCATGATAAGATCACGCATTCCTCCATGAAGTGGAATCCATGCTCTGTTACCGAAACACAACGTCCCGTCTTGTTTTCTCACAAAACCGTTCTCGATTTCCGGCATCCTATGGATTTTCTCATCCGGTCTGTTCTCTTCCTTCAGGGCTTCGGCCTGAGCCTCTAAGATCTTGGCTGGAAGTGGTGACTTAATTGTTATTCCCAAAGATCGAACTCTAAGGGGTTTGATTCGTTCCTTTCGACTTAAGGCATCAGCCACAACATTTGCCTTTCCAGGATGATAACGTATCTCACAATCATAATCACTGAGTAACTCCAACCATCGGCGTTGTCGCATGTTCAGCTCCTTCTGGTCTAGTATGTGTTGAAGGCTTTTGTGATCTGTAAACACCGTGCACTTGGTGCCATACAAATAGTGTCTCCACATCTTAAGAGCGAACACTACTGCTCCTAATTCAAGATCGTGGGTCGTGTAGTTCTTCTCATGGGTTTTGAGCTGTCGGGAAGCATATGCGATAACTTTACTCCTTTGCATTAACACAGCTCCTAGTCCTTGAATAGATGCGTCGCAATAAACCACGAAGTCTTCACTTCCTTCGGGTAGTGCTAAGATCGGTGCTTCACAAAGCTTTTGTTTCAAAAGTTGGAACGACGTCTCTTGCTCTTTTCCCCAGTCGAACTTCTTCTTCTTTTGCGTCAATTCCGTCAAAGGTTTGGCGATCTTAGAGAAACTCTCGATGAACCTTCGGTAGTACCCAGCAAGACCTAAAAATTGTCGTATCTCCGTGGGGTTCGTAGGAGATACCCAATTCTTAACAGCTTCGATCTTTGCGGGGTCCACGTGAATTCCCTTGCTATCGATCACATGCCCAAGAAATTGCACTTTCTCAATCCAAAAATCACACTTGGAAAATTTGGCATACAATTTCTCTCCTTTGAGTAGTTCCAGGATAGTTCTCAGATGTTCTGCGTGTTCCTCTTTGTTACGAGAATAGATGAGGATATCGTCGATGAACACAATTACAAATTTGTCCAGGTAGGGCTTGCACACTCGGTTCATTAAGTCCATAAACACAGCTGGTGCGTTCGTCAGACCAAACGGCATCACTTGGAACTCATAGTGCCCGTATCATGTACGAAAAGCTATCTTCGGTATATCTCCCTCCTTAACTCTCAGTTGATGGTACCCTGACCTTAAATCAATCTTCGAGTATACGCTCGACCCTTGCAGTTGATCAAACAAGTCGTCGATCCTAGGTAGCGGGTATCGGTTCTTCACGGTGAGCTTGTTCAACTCGCGATAATCGATGCACATCCGGAAGGATCCATCTTTCTTCTTTACAAACAGTACCGGAGCTCCCCATGGCGAAGAACTCGGACGTATGAATCCTTTATCTGAAAATTCTTGTAATTGCTCAGACAACTCTTTCATCTCGGATGGTGCCAATCTATAGGGTGCTCGTGCCACTGGTGCTGCTCCTGGCACTAGTTCGATCTGGAATTCTACTTGTCGGGTTGGCGGAAGGCCAGGCAAGTCTTCGGGAAATACTTCGGGAAAATCCTTAACTATCGGTACATCTTCCAGTCGCTTCTCCTCTGACTTCTTCTCAGTCACTTGAGCCAAGAACGCAAGACACCCTCGATCGATATACTTCATCGTTTTGAAGCATGATATGATGCTTAGTCGGGTCTTACTTCGTTCGCCATGGACAATTAAAGTTTCTCCTTCACATGGAATGTGAACAACTTTCTCGTCGCATATAATTCTAGCATGGTTCTTAGACAACCAATCCATGCCGATGACTATGTCGAAGCTACCAAGTTGAATGGGCATGAGGTCTATGTCAAATGGTCGATTTAGTAAAAGCAAGGTGCAACCTTGGATCATGGTGTTAGTTTCTACTAGTTTGCCGTTGGCTAGTTCGATTTCGTAAGTGGTGTTCAATTTAGTCGGGGTAATGTCAAGTAGGGATGCAAATGAAGTAGACACAAAACTTTTGTCGGCTCCAGAATCAAATAAAACTTTAGCAAGATGATTATTAAGGGGAAACGTACCCGTCACAACATCGGGATCTTGTCCGACATTCCCATCTCCTAGCACATATGCTCTCCCCCGAGCGTTGTTGGTGGCGTTGGCAACCTGATTTGGACACTGGTTCTTGTAGTGTCCCTTCTTACCACATCCATGGCATACCACAGCCACTGGTTGTAAATTGGCCCCTGTGGCCTTGCAGTCTTGGGTCTTGTGACCGATTTTCTGGCACTTTCCACATCTGGCAAAACAGGGTCCATGATGGTGCAACTTACAGCGGTTGCACATGGGAGCGGGTCCAGCATAACCCCCATTTCCAGTAGGTGTAGCAATGTAAGCCCTGGCAGTTTCCTGCCGGCGGTTCTGTTGGTTATGATGGTGGTTTCGGTTTTGCTGGTAGCCTTGATTGTTGTTGCGGTGGTGACTGTGGTTGTTGCTGTTGTGGTGAGAGTTGTTGTTGCTGTGGTTACTTCTACGATCATCAAATTTTCTTTTGTGATCGTTGCCTCCCTGAGCCTGATTACGCTTAATTTCTCTCTCCAGTAATTTCTGAGCAGTCTCCATGGCTTCTTCCAGCGTTTGTGGTTTGGATACAGTAACGATCCCTTCTATGCTTTTGGGCAATCCCTCAACATACCTCTCTAAGGTTTTCTCGAAGTCAGGCACCTTAGTTGGGCATAGTAGAGAGAGTTCTTGGAACCTTCTGTCATAGGCCCGGATGTCATACCCTTTTACTACCAAGCGATCAAACTCATCTTCTAGCTTTCGGATTTCAGTGCGTGGGCAATACTTCTTCAACATCTTCTGTTTAAACTCGGCCCAAGGGAGCTGGTAAGCTCTTTCAGTACCCATTTTCTGAGCAGTGGAGTTCCACCATGATAGAGCGTCATCTGATAGGGTACCAGTAGCAAAGTTGACCTTGTTGCTTTCTGCACAACCACTCCTTGTGAAAATAGTTTCTGAGCGCTCAAACCATCGAGCTAACTCTGTCACTCCTTCGGTACCTTTGAATGTTGGTGGTTTACAGCTCATGAACTCTTTGTAGGTGCATTTGCGGGTCACGGCTGGCTCGCTTTCTGCAGTGGGCCTTGTTGCACTGCCAGTGGGAGTCGTGGCTGCAGCTTGAGCCACTAATGCAGCGGTTACGCTCTCAGTGATCAATCGGCGGATCTCTTCTGGGGTCATGATTGTTCCGGCGACTGCATCTGTTGTTCTGCTGCGGGTAGCCATGTTCTAACAATGACATAAGAACACATATTTAGAATTTTCTTTCGTGATTGAGTTGATGTTGGAATATGGTCAATTAATAAGGTAATTGTATATACTTCATAACAAAATTATCATAATGTAACACATCGATGCTGAGGAAAAAGAAAGCTTTTATGATAAATATGTCACCATCATGCAACACATGAAGTGATCGTCTCTGCAATACATCAATAAATATCACAATTAAATCATAAATACAACATATTCGAGCACCATCCACAACACATACAAATAGAATGAAATAACGAGATAATCATAAATTTTACATCAAGTTCCGGAATCATAACATACAATTTTTGTTTTCATAATCTTGATTCACTTGCTTACAAAACAACCAAATACAAGTTTCTTTATTACATCACAAACGGTACGCTAGATGTCTAGCCACAACTGATATAGTAAAATCTAAGAACTACCCGATGCCCCATCCAAACGGCGATGTAGTGCTCGAACTGTCTCAGTCAACTCCTCAATCCTAGCATCTCTCTGTCTCTCCTCAGCCTCCAATCTCCGAATGCTCCTCCTGGTCACGTGGAGCTCCTCATCCTGAGTCTCGATAATGCCCTGCAGAATCCTAGATAAGTCCCCCTGATCCTGAGACTCCTGTCTCATGCTCTCCTGTCTCTCTCCCATGCCTGTGATGTGGTCCCTCTGGTCCTGGACCTCCTGCTCCATCGCCTCTACTCTATCCCTAAGATCAGCAATAATCTCCTGCGCCTCCTGGAGGCTAGTACCCATCATATCGAAAACCTCATCCATGGCTACTCTCCCTACTACGAGGTTCTCCACCTCCTCCTCAATACACTTGATGCACTCGAGTGAAATATCCCCGATGAAACTGAGTAGTGCATCAAGGCGGTCCTCATGCCTAGAGAGTCTAGCTGCTAACAGTGGGATAGTGTGATGAATGGGCTCTCCCGTGACCGGAAGAACTCTAGCAGCAGCGGTAGATGAACTCTCCCCCAACTCCGCAGCTCTTGGGGCACCCTCCTGTGCTCTCCATCTACGGATCACAGCCAACAGAAATGACCAGCGGCATGCATCAACCCTCCTGTGGGGTTGAGCAGCGGCCTCAGCAACGACCTCGACATACGGATCTGATGATGAAGGGCCAAAGAAACGTGCCCTCTTGCGGGGAGGCAAGGGGTCACTAGGCTCGGTCAGATGGGTGGGTGACGTGACTGGAGATGTCACCGGGACAGTAGTGGTCTGGTGATAAAAGACTGTAGGTGCTGGGGTGAATGGGTATGATCTAGTAACTGAGTCAAAAGGAGGGTCAACTCTAAATGGTGGTGGTGATGGAATCATATAAGGATGTGGCTGAGGTGGTGGTGATGGTGGTGGTAAAGGTGATGCTGATACAGGTGATGGTGATGAGGATACTGGTGCTGGTGCTGGTGGTATGACAGCTGGTGGTGGTACCAATGGGGCTGAAGGTGCACGTACCCGTTTCCGGGCAGTGTACTTCCTAGGTGGGCCTCCCTGGCAAGGCACATAAAGTTTCCCGAATGGGGTGGGCTCATAAGGCTGAAGAAATCTGACTGCCCTACGCCGGCGAACCGGTGCAGGTGGGGGTGGTATGGGTGAAGCTAAGTCGGAGGAGTCGGAGTCAGATGACTCGTCATCCGCCTCTGATCCTGAGGAGTAGTGGTCATGGGTAAGGACTCGACGTAGTGATGGTGGAGGATGATCATCAGCAGACAGAAACTGCTGAGTCTCCATGTACTGATCCCATGTTAGGGGACCGTACACTGGTGAGGCTGGGTGGTCAGGGGATGTAATGACCGGGGTAGGAGCAACTTCACCCTCCTCGAAGGGCTCAGTCTCTCCGGACATGGTCTCTGATAGAGCGGCAGTATGGTCAACAGGCACAGTAGTGTCAGTGTCAACATCTGATGATATGAGGATAGGGGTACGTGAAGCAGCTGGTGTAGCATCAGTCTCGACATCAGATAGAATGATAACTGGAATCGGTGGAGACATGGTACTGTAATATCCCAATAATAAGTGTAAGTTATTAATAATATACATATGCATTAACCCTAATAACATTCGTAGGTGATAAAACTAATTCGTTATGCATAATCTGCCAAGCAAATCTCAATGCATGAGTTAATAAAGTGTTAATATTCAACATTCGTAGGTGATAAATTAATTCGTTATGCATAATCTGCCAAGCAAATTTCGTTGCAAAAATTCGTAAGTGTTGGCACGGAGGGCATAGGGTGGTGGAGTTTTTTAAAAATGGTCCTTTTAGAAATTTCGGTTATAGTCCAATGTTTTTAAAAAAAATCAATTGGTTCTCTATAACCTAGGCTCTGATGCCAATCTGTAACACCCCAAAAATCATAATGAAACAGCGGAAGACTTAAACGGGGTATTACCAATTTGATCACAGTCGTAAGTATAGATAATCATTAAAAGTTGCATTTATATCATTCAAAGAAAAACTCAATATTCAGAGGATTACACATTAGTTGCCAAAATGATAGTTTTTCACAAAAGTGATGAGGAGTTTGAAAAGAATGATATAATTATTTGAAATAAAAAGGGGTAGATGCCCAATGCCCATGCCAACTCCGTGCTTAAGATTTCCTTAGTTACCTGAGATAAAACATGCTTAAAACGTCAACACAAAGGTTGAGTGAATCCATAGTGTTTAATTTGTAATAGTTTGAACACAAGTTAATTAGTAGTGGAAAACAATGATAATTGCGGTGTAACATTTAAACAATTATTGCCCTAAGCCTCATGACACGCAAACCTTAACTTGTAGGGGTAATAATAATAATAAATATCCCACTTATAGCAATGATGTGGGTGATAAATGCCCTTGTCGTGGGAGTTTTGCCATACTCATAATTCGAATAAAGTGCATTTGTCTATCAATCCGGCTAACACTATGGCTATCTATCCGGCTAGTACAAATGGGTCGTCAACTTCCAATAGATCTATTCACAAAATTCGCGTTCACTCGCAAGTGATTAATGGTTCATGATATAAGGGACTTTTTGGCAGGGTGGTAACTTAGGCAATAATACTTAGCAATATCAATCAGGGAAGCATACAGAAAAATACTTGTGTTCAGATTTATAGCATGTATCTCCCCACGGGATTTGAAAACATAGTAAAAATGTGGGACTATGAACTCACCTCAGTAGTAGTAGTAAATCTGGGATGCAATAGAATCAAATGGAAGGTAGTAATTCCAACGCGTGACCTAGATTAGTATGGCATAATTTAGTTAACCGACTAAGTTCAAGACTCCACGAATTTAATTCAAAAGTTTTATGTTGTCATTGCTGGTGTGGCAGCATTTAAGTTTAAAAATAGTTTTCTAAGTATGGGCTCTTATTTATACGTGGTGACTAAGTGTCATAATTGATAACAAACAACTACTATTAAAATAAGTTTGGTTTCGTGAAATATAAACTAATGATTTGAAGTTGAGGTTTCATTTATAGCTTATAAATCATTTTATAAAATATGTTTAGTGAAGTAGTGTAGGGAGTGAATAAACCGAGTAAGTCGCAAACGAGGCGCGAAACGAGTGGTGGAAGGCAAGTAGTCGTGACTTGCTAAAAATGATGATCCGAATATCCGTCATACTACGCCATTTGTTTATACACGTTCTAAATTTTAAATAAATGAAGTAATATTTGAAAATGTTTGTTTGATGCGCTTTGTAGCCAAACGTACCCTACTGTTTTAGAAAATGGGCTTCGGCCCAAGACTAGTAGTCACACTCCCTTAACTGCGCATGGGCTTTGGCCCAGTGATGAAACGAATAACAAATTTACTAGTTTACTAACAGATTATGATCACAGGTGTAAGCTGCTATTTCATTCGACATTAGGAAGGGAGACATAAGATTTGTTTCGACCCAACCTGTATTCAACAAACGCAAGACCCGAACAAAACAAACCCTTAAGTTTTCGTTAGACTTGTGTTGACACCAATTTAGCTAAACACGATTAGGAATTTGAGTACAATGATAGCAAGTTTCAAACATACGCCGAACACAACCCAAGTACACACAACGACAGGATTGGAGCACAAGCATAACACAAACACAACCGAGCACAAGATCTCAACACAATCGAACCTAGTTTACCACTTGCGACCTAGATGACTCGCGACCTCACACACACTCAAGTCGGGTACTACCACAACCAAAGTATCGAGTGTAAGGTTAAGCTAATTTGGACCAGGATACTCATTTTGAGTATCCAACATACTCTATTCAAACAAAACATCAAACACCTTGTGAGCATGAATTTCGACTAGGAAATCCAAGTAATAAGATCCTAACGCAAGCACCATATTTTCGAGCAAGCCACGATTACCAGTTCGAATAAGAACCTAACACGGAGTGAACCTAACAACGCAACTACGACCGAACATCATTTCAGTTTTTATGAAATTTCTAGTTTTCGAGTTTTATTTCCGCCACACCCATAATTTGTTAACAACAACACTCACAAAATGTATAACCGATCGATTCATAAGTACAAAAAAATGTATATACAGCCGATTTCATATACAACAAAAATGAAGAACATCAACAACTCTATTCATGGTTCGAATGGAAGAGACAAAGAATATAGATCTTACAAATAACAAGGATGATTAACGAGGAGATCGAAGCTGACCCGAACCCGACTTCAAGTGAACCCACCGCCTAGAGATTATCCCTTCACTATTAAGCTTTGTTAGAGATTTTTGAGAGAATGTGGATCCACTTGTGGGTTTTGGGTCGGCTTTTATAATGGATGAAGAGGAAGGCTTGAGTCCTTCTCCTCTTGTTCGTCAGTCGGCCTTGTAGCCAAAAGAAGCAATCCTCGTCACATCCTACTCATCTTTCCTTGTATCTTGTGTCGATTTGGGGACCATTTTTGTTGTTATAAAACTATCGATTGTTGGGGAGTGAGGGTCGATCCGAAGCAGAAGTATAGCAGCGTGGCAGGTGGTGATGTTGTTACTCATCTTGTTTGTTATAAGCATGAAGGTGAGGACAAGATGGTGATGCGTGTTTGTTTTTGTGGTGAAGCAGGAGTGCAGAGAAGTAGCAGTAGAAGCGAAGCAGATGGAGTGGAAGAGAGAGGGAGCGTGGGTTTATGGGTAGAGATAAGGAGCAACATTTTATTAATTTTTTTTTTTTTTTTAACTTTGGTATTTTTGTTTGTATTTTTAAGTGTAGAAGAAATTGTAAGCAAATGTAATTGTTTGAGTAGTAGGGTAAAGGTGAGGGTCAAATAAAGAGGCGGGACATAGCAACGTTGTTGATTTAATAACCCTTGAGTGAATTTAACAGGCCTCGTATTTTAATAATTATAAATGTTGAATTTTTAGACATATGCCATACTATCACGGTGTCGGGACGCGTGTGGTTCCAGTAAAAATGGAACGTGTGTTGTGCCACATTTTTTGTTTGGCAATATCATTCGTTGTTTCTCAGTTCACACAGAGTAAAATTTTAGATGCGAGAAAAAAAAATATAGCTTGAATTAAATCTCATAATTGATTACTTCGAGTTTACAGGAAATTAATAACGTGAAATTTCGGGTTATTACAGTACCTACCCCTAATTCTGAATTCCGTCCCGGAATTCTTAGTCCGTGGTAGTGGTTGGTGTTGGCTCGGGAAAAAGGTGTGGATATTTGGCACGAATTCGGTCTTCGCGTTCCCACGTGAATTCTGGTCCTCAATTTGAGTTCCATCGAACCTTGACGATGGGAATGCGGCTTAGTTTCAATTGTTTCACATCCCGGTCCATGATTTCTACCGGTTCTTCTATAAAGTTGAGCTTCTCATCAATTCAAAGTTCTTTGTAAGGTATAATAAGGGTCTCGTCTGATAGACACTTCTTCAGGTTTGATACGTGAAAGGTATTGTGTACTCTACTGAGTTCCACAGGGAGTTCAAGTTTGTACGCCACTGGACCAACCCTTTCTAGGATCTTGAATGGTCCGACATATCTGGGGTTCAACTTTCCACGCTTCCCAAATCTAATCATTCCTTTCCAAGGAGATACCTTTAACATGACTCTGTCTCCAACTTGAAATTCCATAGGTTTTCTTCTCACATCGGCATAACTTTTCTGCCTGTCTCGGGCGGCTTGTAAGCGTTGTTTGATTTGGACAATCTTTTCGGTGGTTTCGTGAATGAGTTCGGGTCCTGTGATTTGTGCATCCCCAACTTCGGTCCAGCAGATAGATGAACGACATTTCCTACCATAAAGTGCTTCGAATGGAGCAGCTTTTATGCTAGCGTGATAACTATTGTTGTATGAAAACTCTGCTAACGGTAAGTGTTTATCCCAACCTTTTCCAAAATCGATCACACATGCTCGTAGAATGTCTTCCAAGGTTTGGATAGTTCTCTCACTCTGACCATCAGTCTGTGGGTGGTAGGCGGTACTCATATCTAACTGAGTATTCAAAGTTTTCTGCAATGATCGCCAGAAGTTCGACGTAAAACGGCTATCTCGATCTGAGATGATGGAAACCGGCACTCCATGTCGTGAGACTATTTCCTTTAAATATAATCGTGCAAGGGTATTCATGTCGTCAGTTTCCTTGATTGCCAAGAAGTGTGCGGATTTAGTGAGGCGATCCACAATAACCCAAATGGTGTCGAGTCCACCCGATGTCTTAGGTAGCTTTGTGATGAAGTCCATTTTGATCCTTTCCCATTTCCATGTTGGAATTTCTGGTTGTGTCAACATTCCGGACGGTCGTTGATGTTCTGCTTTTACTCTAGCACACGTCAAACATTTTCCGACATACACAGCGATGTCGGCCTTCATGTTTGGCCACCAATATAACTTCTTGAGATCCTGATACATCTTATCGGACCCCGGATGAATGGAGTATTTCGACTTATGGGATTCGTGCATGATAAGATCACGCATTCCTCCATGAAGTGGAATCCATGCTCTGTTACCGAAACACAACGTCCCGTCTTGTTTTCTCACAAAACCGTTCTCGATTTCCGGCATCCTATGGATTTTCTCATCCGGTCTGTTCTCTTCCTTCAGGGCTTCGGCCTGAGCCTCTAAGATCTTGGCTGGAAGTGGTGACTTAATTGTTGATGAAGCGAAAAGTGTACCGCTTTTAAGGGGTCATTTAAGCCCTAAATCGTATTTATTTGATCAAATATTGCCCTAAATCGTTCCTTTTGTCATTTTAGGTACTTTTGAGGAGAAATCTGGAAAAGGAGGCATTTTGGACGTTTTTGGAGCATAAAAGTGAAGAAAACGACAAAGTCTCAAAAATCGGCTAAAAGTTACCCATGACGACGTCACAATTAACCCCAGACGGCGTCATGCCTTGGCAAGAAAAAGTGGACGTGAAATTTACTCATGATAAGCCAGTGAAAATAGCATGTGAATTCTGACGGCGTCACGCTTTAACTTGATCAAGGGCGTCACGGCTTAAATCAAAGAGGGACGGCGTCACGTTCAAGGTTCGACGGCGTCAAGCCTTGATAAGCCAGAATGGATTTTTGAAGAGCTAAAGAGGGACGGCGTCAAGAAGGTCATCCGGGAACCCTAGAAGCGGCGAGGTGACGGCGTCACACTCCATAACGTGACGCCGTCAGATCCAAAAATCTATATATAGTTTTCTAATTTTTTGTCATTAGAGGAGAGCTTAGTGTGTGGAATTTTGGGAGAAAACCCTAAGACGAATTTAGCTTCTTTTTCAAGGCTTTTTGCCTTGAGATCTTCCATGTTACATTGAAGATAAGTTATCAATTAATCATTCAATATGTCTATGTGTTGTTTGATTTTATCTTATTCTTGTCTTTTGATTAACATGTTAGGCTAAATTTATCTTGTGTTTGCTTAGATCTAATGAAACCTAGCTATTGATTATTGGTTATTAGTGTGTTGTTAGTTGTATTGGATGATTGTTTATCTATGTTAGGCTTAAGAAAACTGGCTAACTTCCTATTCGGTAACTTGCTTGAACGTCTTAAGAAACATGAACCAAATGCGTACTAAAGGTTTTTATGGTTGTATTTAATGCACAAGCGAATTCTAGTGATCCCATGTTAGGAGCTTCCTAGCCGGCTCGACATAGGAGTGAAGTAGGAGCTTGTAGAGTCGGGGAAGTACGTACGCCACCCCACGAATGGTATTAAGGAATACACCCGTCATCCACGCGACTAATACACACTAATTAACCAGTAAAAGATAGTTAGGGAGTAAGGAAATCTAAGTAAACACATTTCTCTACACATAAGTTTCCACCAAACTTTTCATTTTTGTTATTTTATTTTATTGCATTCGTAGTAATTTGGGTTAGTTGACTAGCAACTAATTCCGCCCACTCCTTCAAACCCGAGATTTTACTTGCTTTCATAAAAATTATAAAAACATAAAAAAGAATCTTCTTCAACCCTTAGACCTAATTAGAGTAGTCTTTCACACCTAACGAACACTATTCCCTGTGGAGAACGATCAATCCCCCGTACTTACCACTACACTATACTACATCGGTCAGGTACACTGCCTGGTGGGGTTGTAAGCCTCTTGAGATCCCTCGAGAGGTAAAACCTGTTGTAAGGTTGCAAAACCCACGCATAAAGTTTTTGGCGCCGCTGCCGGGGAATAGTTATTGTTTAGGTTGAATTTTTATTTCTATTAGGTCTACTCACTAGATTCCTTTCTAGTGAGATTTTTATTTTATTTTTCTAGGTTTTCTTTAGTCTATCTATTTTCTTCGTGTCTTTGTTCGTAACCATTACCATCCGACATCATGGAAGATGGTAATGTCCTTAACCCCAACAACCCACCACCACCTCCTAGAGCCCGCACTTTAGGAGGATATTCCCTAATTTTGGATGATGACCCCCCTAATCTTAGAATCACTAGGAGCCGAAGCTCGATAAAGACTCTTGCCACACCATATGCTGAACCCGAAAGGGAAATGCATAAATTAAGGCGACTCCACCAAGCGGCTGAACCATCTACGATCAATTTTGATGATGCCCTCTCCGAGGAAGAATCCAATCATCATTCTACACCTCCTAGCCCTCAACCCAATCACGATATGGAAGCTCCCGAAATCCTAATCCCTAAATGTCTCAAGGACTACTCTTCTCCCACCCCTCGTGGTTTTTCCAATGCTATCGTTTTTCCAAATGAACACACGGATGGGGTCTTCCGTGCAACCGATATTTGGCTGGTCCAAAGTGTATGCAAGTTTCACGGATTGAAAACTGAAGATCCAATCCAACACATCAAGGACTTCCTGAAAATAGTGGATACCCTCCATACGGACGGAGCCACTAGAGATACCTCCCGGTTGCGATTCTTTCCCTTCACCCTTCATGAAAAAGCCGGAAACTGGTATAACCAACTTCCTTCCGAATCCATCTTCACATGGGAACAGCTTATCTCAAAATTCTATGAGAAATTCTTTCCCGTAGGAAGAACTTCAACGTTGAGAGACGAAATCCTCCGCTTCCAGGTTGGACCAGCAGAACCTATTCACAAATCTTGGGTTAGATTCAAGGATCTAATTAGACAGGTCCCTCATCATGGCATTGAACTCTGGCTTCTTGTCCAAATCTTTTATGACAGTGTCTCCAAAAACGACCAATTGGGCATTAATAATTCATCAAAAGGAAAAATAGCCAAACTAAGCGTTGAAGAAGGATGGAATAGAATTGAGGAATACGCGAATGATCAAGACGATACCTGGGATGAACCCGATTCGATCATGAGCGTTTCCAAGATCATGAAAGAGCCTTCTTTTTCTAGCCGGGTGAGTAGGTTGAATGATCAGGTATCTTATCTAGACAAGTCGCAACCAACTAAGCGGTTATCAAACCCATACTTGATCTGTGATCAATGTGGTGGCCCGCATGAAGTGGAGGAATGCGGGGATGATACCACCACCGAACAAGCATGCTTGTCAAGCCACGACATCTTCGATGATCCTTCGCTCTTAACTTTCTACCAAAACAATGATTTCACCCCTTGGGGAAATCTTGTGAGAGAAAAGGGAGGAGGAGAATATCCTGACTATAAGGTTAGGAGCACTTTTGAGGATGATCTCGGGCATTTCACGTTTGAAAAGAATCTGCAACTAAATGGTCTCGACAACCTTATCAATAGCCAACAAACCAACATGAAGGCCAAATTCGCAGAACTCAACGCCACTCTCGACGGCCTTGGCCAACCTCAAAGAGATCCCTTACTCGCCATCACCACTCGTGCTGGAACAACTACTAAGGATCCACCTTACCCAGCTCAACAATCTAACGTCATGGAACCCGACACCGCTCATGAGGAGGAAGGTAATGTGAACGACGAAAATCCCGAGCAAACCCCTCCGGTAACTCCGTCCCCACCTATTTCTGCCAAGCAACCAATTAAAGTCCCATACCCATCTCGCCTCAAGAATCAAAAGGTCGAAAATGATAATAAAAGATTCTTGTCATATTTGAAGAATTCGGTTGTCACCATACCCCTTCTTGATGCATGTTATCATATGCCCAAATATAGTACATACTTCAAGAGGCTGCTCACCAACAGGAAAGGGCTCGAGGGTCTTGTAACCTTAGGAGAAGAATGTTCTGTGGTGACTCAACGAGGGCTACCAAAAAAGGTGGACGATCCAGGTAGTTTCACCTTGCCCTGTTCAGTCGGATCTCTTTCAGTCAAGAATGCTTTAGCCGACTTAGGAGCAAGCATCAATCTTATGCCGCACTCCATGTTCCTCAAGCTAGGGTATTCTGGGTTGAAACCAACCCGTATGAGCATCCAACTTGCCGATAGATCAGTCAAATACCCCTTAGGTATATGCGAGAATGTGTTGGTTAAGGTAGGGAAGTTTAAATTTCCAGTTGACTTCGTCATCCTAGAAATGGAAGAAGATGATCTTGTGCCCATCATTCTAGGAAGACCATTCCTTGCAACTGCTCGTGCTGTTATTGATGTTCATGACGGCAAACTAACCTTACGAGTGGGGGCCGATAGCTTAACCTTCGACATCAAGGACACAATGAATCTTTCTCTCGAAGCAGATAATCAACTGTATTTCATCGAAGAAATCGATGAATTATCCGACGAGATTGACAATTGTATAGATGAACAGATGGAAGCTGGTTGGTTGCGAGATGAAGCTTTCTTACCCATCTTAGAGGAGGAAAAGACTATGGATGTGAATGCAGTCTCCTTCTATCCCAGACAAGAAATCGAACAGCTTGAGCTTCGTAAACCCGAGAACAAACTTAAACCTTCCATCATCGAGCCACCCACGTTAGAACTCAAGGAACTCCCGAACAACCTTGAATATGCCTTCCTTCAAGGAGAAGATCAACTTCCGGTAATCATAAGCTCCTCCTTGAAAAGTGAACAAAAAGATAAACTCTTAGGAGTTCTAAAAAAATATAAAGGGGTTATAGCATGGAGTGTAGCCGACATCAAGGGGATTGACTCTACTTTCTGCACGCATAAAATCCTCATGGAGGAAGATTATAAACCCTCCGTGCAGCCTCAAAGGCGAGTAAATCCCAACATAAAGGAAGTTGTAAAGAAGGAAGTCATTAAGCTCCTAGATGCAGGACTAATTTACCCGATTTCGGACAGTCCATGGGTAAGTCCTGTACAGGTTGTACCAAAAAAGGGAGGAATGACGGTGGTGAAGAACGATAAGGATGAGTTAGTACCTCAACGAACAGTAACTGGATGGCGTGTGTGCATCGATTATAGGAAGTTGAATGACGCAACTCGAAAAGATCATTTCCCTCTCCCATTTATCGACCAAATGTTGGAAAGGTTAGCAGGGCATGAGTACTACTGCTTCCTAGATGGGTTCTCAGGGTATTTCCAAATCCCTATCGCTCCTGAGGACCAAGAAAAGACTACGTTTACATGCCCCTATGGCACCTTCGCCTACAAGCGAATGCCCTTTGGACTATGTAACGCCCCCGCCACTTTCCAGCGTTGCATGACGGCAATCTTCCATGAGTTAATGGAAGACAGCATGGAGGTCTTCATGGATGATTTTTCAGTCTTTGGAAATTCTTTTGATCGCTGTCTTGCTAACCTTGAGAAAATGCTCAAACGTTGTGAGGAGACCAACTTGGTACTAAACTGGGAAAAGTGCCACTTTATGGTGAAAGAAGGGATTGTGCTAGGGCACAAAATTTCAGGAAGTGGAATCGAAGTAGACCGGGCAAAAATTGAAGCTATATCCAAACTTCCCTATCCAACAACTGTCAAGGCAATCCGTAGCTTTTTGGGTCATGCTGGCTTCTATAGGAGATTCATTAAAGATTTCTCAAAGGTAGCTAAACCAATGACTCAGTTGCTCATGAAGGATGCCCCGTTCGACTTCTCTCAAGAGTGCAAGGACGCATTCGATCTATTGAAGCAGGAACTTACCCAAGCTCCAATTATGGTTACCCCTAACTGGGAGCTACCCTTTGAAATCATGTGCGATGCTAGTGATTATGTTGTTGGAGCAGTATTAGGCCAAAGGCTTAACAAACATTTTCAGCCAATATACTACGCTAGCAAAACCATGAATCCTGCTCAAGAAAACTACACTACCACTGAAAAGGAATTACTAGCCGTGGTATTCGCTTTTGATAAATTTCGCCAGTATCTTGTCCTTTCTAAAACGGTTGTTTTTACGGATCATTCAGCTATTCGATATCTTTTCGCTAAACAGGATGCTAAACCACGGTTACTTCGTTGGATCCTACTATTGCAAGAGTTCGATGTTGAAATTCGTGATAAGAAAGGAGCAGAGAATCTTGCGGCTGATCATCTCTCTCGTCTCGAAAACCCCAGCCTCGCTGAATCTGACAAGAGTAAGATTCGGGAAACATTTCCTGAAGAGCAGCTCATGTCAATAAATGATTCTGAACCTTGGTATGCGGATTATGCTAACTACCTGGCAAGTAGAGTCATTCCTGAGCATATGAGCAGGCATGAAAAAAAGAGGTTCTTTAATCAATTAAAGTACTACTTTTGGGATGAACCCTTCTTATTTCGAAGATGTCCAGATCAGGTAATCAGGCGTTGTGTTTCGGAAAGAGAGGCTGTCAGAATTATGAAAGAGTGTCATGCAGGTCCATCTGGAGGACATCACGGAATAAGCACTACTGCACGAAAGGTCTTCGACGCGGGATTCTATTGGCCTACAATATTTCGTGATGTGAAGGGAATGATACAAACTTGTGACGCATGTCAAAGAGCTGGGAATATCTCTAGGAGAGATGAAGCCCCACAGAATTATATACAAGTTTGTGAGGTTTTTGATGTCTGGGGAATTGATTTCATGGGACCATTCCCATCTTCTGGAGGGAATGAATACATCTTGGTGGCCATTGATTATGTTTCGAAATGGGTGGAAGCACAAGCCCTTAGGACTAACGACGCTAGGGTAGTCATTCATTTCTTAAAAAAAATTGTTCGCTAGGTTCGGAATTCCGAAGGCTCTTATTAGTGACAGGGGAACCCATTTTTGCAATTCACAAATGGAGAAAGTCATGAAAAGGTATGGAGTCTCTCACCGATTCTCCACCGCTTACCATCCTCAAACCAACGGTCAAGTCGAAAACACTAATAGAGCCATAAAGAGAATATTAGAGAAAACGGTTAATCAAAACAGAAAAGATTGGTCTTTTAAGCTCGATGAGGCTTTGTGGGCATTTCGAACCGCCTATAAGACACCAATCGGGACAACCCCGTTCCGTATGGTATATGGCAAGGCATGCCACCTCCCAGTAGAACTGGAACACAAAGCATATTGGGCACTTAAGGCCTGTAATTTGGATTATACAGTTGCGGGAACAAATAGATTCTTGCAGCTCCAAGAGCTCGATGAATTGAGATTAGAGGCTTATGAATCTTCCATTACATACAAAGAAAGGGCGAAAAGATGGCATGACCAACGGATTAAGAGACCCAAGGAGTTTTCAGAAGGGGACAAGGTCTTATTATATAATTCTCGCTTAAAGCTATTTCCTGGGAAACTTAAATCTAGATGGTATGGACCTTTTACTGTAAGGAGCTCCTCTAAAACCGGAGCCGTTGTGTTGATTGACGACGATGATAGAGAATTCACTGTGAATATACAACGAGTCAAGCATTATCAAGAGAATGGTAATGAAATGATCAATGAGGAAGACATAACCTTTGATGAAGAAATCACGTAATGTACGTGACTTTGAGTCTAGCTACAAGACTCGTTAATAAAGAAAAGCGCTTCTTGGGAGGCAACCCAAGCTTTATTTTATTTATTTGCTTTGTGTGTTTATTTGTTTGTTTGTTTGTTTTTATTTGTTCCGTACGTGTGTTTAATTTTTATTATTATTGATTCATGTTCAAAACTAAAATTGTGAAAATGCTTTATTTTGTTTTTAACTTCGTCTTAACTACATATAAAGGTATTTTGCAAAAGTTAAGTGTAAGGGAAATCTAAATCGGTTTATTAGAACACAAATTAACATGAATCATAATAATAATAAATTAACATATATATTCGTATTTGTTTGAGTCAAATGCTTGTATCGAGTCATAATGATGTGTTGCAGGATTTCCAGGAAGTAAGGTAAAGGTTTTTCCAGAAATTTTCCGGAAACTTAAAATGAAAATTTTTGTCAGGTCATTTCTGACGGCGTCAGGGTTTATAACCTGACGGCGTCAGATTTAATTTTCAGAAATTTTTGAAAGTTTTGTTTTTAAAAAAAGTTTTTATTAAAATCTCCAACTTATAATCTCCAGGAATCTGCAAAATTATCATTCCACAAGCATTATATCCTTATATATAGATTTATCCCGCCGATGTTATGCAGGTTTTCGTGTTTGTTTTCTCAGGTTTAACAGGTTATTTTGGACAAGGAGATGTTTATGGAATCAAGCTTATGGCGATGCATTAGTCATGGAGCTTCAACATTCTCTTTGGAGGAAGATTTAACCGTGTAATTTCATTATCCACCGAGCGAATCAGGGGAGTATTTGATTTCATTCTTTTACTTTTTACTTTTACATCTTGTTATTTGAACATTGGGGACAATGTTCATCTTAAGTGTAAGGGGGGGGGTAAAAGTACGATTTTAGAGAATGCCATTGCGCTTGATTTTTGTTTGTTTAATGGTAGATGTGTAATAAAACTGAGATAAATACCTGTTAGGGCAATTTTAGTGCCAAATTTAAAATTTTTTACAACATATAGGAGTGAAACTTTGATCTTAATGAGCGTCTCACGGATAGGAGTTATATGACTAGCACAAAAACCGTACCACTAAAAAAATTTTCCACCCCAAATATGTGAGGTTCACCCCTAGAATTGGTAGGAAAAGCATTTATGCTATGATGTGTGTACCGGTAGCACTTAGATTCTAGAACTTGCATTAGGACCATTCCGAGGCCACAAGTGAGACTACATTCGTGTAGTTAGATTTACTACATGATAAGAGGCATTAGGATTAACCCATTGTTTTACACCTGTGTTTTTTGTTATAATTACTTTGGCTACATTGGTCAAGTAATTCTCCCACACCCTTTGCGTTGTACTCATTTTTAGTACACGATACCCCTAGTATACCCCTCAGAGCCTATCTTTTCGTTTCGACCTTTAAGCATTTTACTTAAAGGAAGAATTTGTTACACCCCACTTAAATGTACACCCAAATCGCCTTAGCCTACCTTGTATGCACTCATTTTTAGTGCATTATTGTTACAACATTTGTTTAAACCCAAGTTAATTATCTAGTTGATTACATGGTTGCTAAGTCGAGTCATATCCTTGTACATATTGTTTTGGGACGATTGGGACTCATGGGTAAAGTACTAGTATAATGGAGTAATGGGGATGAACATCATTTATTACCCCCATATGTGCTAAATGTTTTAAAAGTACTCCAAGTTTTTCAATTATCTTAATTCGAGTCATTAGATTAGTATTTGTAAAGTTATGTAAAAGTTCAAGTGTAAGAGGAATGCAATGCCCCTATGATGTATTATTTTGGATGGTAGGGCAAAAGTGTATGCAAAAAAAAAAAAAAAAAAAAAAAAAATCGAAAAAAAAAAATCAAGAAAAAAATACAAAAAAAATGAGAAAAAGAAAAATAGAAAAAACATACGGACTACCATCCCGTTTCATTTTATTTTTATTTTATGTTTTTGTTATTTTATTTTTAGCTTAAGATTGAGTCGAGTCTTGGCTTAGCAACATTGTATAGTACATGTAATTGATCAAGATCTTTAACTCGCCACCAGAAAAATATCCTTTATCCAACAAAACCGTGTTTTCCTTTTCCCTACACCTAACGTTATAACCCATTTAAAAGCCCTCTTTGATAGTTTATCTTTGGTGCTTACGCCTAGTGGAGGAGGTTTTCGATCCTTTCCCAAGCCTATGGTAATCTATTTGCTATGACAGGTAGTGAGAGATATTATCCGTTTTCATTTATGAGATTTATTTTGATGACACTTGAGAGATGTGAGTATCTAAACACTACTTGTGAGGTGCTAGTATGTAATCTCCGTACTTATTATGATTGAAGTGGAACGATTATTTGTTGTAATTACTTTTATGTTTGCATTAAATGACCCCTAACTTGTATTTTGATTAGAATAAAAGCGCATTTGCTTGAGGACAAGCAAATCTCAAGTGTAAGGGTATTTGATGAAGCGAAAAGTGTACCGCTTTTAAGGGGTCATTTAAGCCCTAAATCGTATTTATTTGATCAAATATTGCCCTAAATCGTTCCTTTTGTCATTTTAGGTACTTTTGAGGAGAAATCTGGAAAAGGAGGCATTTTGGACGTTTTTGGAGCATAAAAGTGAAGAAAACGACAAAGTCTCAAAAATCGGCTAAAAGTTACCCATGACGGCGTCACAATTAACCCCAGACGGCGTCATGCCTTGGCAAGAAAAAGAGGACGTGAAATTTACTCATGATAAGCCAGTGAAAATAGCATGTGAATTCTGACGGCGTCACGCTTTAACTTGATCAAGGGCGTCACGGCTTAAATCAAAGAGGAACGGCGTCACGTTCAAGGTTCGACGGCGTCAAGCCTTGATAAGCCAGAATGGATTTTTGAAGAGCTAAAGAGGGACGGCGTCAAGAAGGTCATCCGGGAACCCTAGAAGCGGCGAGGTGACGGCGTCACACTCCATAACGTGACGCCGTCAGATCCAAAAATCTATATATAGTTTTCTAATTTTTTGTCATTAGAGGAGAGCTTAGTGTGTGGAATTTTGGGAGAAAACCCTAAGACGAATTTAGCTTCTTTTTCAAGGCTTTTTGCCTTGAGATCTTCCATGTTACATTGAAGATAAGTTATCAATTAATCATTCAATATGTCTATGTGTTGTTTGATTTTATCTTATTCTTGTCTTTTGATTAACATGTTAGGCTAAATTTATCTTGTGTTTGCTTAGATCTAATGAAACCTAGCTATTGATTATTGGTTATTAGTGTGTTGTTAGTTGTATTGGATGATTGTTTATCTATGTTAGGCTTAAGAAAACTGGCTAACTTCCTATTCGGTAACTTGCTTGAACGTCTTAAGAAACATGAACCAAATGCGTCCTAAAGGTTTTTATGGTTGTATTTAATGCACAAGCGAATTCTAGTGATCCCATGTTAGGAGCTTCCTAGCCGGCTCGACATAGGAGTGAAGTAGGAGCTTGTAGAGTTGGGGAAGTACGTACGCCACCCCACGAATGGTATTAAGGAATACACCCGTCATCCACGCGACTAATACACACTAATTAACCGGTAAAAGATAGTTAGGGAGTAAGGAAATCTAAGTAAACACATTTCTCTACACATAAGTTTCCACCAAACTTTTCATTTTTATTATTTTATTTTATTGCATTCGTAGTAATTTGGGTTAGTTGACTAGCAACTAATTCCGCCCACTCCTTCAAACCCGAGATTTTACTTGCTTTCATAAAAATTATAAAAACATAAAAAAGAATCTTCTTCAACCCTTAGACCTAATTAGAGTAGTCTTTCACACCTAACGAACACTATTCCCTGTGGAGAACGATCAACCCCCCGTACTTACCACTACACTATACTACATCGGTCAGGTACACTGCCTGGTTGGGTTGTAAGCCTCTTGAGATCCCTCGAGAGGTAAAACCTGTTGTAAGGTTGCAAAACCCACGCATCAATTGTTATTCCCAAAGATCGAACTCTAAGGGGTTTGATTCGTTCCTTTCGACTTAAGGCATCAGCCACAACATTTGCCTTTCCAGGATGATAACGTATCTCACAATCATAATCACTGAGTAACTCCAACCATCGGCGTTGTCGCATGTTCAGCTCCTTCTGGTCTAGTATGTGTTGAAGGCTTTTGTGATCTGTAAACACCGTGCACTTGGTGCCATACAAATAGTGTCTCCACATCTTAAGAGCGAACACTACTGCTCCTAATTCAAGATCATGGGTCGTGTAGTTCTTCTCATGGGTTTTGAGCTGTCGGGAAGCATATGCGATAACTTTACTCCTTTGCATTAACACAGCTCCTAGTCCTTGAATAGATGCGTCGCAATAAACCACAAAGTCTTCACTTCCTTCGGGTAGTGCTAAGATCGGTGCTTCACAAAGCTTTTGTTTCAAAAGTTGGAACGACGTCTCTTGCTCTTTTCCCCAGTCGAACTTCTTCTTCTTTTGCGTCAATTCCGTCAAAGGTTTGGCGATCTTAGAGAAACTCTCGATGAACCTTCGGTAGTACCCAGCAAGACCTAAAAATTGTCGTATCTCCGTGGGGTTCGTAGGAGATACCCAATTCTTAACAGCTTCGATCTTTGCGGGGTCCACGTGAATTCCCTTGCTATCGATCACATGCCCAAGAAATTGCACTTTCTCAATCCAAAAATCACACTTGGAAAATTTGGCATACAATTTCTCTCCTTTGAGTAGTTCCAGGATAGTTCTCAGATGTTCTGCGTGTTCCTCTTTGTTACGAGAATAGATGAGGATATCGTCGACGAACACAATTACAAATTTGTCCAGGTAGGGCTTGCACACTCGGTTCATTAAGTCCATAAACACAGCTGGTGCGTTCGTCAGACCAAACGGCATCACTTGGAACTCATAGTGCCCGTATCGTGTACGAAAAGCTGTCTTCGGTATATCTCCCTCCTTAACTCTCAGTTGATGGTACCCTGACCTTAAATCAATCTTCGAGTATACGCTCGACCCTTGCAGTTGATCAAACAAGTCGTCGATCCTAGGTAGCGGGTATCGGTTCTTCACGGTGAGCTTGTTCAACTCGCGATAATCGATGCACATCCGGAAGGATCCATCTTTCTTCTTTACAAATAGTACCGGAGCTCCCCATGGCGAAGAACTCGGACGTATGAATCCTTTATCTGAAAATTCTTGTAATTGCTCAGACAACTCTTTCATCTCGGATGGTGCCAATCTATAGGGTGCTCGTGCCACTGGTGCTGCTCCTGGCACTAGTTCGATCTGGAATTCTACTTGTCGGGTTGGCGAAAGGCCAGGCAAGTCTTCGGGAAATACTTCGGGAAAATCCTTAACTATCGGTACATCTTCCAGTCGCTTCTCCTCTGACTTCTTCTCAGTCACTTGAGCCAAGAACGCAAGACACCCTCGATCGATATACTTCATCGTTTTGAAGCATGATATGATGCTTAGTCGGGTCTTACTTCGTTCGCCATGGACAATTAAAGTTTCTCCTTCACATGGAATGTGAACAACTTTCTCGTCGCATATAATTCTAGCATGGTTCTTAGACAACCAATCCATGCCGATGACTACGTCGAAGCTACCAAGTTGAATGGGCATGAGGTCTATGTCAAATGGTCGATTTAGTAAAAGCAAGGTGCAACCTTGGATCATGGTGTTAGTTTCTACTAGTTTGCCATTGGCTAGTTCGATTTCGTAAGTGGTGTTCAATTTAGTCGGGGTAATGTCAAGTAGGGATGCAAATGAAGTAGACACAAAACTTTTGTCGGCTCCAGAATCAAATAAAACTTTAGCAAGATGATTATTAAGGGGAAACGTACCCGTCACAACATCGGGATCTTGTCCGACATTCCCATCTCCTAGCACATATGCTCTCCCCCGAGCGTTGTTGGTGGCGTTGGCAACCTGATTTGGACACTGGTTCTTGTAGTGTCCCTTCTTACCACATCCATGGCATACCACAGCCACTGGTTGTAAATTGGCCCCTGTGGCCTTGCAGTCTTGGGTCTTGTGACCGGTTTTCTGGCACTTTCCACATCTGGCAAAACAGGGTCCATGATGGTGCAACTTACAGCGGTTGCACATGGGAGCGGGTCCAGCATAACCCCCATTTCCAGTAGGTGTAGCAATGTAAGCCCTGGCAGTTTCCTGCCGGCGGTTCTGTTGGTTATGATGGTGGTTTCGGTTTTGCTGGTAGCCTTGATTGTTGTTGCGGTGGTGACTGTGGTTGTTGCTGTTGTGGTGAGAGTTGTTGTTGCTGTGGTTACTTCTACGATCATCAAATTTTCTTTTGTGATCGTTGCCTCCCTGAGCCTGATTACGCTTAATTTCTCTCTCCAGTAATTTCTGAGCAGTCTCCATGGCTTCTTCCAGCGTTTGTGGTTTGGATACAGCAACGATCCCTTCTATGCTTTTGGGCAATCCCTCAACATACCTCTCTAAGGTTTTCTCGAAGTCAGGCACCTTAGTTGGGCATAGTAGAGAGAGTTCTTGGAACCTTCTGTCATAGGCCCGGATGTCATACCCTTTTACTACCAAGCGATCAAACTCATCTTCTAGCTTTCGAATTTCAGTGCATGGGCAATACTTCTTCAACATCTTCTGTTTAAACTCGGCCCAAGGGAGCTGGTAAGCTCTTTCAGTACCCATTTTCTGAGCAGTGGAGTTCCACCATGATAGAGCGTCATCTGATAGGGTACCAGTAGCAAAGTTGACCTTGTTGCTTTCTGCACAACCACTCCTTGTGAAAACAGTTTCTGAGCGCTCAAACCATCGAGCTAACTCTGTCACTCCTTCGGTACCTTTGAATGTTGGTGGTTTACAGCTCATGAACTCTTTGTAGGTGATGCGTGGTTTTGCAACCTTACAACAGGTTTTACCTCTCGAGGGATCTCAAGAGGCTTACAACCCCACCAGGCAGTGTACCTGACCGATGTAGTATAGTGTAGTGGTAAGTAAGGGGGATTGATCGTTCTCCACAGGGAATAGTGTTCGTTAGGTATGAAAGACTACTCTAATAGGTCTAAGGGTTGAGGAAGATTCTTTTTTATGTTTTTATATTTTTTTATGAAAGCAAGTAAAATCTCGGGTTTGAAAGAGTGGGCGGAATTAGTTGCTAGTCAACTAACCCAAATTACTACAAATGCAAATAAAATAAATAACTGAAAATAAAATGTTGGTGAAAACTTAAGTGTAGAGAAATGTGTTCACTTAGATTTCCTTACTCCCTAACTATCTTTTACCAGTTGATTAGTGTGTATTAGTTGCGTGGATGACGGGTGTATTCCTTAATACCAATCGTGGGGTGGCGTACGTACTTCCCCAACTCTACAAGCTCCTACTTCACTCCTATGTCGAGCCGGCTAGGAAGCTCCTAACATGGGATCACTAGAATTCGCTTGTGCATTAAATACAACCATAAAAACCTTTAGTACGCATTTGGTTCATGTTTCTTAAGACGTTCAAGCAAGTTACCGAATAGGAAGTTAGCCAGTTTTCTTAAGCCTAACATAGATAAACAATCATCCAATACAACTAATAACACACTAATAACCAATAATCAATAGCTAGGTTTCATTAGATCTAAGCAAACACAAGATAAATCTAGCCTAACATGTTAACAAAAGACAAGAACAAGATAGAATCAAACAACACATAGACATATTGAATGATTAATTGATAACTTATCTTTCAATGTAACATGGAAGATCTCAAGGCAAAAAGCCTTGAAAAAGATGCTAAAATCGTCTTAGGGTTTTCTCCCAAAAAATTCCACACTAAGCTCTCTTTAATGACAAAGAATTGCAAAACTATATATAGATTTTTACATCTGACGGCGTCACGTTATGGAGTGTGACGCCGTCACCTCGCCGCTTTTAGGGTTCCCGGATGACCTTCTTGACGCCGTCCCTCTTTAGCTCTCCAAAATCCGTTCTGGCTTATCAAGGCTTGACGCCGTCAGACCTTGAACGTGACGCCGTCCCTCTTTGAATTAAGCCGTGACGCCCTTGATCAGGTTAAAGCGTGACGCCGTCAGAATTTACATGCAATTTTCACTGGCTTATCATGAGTAAATTTCACATCCACCTTTTCTTGCCAAGCCATGACGCCGTCCAGAGTAAAATCTGACGCCGTCAAAGGTAACTTTTAGCCGATTTTTGAGACTTTGTCGTTTTCTTCACTTTTATGCTCCAAAAACGTCCAAAATGCCTCCTTTTCCAGATTTCTCCTCAAAAGTACCTAAAATGACAAAAGGAACGATTTAGGGCAATATTTGATCAAATAAATACGATTTAGGGCTTAAATGACCCCTTAAAAGCGGTACACTTTTCGCTTCATCAGTAGGTGCATTTGCGGGTCACGGCTGGCTCGCTTTCTGCAGTGGGCCTTGTTGCACTGCCAATGGGAGTCGTGGCTGCAGCTTGAGCCACTAATGCAGCGGTTACGCTCTCAGTGATCAATCGGCGGATCTCTTCTGGGGTCATGATTGTTCCGGCGACTGCATCTGTTGTTCTGCTGCGGGTAGCCATGTTCTAACAATGACATAAGAACACATATTTAGAATTTTCTTTCGTGATTGAGTTGATGTTGGAATATGGTCAATTAATAAGGTAATTGTATATACTTCATAACAAAATTATCATAATGTAACACATCGATGCTGAGGAAAAAGAAAGCTTTTATGATAAATATGTCACCATCATGCAACACATGAAGTGATCGTCTCTGCAATACATCAATAAATATCACAATTAAATCATAAATACAACATATTCGAGCACCATCCACAACACATACAAATAGAATGAAATAACGAGATAATCATAAATTTTACATCAAGTTCCGGAATCATAACATACAATTTTTGTTTTCATAATCTTGATTCACTTGCTTACAAAACAACCAAATACAAGTTTCTTTATTACATCACAAACGGTACGCTAGATGTCTAGCCACAACTGATATAGTAAAATCTAAGAACTACCCGATGCCCCATCCAAACGGCGCTGTAGTGCTCGAACTGTCTCAGTCAACTCCTGTTACTTTACACTGTTAAAGTACTAAAATTGACTTTGACAAATAAAAAGTACTACAAATACACTAATACTGACAATGTAAAACACTACAAAAAAATAAAATAAACAACATCGACAATTGCTAATCGCAAAATAATCCAAGATTCGTTTTTTATGTGTCTCGGTAATTAACAATTATAATAAACAGCGTGAAAATTACAAAATAATCCAAGATTCGTTTTTTATGAGATAATGCTACGAGATTTAAAATCTCTTACCTTTCACGCAATGCAGATGAGAGTAGTTGATGCCTGTTTAAACGTTTTAATAAATAAACTGAAGCTAAAGAATCAAATAAATATAGTAGCTATTGTAGGCTTAAGTCTACTCACAAGTAATCATTAACCTGCATGCAAATGTATTCATTCAAAATTGATTATAAAATAGATTTTTTTAACAAAACAAATAAAATAAACATTAAACTCTATATATTAAACCAGGCTCAAATGTTATTAGGATACAAAAATGTATTCTCATAAAAAAAATTAAGAGGATAATAATAATGAATGCATAAAAAGTTGATCCATTAGTAACTACCAAATCATTTTGACAAATAAAAATGACTACAAATACATTAATACTGACAATGTAAAACAAAATAATACATAAAATACAGAATGTAGGGTATTCACAATACAAGAATCACTAGTTTGAGGCTTGTTTGGATCGACTAGAAGAGAACTTAGAGTGAGAAAGTGGGAGCCTTTTAGAGAGAGAAAGTAACTTGTAATCTATTAGCTTGAAAGGTCCAACCCTTCCCATGGGTGGGAAGGGAGTATATATAGTCTTACATAATATGTCCCTAGTGGACTGTGGAGCGAGCTGACAGAGGGTAAAGACCCGACCCACTCCACAATACTAATTAATAACTAAACTACTAATAATATTACTGATAATCCTACGAGCTATGATGATCTAATAAGTACTTGGGGTGACCGAGTCTTCAACTGAATATTCATATTCCTAACAATCTCCCCCTAAGGGAGGTCACCCCAGAAGCAATGTTCTGAATTTCAGCACTTCTTCCTTGAATCTTGACATCATAGCTCGTAATCCATGATTCTACAATATCATAGATCATTGTGCAGCAGCAAATCTTAAGATGACTTTTTCTTTTGTCTTGGATGATCTTTGTTGATTCTTTGGAGTTATCATCCCACTTGAGTCTCCAAGTCATCTTTCAGTAGTAAATCTCCATGTGATGAAGTATGCTTAGAGTCGACATGCTCACACGATATGGAGTCATGATCTTCAGCATCAGAGTTAGCAGAAGCTGTGTTGAAGGTCTTTTAGGGTGATCATGACTTCGTTGATGATGATGTGGTGTGAACATGTGGTGATGGATTGGCATCTTTTCTGCAACCAGCTACAACAGCAACCAGCTACAGCGTTCCACAGCAACAACCGCCAGATATTCCTGCATACGACAGTTAGCAATAAAACGTCCGGTACTTACAGGTTCGGACTTCGAGATTGTTAACAGCATAGTGTGAAAACTCTCTCTAATCCTTACCAAGACCGTTCCTAATCGAAAACCCACAGAGGGATTTTTAAGATCGAACCGTAGCACATCAACGATTAGGTGAGTCGCTGGAGATCACTCCACGACTGTAGACCGTTAGAAACTGTCGTGACCACTAAGCGTAATTCATAAAGAATTACCGAAGTGACCTGCTTTCAGGGCTGCTTGATGTTGACCCTGGCAGGAATTTCCATTCAATCATTGAAAATTACATTTGTAAATTCCCTCATGAATGTTCTGGCAGATTGCTAAGATCTGCGTAGGACTCATAAGTTTACAACTGGTGTCCTTAATGTTGAACAACCAGTGTAGAAATAATTCGTGTCCCTATGAGATCTTATTATGCATCTCGTGGCTCTAGACTCTATAGTGCATTTTGATTTAGTGAGCGGAGGCTGGAGAGGACTGCCACCTTTTCAATATCATCTAACTCGGAGTGAGAGAGACGATAGGAATGTATTGAACTCCGTGACAATTGAAACAAGAATCCTTTGAGGGACCTTGAGTGGCTAGGGAGGGTTGTGCAGCGTATCACTGGGTCCATGATACTTTGTCTTCAATGCCAGCAATCAACTAAGTGATTCTGACAGCATATGTATTGACCCGGTTTCTGCCTAAGTTGTAAGGAGGGCTATTTCTTTTCACCCTTTATCTTTACAATTCTTTTTCATTCTTCAACCCCTTCAGTGCTTACCGAGACTTCATAACTAGCACCTTGTTGGGTTTGTTCCAGTACTAGCTCCATCTCAGTCGGCACTTTTCCCTTATCCACTTTTCTCCTTTTTAATCATGCCTAAGGACTTCTACACTAACTAGTGGATTATCCCTGGGTAGATCCCTCCGGCTCTGGCGGGATCATGGGAACTTGAACCTAACCTAACCATCCTTATAACTCCATGCGTTAATTAAAAATGGTCGGTCTTTGATATTCATCCATGATTGCCAAACCAAATCCTTGAAAAATCTCTCAAAGTGTTCATGATTTTGAAACACATTTTTGCAAACACTTGAGAGTTTTATATTTTTCAAATGCTCCCCCTCAACATGTGCTCGAGTGATAGTTTTATAAATTTGCACATGTTAGGTAGAGCTTGCACTTTTTGAATTGATCCACTTTCAGTGAACATGACCGATTCGAGACACGCTTACATCACTGGTTAGACCAGCTTGAAATTATTACCCGTCCTGGTCAAGTCCATAGAAAGTTTCTCGAAACGGTACACTCTACTCAGATACATCTTTTTCGAGACACGCTTACATCACTGGTTAGATCAGCTTGAAATTATTACCCGGCCAAGACGTATCCTTTCGATTGATGACAATTCAAGTTTCGTCAATTCTTTGGTGAAGTCTGAGCCTTGCTCACACAAGATGCCAAAATCCTTTGTTTTGTAAAACCATTTGCTCCCCCTCAATATGTGCATCGATATACGAAAGATTTTAGCACATATGGAAGAGCTTGCTTTTATGACCAAAACGTTTTGCTCCCCCTCAATATGTGCCTTGATGTGCAAAATGGTTTAGCACATACGGGAGAGCCTACATTAACTTCCAAATCATCACATTTTATCAGAATTTCCTATTTAAATCACATTCTCTCCCCCGATCAAAAATTTCAAACCATTTGAGATTTGTGATCCCAATTGATTTAAATACATTTAGAAAAATTTGGGAGAAAAATTGTGGTCAGGTTAAAATGTATTCTGATTTTGAAGTATACTATGCTTCCCTTGAAACACCAAGAGAGTGTCACTGCTGATGTTGCACAAATTTGGCAAGGTGTCGGAAATTTGAAAAATTTAAATCAATTAACTACCTTGTGTAACATCAAGACTCTCTTGAAGAATCAAACAAGATAAAGAGTCTGATGTAAAGAAGACTTCTCCTCTTATACACGAAATGACGCACTGAAACGTACATCAAGACGGGAGAACATGGATATCAAGTAATCCATGCCCAGGTGAACATCACCCGGTTGGAGGAACAGCTATCCTTTTGGCGACATGCTTTCCCCAGTGTATAGTGCGGGTTGCAGTATGAAGTAACTGCAAGCCATTAAGACATGTTTTAACTGATTAGTATAACTTCTGATCGAGCTTCATTTAAGAATCCGTGCCATTGTTGAATGACATTTCTAGATACGTAAATGTTATCGATAAACAGAAGACATGCCTAGGTAGAACTATTTTTGGTATTTTCTGATTTTTTCGATTTTTTATGGTTTTTATAGGTTTTATATTTTTGTATTTTTCTTTTTGATTTAAGATATATACAACTATGTACAAGGATATAAGAAGACAATCCTTTACTCCTCCTTTTCTTCCTGAAGACACTTGAGGGTTTCAGGAGTCATGCTTTTCATGCCAAGGCGTGGGAGAATAAACTGAAACCTTTCTCTTGGGAGGGCCTTGGTGAAGATGTCAGCTAACTGAAACTCTGTCCTCACGAAGTATAGTTCCACAATTCCATTTTCCACCTGTTCCCTGATGAAGTGATGCCTGATGTCGATGTGTTTTGACCTGGAGTGCTGAACATTGTTACAACAAAGAGCAATGGCGCTTTTGTTGTCACAATATAGGGGAATTTTGTTGTATGAGAATCCATAGTCCGAAAGCTGTGATCGCATCCAAAGGATTTGTGCACAACATGCAGACATAGCAATGTACTCAGCTTCAGTAGATGATATGGAAGTACTCATCTGCTTCTTAGAAGACCAACTAACCAACTTTTCCCATAAAAATTGAGCTCCTCCTGAAGTACTTCGACGAGTGTCTTGACATCCCGCATGATCTGCATCTGCGTAAGCCGTTAACTCCATTGCAGTGTCCTTAGGATACCAAATACCCATATGAACCGTGCCTTGAAGATACCGGAAGATCCGTTTTACTGCTTCAACATGCTTCTTGGTTGGTCTGGATTGATACCGAGCACACATACACACAGCAAACAGAAGATCTGGTATGCTAGCCATGATGTACATCAAAGATCCAATCATGCTTCGATATTGCGTTATATCCACTGGAATCCCTGAAGGATCTTCATCCAGCTTCGTTCTATCAACCATGGGAGTGTCAACAGGTTCACTTGAATGAAATCCAAACTTTTTCAAGATCTCATTGGCGTATTTGGATTGATTAATGAATATGCCACCGGGACTTTGAGAGACTTGTAATCCTAAGAAGAATGACATTTGTCCCATCATAGACATTTGGAACTTGGAATTCATCTCTTTTGAAAAACTATCACATTCACTAGGATCTGTTGAAGCAAAGATGATATCATCTACATATATCTGAACTAGTAGTAGATGGTTTCTTGACTTCCTGGTGAATAGTGTAGGATCAACAACACCTTTGGAGAATCCGTTCACTAGGAGGAACTTGGACAATGTATCGTACCATGCCCTTGGCACCTGTTTTAACCCATAAAGAGCCTTCTTCAAGCGGTAAACATGAGTAGGATGTTCAGTATCCACGAATCCTTCTGGTTGACTCACATAAACTTCTTCCTTTAAGTCGCCATTCAAGAATGCCGTTTTGACATCCATTTGGTAGACTATCATATTTCGACTAGCAGCATTTGCCAGGAAGATTCTTATAGCTTCAATTCTAGCAACCGGAGCAAACGATTCTTCAAAATCAATGCCCTCTTCTTGTCTGAACCCTTTAGCAACTAGCCGTGCCTTGTTCTTTAATACATCACCATACTCATCAAGCTTCACTTTGAAGATCCACTTTAAAGCAATGATCATTGCAAGCTCTGGAGGAGGCACTAATTCCCATACTTCAAGTCGATCAAATTCATGGATTTCATCCTGCATAGCCTGGAACCAGCAATCTTTAGTCATTGCTTCTTTGGCATCTTTTGGTTCGACTTTGGACAGTACGGAATTGAAGAAACACCATAGTGCATCAGTGGCTAGTTGATTTTGTGTGGATACTGGACGTGAAGGATTGCCTATGATGTTGTCGATTGGATGATTACTGGTCCATTTCCTGAGATGGTCGTGAGGTTGTGGGTTATGAACAGACGTAGCAGTGCTGTGTCCTTCAAGTGAAGATGTGTCTGATGAATGTTCAGGAGCAAATATGTTTTCAAAAGGAGCCTCATCAACAGGAGCAAAAGGATTAACTTCCAAAGAATGATTATCTGAAGATTCTTGCATTACTGGAGAAGATTGAGCGTTTGATGACGAAGGCGATTGACTGGCAGCTGGAGCATTGTGACTGACTGTTACTGAATCTGTAGGGCCTTCTGAACCTTGTGGGGCTTGAGCCTCGGTCATAGGAAGTATAGCAGGTTCACTCGGGATGGTTCCATTCGTTGGCTCAAAGTATTCATCAAACATAGGATCGAATAACTTCTTCAACTCCTCACAAGTAGGTGGCACATAAGAATCTGCAGGCGTGGAATTCTGTACAAGTCCTGAACTAATGGGTCCAGGAGACAAAAGGTTAAGATCGGGTCCAGAACTAATCTGTCCTGAAGCGGGTTGCTCACTCAGCTCATCGAACGTAACGTGAATGGTTTCCATGATTTTACGGGTTCTCTTGTTGTAGATTCGATACCCTTTACTGTCTGGTGCGTATCCAACAAAAATACCTACATCTGCTTTAGCTCTTAACTTTCCCAAATCTTGACTATCGTTGGTAGGGTAGCAAAGTGCACCAAACACACGGAGAAAGGAAAGATCTGGTTTCTTGTTATGAATTAACTCGAAGGGAGTCTTCTCATGAACTGGATGAATTAGGGATCGGTTTTGAGTGTAACATGCTGTTGCAATGGCCTCTGCCCAGAGAAACATCGGTGTCTTTGAAAATATAAGCATAGTTCTTGCAGCCTCTACCAGAGTACGGTTCCTTCGTTCAACCACTCCGTTCTGTTGAGGAGTGCGAGGGATACTTTTCTGATGCGTGATGCCAATACTTTCATAGAAATTATGGAGTTGTTGGTTAACAAACTCCGTACCATTATCAGTGCGGATGATTCTGACAGTTTTATCGAGCCTTACTTGCAGCTGTTTTATCAGTTTAATGATAACCTCTGGAGTTTCGTCCTTGGTTCTCAAAAACTTCACCCATGTGAACCGAGAATAATCATCTACTATCACCAGAACGTACTTCTTTCCATTTATGGTTTGTATTCTCATTGGTCCACACAAATCCATGTGGAGGGTATGAAGAACTTCCAAGTTGGTGTTGATGGTTTTAGGCTTGTGGGTTTGTTTCTTGCTTTTACCCAGTTGGCATGTCAGAGCAGAGATGATCTTTCTCATATTTCAGTCTGGGCATTCCTCTAACAAGATCTTTACGGGAAAGATTATTTATGGTACCGAAGTTCAAGTGGTTCAAACGACGATGCCACAGCCATGATTTTGTTTTAGAGGCTTTAGAGAGCAAGCATATAGGAGAGGACTTCAACATTTCTTCAATCGATATGGTGTATAGATTGGTGCCCCGACTGCCCTTAAGGAGATCTATACCATCCAATTCTCTGACGAAACATGTATGCTTTCTGAAGGCCACTTCCAGATCTGAATCACAAAATTGACCCACAGAAAATAGATTGTGCCCTAGTCCTTCCACATAATATACCCTTGAGATTACACTGTCACCAAACACATAATCTCCATATCCCATAATAGCACCAAAGTGGTCGTTCCCAAATCTAACTGTCCCGATAAACTTTTTCACGAAGTTCTTGAGCCGCGAGCGATCCCCAGTCATATGTTTTGAGCAGCCTGAGTCCAAATACCACAGGACGATTTGTACGACCTGCATTTGAAACCAGACAACAATGGATAACTGAAAAATGTGGATCCCCAAGTGCAATTGGGGTCCCTTTAGGGCAGCACACACATATTCAGGAACCACAGATTTCACAGATGCTACTGTCTTTACTGAGGAGACAGAACTAGAGGTAGGACATGACCTAGATGGAAGGCATTGTGACTCTAAAGACAGGATTCTACCAGTTGGTCTCCATTCCTTATTCTTCACAATTTTATGCATATTCATTTTAGGTAATGGTCTCTGTTTCCCTAAATTGAATTTCCTTCCAGTGGGTCTCCATTCCTTAACTTTCACAATTTTATGCTTATTCATTTTAGGTAACGTGTTCTGTCTTCCTAAATTGAATTTCCTTCCAGTGGGTCTCCATTGATAGCCTACGCTAGCAAATGTTTTTCCTGTAGCTTTCCAAGCTTTCTTGCATGTTTTAGTTATTCTACCATTCTTAACATGGAGTGATGCAGAAGACATCAAGAATGACACAACACAATCATCATGATTAGCAGAAATTAAACAATTGTCGCATGTTTTACAGACAGCATTAGAATTTGAATTAATTACAGTACTTTTGATACTAGAATCAACACGATTCATCCTACTCATTGCAAACTTATTGTTCCTAGGTTGGGCTTCTACATTCTTCAAGTGATCATTCTTAGCTGGTCGCAGTCCTTATCTTTTCTTGCATTTTCTCTAGACCTTGACTCGCTAGCTTGGGTGTCACTTTTTACTCCTGTAGAAGCATCGAATGAAACATTAGTTCGTTTTTCTGTCACATGCCTTCCAGATAATGATGTGTTGGGTTCTGATGTTTTTGGTGGTAGATTAAAGGCTACATGCTTGTTCTCAACCGTAGAAGATGATGCAACAAATCTATCTCTATGTCTGCTAAACTTAGGAGTTGAGCCTATGGCATATTCTAAGTTTTCCTGTATCCTTTTCATGAGTTTGCAGGCATAGTCAACTGCCTTATCAAGTGGCTTATCAGTCCTATCCTCTTCAACTACCTCACGAAGTGTGTCAAGGCCCTCTCTAAGATGATCGAGATATGTTTGATGGGCAAGGCTGTTATTTCTAAGCTTAAACGGAATATGCCCAACATCAACATCATACTTTTTACTATCAGTAGCCTTTGGTGCATCACAATTACAGGTGGTGCATGGCATTTTACCTTTCACCCGAACCTTCAGATTCTCAATTTCATTTGTCAAAGAGGTTATTTGATCATTTTGATTCCTTTTTGTAACTTTAATAGAGTCATATAACTCTTTGAAATGTTGTTTAACCTTTGAATTTTCTTCTCGAAAACACTCATTTTCATAATGTAACTTATTTATGGTGTTTTGATATTGAAAATTCTGAGAATCTGAAGACGAAGGTTTATTGGTGCCATACACTTCACACTTGTTGGATTTCAATTGGGCAATTTGGGCCCTCAGCAGTCGAATCGTGTTCGTGTGAGCTTGAATTGTCTCATCTCGTTTGCTTAATTCAAAATAAGTATCAAATTCAGGAGCATCCAAGGATGTCTTGTCATTTGATATTTTATGTTTTTCATTCAAATGTTGATATTTCAATTGCAAATTGAGAAGTTCAACTTCCAATTTTGAAAAACGTTTAACCATATTATCATGGTCATCTTTTTGAATTTTTTCAAGCAATTTTAAATTCTCCCCTCAAGCTCAACAACACGATTCTGGGTGACATTCAACGCAATAGCATACTCATTAAATTGACAAGCAGACAATGCAGAATCAGTGACAGTGTAAAATACATCTTGTGCAATACACTTAGCAATCAAGTTGTCATTAGTAATGAGTATGTTTTTTCTTTCAATCTCTCGACTCTTAAGTACTATTGCATGTTCATTCACCTCATTTTCCATATCTTTAAACACTACTTCCATTTCTTTTATTTCGACTTTAAGGGCAGTGTGCAACCCTTCAAAGTGTTCTTTAAGTAGCTTAAAGAATGGCATGACCTCAGTTAAGTAACACCTTTTTGCATGTTCAAAACACCTTTCCCCCTCAGTAATGCCGGTTGGTGTGATTCTCTTCTTACATGTTTTATCAAAATCAGCAAATAATTGCCAAAGCACATATAAGCTAATAGAGGTTTTGCTTTCAGTGGGAAGAGACAAAGGCACCAGATTCCTAGGTGTATTGGGAGGATACACCGTTATGGACGCAACTTTTCTAATGAGGGGGGTGTTGGCCTTAAGTTTATCTACCTTAAGTTTCTCATTATCTTGTTTCCAAAATATCTGTTCAGGTGTTAACTTCTTTTGAGGAGCAAACACAGTCAAACGATTTTCCTCATAATAATCATGGGGTTTGATTATTATTCGTCTGGCTATGCACTCGGGATCCTTCATTTTCTCAATCATTTTTTCCCTCGTTTTATCACTTATCTCATCCTCTTCATCAGTGTAGATATGCTCAGGTTGGTCATGAATAGGCATAAGCATCACATTACCATCATATAGGGCTGGTTGAAGTACTTTCATGTCCCTAAGGATGGTTGACTTAGGTTCACCTATCATGATTTTACTATGCTTATCACACAACTTTCTGTGCTTATGGATCATTTGAGCAGTTTGTATGGTTTGATTTTGTGTGTACAACTTATCTTCAAGCTTATTTTTTAACGTCTTGAGTCTAGAGAAATCATTTAAAAGAGTTGTTTCTTTTTGTTTGAATTCTTGCTTAAGTGTATCAACACACTTTTGTGCTTCCTGTTTCTGTTTGACAGACTGTTCTAGCTGACTTTTCAAAGAACTCAACTCTAATTTTAATGTTTCTTCTCTTACTCTAGACTCTTTAATAAGTGTACTCATTTGACCTTCTAATTTCTGCTCTCGTTCATTAAGCTCAAACTTAGCACGCTGTTCATACAAAGCCACTTGTTCTTTATAGATGTTTAGTTTCGTGATCAAGTTATCATCAGGGACAGGCAATATGTTCTCATGGCACTCGTATGCATTATCTATATTATCCTCATTATCTAAGGCACCTACATTCCTCCTAGCACAGACATCATTATTGACAAAAGATTCACCATTTGGTACATCAGGCGAGTTGTCGTGATTCAAGTACTGTTCATATGAAATAATATTGCTATTTTCCATGTCAACATTACTTGAGTCAGAAACATTTGCCTGATGTACTTCTTCGGGATTCTTTTGTCCCTCGACAATATTATATGTGTCATAAATTTTTAGTACCTCAGATATAACGGATGCATTAGAATGACCAGCTTGACGGGGAGATGAGACCATGGAAGACAAGTTAGCCATGAAGATTGTTTGAGCCATAGGTTCATCATCTACATCAGAGTCATATGCATCACAGTCATCTGCCTTGAAGATGTTAGGATCATTAAGTGCTAGATCCTGAACAGGTTTCTCATCCACATCTTCATCAAAAGTATTTCCTCCATCTCCTGCCAAGAACAATAGCTCTTCCTCATCCAATACTGCTCCATTCTCTTGAGCTTGCATTAACAGCATCTTGTCTTTGAAGTAATCTGAATTCTGAGGACGTTTAGGTTGATTGCAGTTTCTAGCAATGTGTCCAAGCCCCCCACAATTATAACACTTGATATGTTTCCCTTGCCCCTGATTGGCATTCCCTGCTCTATTCTGCACATATCCTCGACCCATGTTCCTGCCAGCTCTCCCTTGCACATTTTGAACCACAATTTTCCCATCCTCCACCATTGCTAGATTGCGTGGGTTAGATGAATTCCTTAACTGATTGTTGGTCTGAGGGAGTGATGCTTGAAACTGTTGAACCAGTAATGAAACTTGATTGGTGAGATTGTCAATCATTTTGTTGGTCTGGGAGTACCCTGAGTCAAGTTGAGAGCTCATAGCAGGTACTTGTGAGTGAAGTTGATGAAAGCTTAGGTTGGATGATGATTGGATTGTCGGTTGAACATTTGTCATGAAAGCCAGTGGATCATTTGTAGTTGAAGGACTTAACTTTTCTCTCAGCACTCGATCATAAACAGCATGCTTCTCATGTTGTTGCAGGTATGCATACAGTTGTTCATAGTTGGTATCCCTTAAACCTTTGTTGAGTTTGACTGCAGTCACAAATCTGTCCCATTCAGGAGTCATATTGTTCACAAACTTTGAGTTAAGTTGGATATTGGGCATAGTCATTCTGATCATCCTCATATCATTCACCAACTTATGAAATCTCACATAGTAGTCTGTGACATTCTCTCCTGGGTTCATTTTGAAATGCTCGAACTCATCATACAGCTGTGACTCATGATCTTCCTTTGTGAGTTCTGACCCTGCTAACAACATCTTAACGTTGTCCCACACAGCTTTGGCTTCAGTGTTGAAATTGATGAGCTTGTATACATCCTTTGGAAGACCTTGAATAACAATGTTGGAGGCTCTAATATCGGCATCATACCTCTTCTTTTCTTCTTCATTAAGATCATTATAGTTTCTAGGTCTGTCGATGCCCCAAGTTACAGTTCCATCTTCACCAGTTGTAACAACGTCTCTGGTGGTACCCATCTGATAAGGTCCTTCGTCAATTGACTTAAGAATGTTAACACCATTATCTTTTCCCAAGCAATAAAGTCTAATTCGTTGTGCCCAAGACTCATAATCCGTCCTATCTAGCATAGGTGGACGAGTGTCAGATCCTGCTGCTTGAATATCATCTGATGATGTACTTGATGTGGTAGCCATAGTAACTACGGGATTTTACTGATCTTGTGATTTAACCGAGAAATCGAATCTTTCGTGGGAATTTCTAAAATCACCAAGACACAAACCGCCTAGACAAACCGCGTAGACACAAACCGCGTATGCGCCTAAGAGACAAACCGAGTTCACACAGGAGATACAAACCGCGTTGACACAAACCGCGTATGTGCCTAAGAGACAAACCGAGTTCACACTAGATATACAAACCGCGTTGACACAAACCGCGTATGCACCTAAGGGACAAACCGAGTTCAAACTGGAGATACAAACCGCGTTGACACAAACCGCGTATGCGCCAAAGAGACAAACCGAGTTCACACTAGAGATACAAACCGCGTTGACACAAACCGCGTATGCACTTAAGAGACAAACCGAGTTCACACTGGATATACAAACCGCGTAGACACAAACCGCGTACGCACCGTAGAGACAAACCGCGTTGGCACAAACTACCAAACCTGTCACTTTCAATGCAGTTTGTCCTTTTGCCTAAACTAGTAAAAAGACAAACCGCGTACCCGATGTAACACAAACCGCATTCAAGATCGACCAAACTACACAAACCGCATTCAAGAACACTTGAAAGAAAAAGCACTCGAATCACTTGAAAACACCACACCAACCTTAAATCTGTGAATCCAAGCACTAAATACAACTCTTATACTATTCCTAAGCTAGAAAGTACAAGTTATAACAACTTTAAATCACTAAACAAAGCACAAAATGAAATAACAAGTCGAACCAAAAACCTTAACAAATATCTTAACAAATCGAACCAAAAACCTCACAAACTACACAAATCCGTGAATACCAACTCTCATGGACCTAACCATGGCTCTTGATACCAATTGTAGGGTATTCACAATACAAGAATCACTAGTTTGAGGCTTGTTTGGATCGACTAGAAGAGAACTTAGAGTGAGAAAGTGGGAGCCTTTTAGAGAGAGAAAGTAACTTGTAATCTATTAGCTTGAAAGGTCCAACCCTTCCCATGGGTGGGAAGGGAGTATATATAGTCTTACATAATATGTCCCTAGTGGACTGTGGAGCGAGCTGACAGAGGGTAAAGACCCGACCCACTCCACAATACTAATTAATAACTAAACTACTAATAATATTACTGATAATCCTACGAGCTATGATGATCTAATAAGTACTTGGGGTGACCGAGTCTTCAACTGAATATTCATATTCCTAACACAGAACATAGAGAATTGCTAATGGCTAAATAATCCATGATTCGTATTTTAGGTGTCTCGGTGGCTAACAATTATTATAAAGAACGTTAAAATTACAAAAGAAAAAATTACAAAGCATGTCCGCCCATCGGCCTTTAAATCAACTCATAGACACTCATTATCACCTTCACACTCATTATCACCTTCTTCTTTAGATACTCCTCTAACCGAGTTAAGGAAGTTGTACACGTCTATTCCATATTTCTTATTCATTCGTTAAACATCACGTGAACAACCATATCATCTTGCCATTCAAAATAATAGTTTGTCCAAGAACTACAAATACACTAATAATGACAATGTAAAACAAAAGAAAACCACATATAAAGAACATGGACAATTGCTAATCGCTAAATCATCCAAGATTCGTTTTTATGTCTCTTCGTAATTAACAGTTATAATAAAGAGCGTGAAAATTACAAAAGAAAAAATTACAAAGCATGAATATAAAGAACGTGGACAATTGCTAATCGTTCATTTTTTATGTGTTTTATTAATTAATAATTATAATAAAGAGCGTGTAAATTACAAAAGAAAAAATTACAAAGTATGAATATAAAGAACGTGGACAATTGCTAATCGCTAAATAATCCAAGATTCGTTTTTTTATGTGTCTCAGTAATTACACTTGATGGAAACTATATATATACATTCTAGGACCTTTTAAGGGAAGATGCCATGCACGCCTTCACTTCTGCCCAGGTTGTTGTTTACATTCTGATGTAATTGGTGAATTTAATGGGAAAACTAAAATGGGACTTGGTAGGAGTTTAACAAGAATGTAAGGCTTGTGTTTGTGTTTGTAGTTTATTTAATCACATTATGTGTATTTCCGAGAGTTATAGCTCAATATTCCTTTTAATGTTTTCAGGTGAATTAGGATAAGACATTTTGAAGTGGCTTTTTGGGGTCCAAAAATGGCATCAGTATCTCAGTCTTACATCTTCTGGAACCTGAGCTTCGGATCTTCTTCGAATCTTTCGGCAATGCAACTTAAAAAATGAAGTTATCCCCGTACTTTATGAAATGGATCAACTTGAAGGACATATATCTCAACTTTTACAAGAGGAGGGTTAGTACACAACAATATATTTTTTATGTTCACTTTCTTTTATATATTTCATCTTTAGCAAATTAAGAGGGACAGTTTGGCTTTTGACCGCAAATGTATTACTTATCTAAGTAGTAGAATGATTTTTTTTTATATATATATAAATTGGAACACCTATTTTTATAAATCTCTGGACACTTATCTTATAGTGTATATTTTTTTAGTTATGAGAAGAGGTAGCCCTTTTAACCATTTACGGGTAAACTGGTAAATTTGGTTTATGGTTTGCAAACAGGTCAGTTGGTTAAATGTTAGAAATTGGTTAAAATGGACTCGGATTGAGAGTTTGTTAGGGAGTGGAGGTCATTTAACATAAATTTTACTTGCATAAAATGTTTTTAGGTGTTCATTTCAAAAGTTAGATGATTCTCAGACATTAAATTTATGTACAATTCAAGAATTGAAAAAGTGTTTGTGGGTTGGCATAACCCAACCCATCCGTTTTAAGAATCACATGTTCTGACCCAAACCTAATTTCAACCATGCCCGACCATGTTTTACCGGTCCCTTTGGAACTGTTACCCAACCTGTTCGACCCGCCCATGTTGCTACCTTTAGGTACCAGATTTTCCCAAGTATTGAAAACTAATTCTGGTCAGTTTTGGCTCTAAAACTCAATCATTTGACTTTTAGAAATAGATCCCTATGGTGGAGAATCATGTAGTCATCGAAGCTTTTTATATGTGCAGATGCATTCAACCCGAAGACATTGGGTATTTGAAGCTACTTCAAAGTTTGAGACACTGAGATTGTTCGTAAATATGTGAGCAACTAAAATGACCACTCAGTATTGGTGGCACTTTCAATACACTTTTAACATTTTTATTTACAGAGATTAACATGTTACACTATCTTATATGGTTAATACATTTTTATTTATAATGTTTCTTATATTATTCTATATGTAGCCTAACATTATAACAATCACTAAAAAGTCAAATGTTAACATTTTTATTTACACAAATAGGAGATTTTTTACTTTACACATATATTGATTTTATGCCTTTAAGTCTGCTGTAATCAAATTTCTTAGTGCAAGTAACTTTCTTCTATTTTTCCACTTTAAACCCAAGGTTTGTTCTTAATGGTTCCATTGCACTATGTCATTTGGTGATGTTATGACATACTTTAGTGGTGGAATAATTGAACTACGTCAAATACTATAATTAGTCACCCGTAGTACTGGTGTTGAGAATACATAGGTCCATCCATGAGATGATCGATTGATAGGTCAGTTGAGAATATCTCAGCTAAAATCGTTGGAACCTCATAGTGTCTCATTCTTATAGAATCTCACTCTTATTAAAGTTTATTCCTTTTTCCTTACGTAAGGTTTTTATACTTGGAAGAAGATCCGCACTCTACACTTTTTTTCTTCTTCATGTTAGAGTAGTATTTTAACGTGGCTATAGCCATATCATAGTTCAAATCCTACCCGGTCATTACCATTGTTTCAACCTACTGAACCTCCTATAGTATTTTGCTCACTGTGGTAACACACTTTTAATCTTTTACTGTTGTATCCAAGTCATCTCATCTAACACCTAAAATAGAAATGTGATACGACTTATTCTTTAATGACCTGAGACTGCATGAATTCATTCATCCTCATCAAGGTTTGTTAATTGTTTCGTCGATACATATTATGTTGTTGTACTAAACAGAAAACTTTTAATTCATATTTAAAAGTCAAAAAAATTACGTCTTCTAAATAAAAATATTAACACCATTAAGAATTGTTCAAAATCTCCCATTAACTAATACCATCAAAATAATAATTAAGCACCCGTCTTTAAAAATGAAATTCCGTTAAATAACACCATCAAAAGAAAAATTATAAGTCATGCCCGCCCATCTATATATATATATATAGCCAATGTGCTATAATTATGAAGATGAAGTATTTTTGAAGGTATCGATTAGCCAATGTGCTAAGACGTGATATTTATGTATGGTGATCGATGAATGAAATAAAGGAGAAAGGAAGGAGTTGTTATGGAGGCTATAATCGTTTGGGGATACATGGTTCGATTGTTTTTGCAACAAGTGATTTTGGTATTTGACTTGATTATTGTATATTATTGTACTCTTTTAAATAATCCCATGTCTTATCCTAACCCTTTTTGCTTTGTGAAGATATCGATTGTATGAATATTCTAGTGACCATCCGTTATGCAAGTAACGTTGTTAGCGATCTATTATATTTGTACAGTAGTTATTTGAGCATAAGTTGATATTAACCCTTAGCCTAACATTTCAGCCCGAATAAAAGTCCTCTTTGATAAATTGATTTATTTCTTACATGATTTGGGTTAGTTTTGATACATGTACAAGCCTATGGTATGAAATGAAATCGCGACTGAGCAATTGAGTGAAATACACCTCCAACAAAAGAAATGAGTGTGAGTGAATTATATTATTTTCTTTTCTTTTCGTGAGGAGCTTAGTTGTGTTATCTAGCTTGATCGAGTATGTCGTTTAAAATTCACATCATTAAAAGTAAACAACGCTTTTTGATTTTTTGCCTTGGCAATTAAAGAGATTAGTGAAAATTTTAGAAAATCATGATTGGTGGCTATTGGAAAAATAATTTTTCTAGAGACTACTTTGCTTGAGGGCAAGCAAAACTTAAGTGTGGGAGATTTGATAACGCTCATTTTGTACATGTTTTTATTGCGTTATTTGTATGTTTTTGTATGTTATTTAGTTATGTTTATGATCATTTTACGCTCAAAAGTTGTTAAGATGTGTTCAAGTCTAGGTACAAGGAAATATCAAAGAAAGACGAAGAAAAGCTAAGAAATCAAGTAAATATTCAAGAAAAGTTTGTCATCGAAGATATTGATTCATGATATGATTATTTCCGTTGTACATGAGAAGGATGAAAAGATGAAGTCAAGATTATGTGTTTAAAAGTGTGTTAAAAGTTGTAGTTATATGCTAGCTCAAAGTTGAAATTCTTGTGCAAACCCAAGGTTCAAGAACTCAACCCAAGGTCGAAGCTGATGTGCAAACCCAAGGTTCAAGAAGCTCAACCCAAGGTCGAAGCTGAGATTCAAACCCAAGGTTCAAGAACTCGACCTGAGGTTCAAGTCTGAAGTCCCAAACCGTAGGTTCATGGATCAAACCGTGGGTTGAGAAATTCTGAGATGAAGAGTTGCAATAACTCTTAGCTTTAACTACCATTATGACTTGAGTCCGATCATTACCTCCTCTTTTATGATTATTCAAGTATTATAACAGTTTTTGGGGTGATGTGCAAGCTTAAATAAGACCCCTAATCACCCCATATGAAAAAAAACACTTACAATCAATCCTTACACCATAGGGAATTGATCATACTACTTACTAAACCCAAAAGAGCTTAATAATCTCTGCCATTCTCAAGAAGATCCCAAGTAGAACAAAGGAAGAGTTGGAGATACTTACTAGAAGAGGTGGAAGATTCCCTTGTTCAATTGGAGGCCCTAAGGAGTGCTATAACTCTTTTATTACTCATTGTAATCTTACTTTTGGGTAATTTTCTTTACTTTAATTAATCATGTTAAACCGTTTGATGATGAATGAAATGTTTTGTTTTATGATGATGCTTGTTATGGAATAATTTCTGATGCTTGTTTGGGAATGATGTGACTTTCGTATGAATGTTGGATGTTTAGTCGGTTAGAAAAAGTGATTATTTTCATGAGTTTGTTTAAATATAATTCGTGTTCTAAAACTTGTTGGTTAAACTCTATTGGATTTAAAGGATGAAAAGATTTCTAGTATTGTTTGATTCCAAGAAGTTGGTGCACAAATGGATTGGTATTTGATAATTGACAAATATTAAGTATGCAAGTTTTAAATGAATTCGGAAATATTTAATCACGAGATTCGGTTGAAAAAACTCGTAGGAACTAATTTAACTAATTATCTTTTTCATACATTGATCACAAAAAGAGCTAGTGTAATGGGATGAGATTTGGCCGAAAGGACTCACCCGTGAAACTAGTAGAAACATGGATTTTCTTGATATTACCCATTGACTAGAAGTCCTTGTGAAATTGACATGTGCCTTCTCAGTTTCACCCAAACTTGTTCAACATTCTATCATGATTAGTCATTGTTCCTAAACAAGTATGTGTTTGTTTGATTGATTTTGCTTGAAACCATTGTTTGTTTAATTACCTTTTAAGTACCTTAGAGCGTGACAATCTAGAGTACTATTGCTATTGCTATTTTCTAAATTACTTAAACCTAAAAAAATAGTCTCTTGGGACGATCCTTATTTACCCCAAACCATACTACAAACGAACGAGTATACTTGCTCGTATGTGTTTTCTAAAATAATCGGTAAAAAAAAGGTGTTTAATAAATTTAAAATTTGAAGTGAAAATAGGATATAATATATACACCTCATAGAACGCATCACATTCCCAGGAGCTTGGGGGACGAAACTGACTTCCTTGACGCCACGGGCCACAACGAAATTTCTGAACGCCATTCCTACAACAACAAAGGGGAAAGGATAAATATCAGCAGATAAGTTATTCACTTTATTTAAATAAGCATGTACATAGTTTCTCCTTCACATCTTATCTCAGGTTTCAATGGAGAGCCTTCCCATCGATCAACAATGCTCGCCATATACAGAATGGGCTCAGGAAATGTTTGAACATCAAAAGGATGACGTGCAAGACATTGGTAAAGGGAATTATTCCTTACGAAGTAGGGCAACGGATCATCAAAGCGTTTCTCGTAAAACCGAAATGATTTATCCAACAAGGTTGGGTATTCGGGAGGTATGATTATGTTTTGTACATAGAAAAAAAGACCTTTCCATTTTCTTATATTGGCAAAGGGTTTAGTTATTAAGGAAGGCACGTCATGCTCGCATCTTTTAGCCAAAGTTAACCAATCACCACCAGGACAAAGATTAATAAATCCTCTAAGCACATTAAGTGTAGGCTCATAACCATAGGCTTTACATATCACAATGTAGGTGGTCAATTTGGCTAGGCCAAACGGATTCAACCTGGAAATGTGTACTTGGTAATATTGACAAAACTCTAGAATTACGGGGTGGATCGGAATCCTAAAATTGGATTCTGTGAATGCATGAACATAAAGCCCCACATATCCCGTTGGAGCATCAAAGATATTTTGCTTTTCGTTCGGAAGCATCACCCTGAACTCCTGGGGTATTGGGTATTTATCAAGAAATTCCGTTAAAGATTGTTGGGATAAGGTACATTTTTGTTGTCTGATAATTCTTTTAGCTGCCATACTCATCTTGATATAATGGCAGCAATAAGTCAAAGAACGGAGTACGGAAACTTACCTTCAAACTAAGACGAAGCACAAAGCACAGTATTGTGTATGTGTACTTTAGGCGCAAGAAAAATCTATGTAGGGTTAGGATTATGAAAGGTTTATATATCCTTTTTAGTCCTTATCATCACAATCCACGTGCAATCACAGTTTGATCAATGTGCGGATTTCAATCAAATTTTAAATTTTTGAAAAGACATTTGCCGTTATCAAAATCTTGGCCAACTTGGTCTAGAGGGTGGTAGTTGAATGCACATTAAGCGCATTTATTGCGTAGTTTGTTTTAAACACTTATCTTTTTCCGTCCGATTTGGTGACGAAAGGGATAGAGTGTAGGCTGCTTGTGAAGTCGAATGCAATATAAACTCGTACGAACATATCACTTTCGACTGGGGGGCTTGATGATGTACCCTCTGAACGGGTCGAAGGACTCCCCTTCGAACCTGTGCAAAGCCCTCTCTTCGGAGGCCCAGGTTAATCTCCTAGCACGTTTCATTGGCGTAAAACCATTCATCTATGAAGTGGTTACCATGTGGGAATCCGCCAATCGAAGCCCTAAGCCCTTCGGGGTATCCCTTTCAAAGGAACTAGGAAGGAGCGTCATACTGACCTGGTCATACCCACGTTCCCTCTTCCCTTAGGCTTTCCCGCCAAGGATGAGATCGTGGGCCACAAAGCCCTAGCGGTTACCATAAATCATGGGACGCCCCCATGATCTCCGAATCAAGTGCAACCGCCCTTTAAGGCCTATTTCTCTCCTATAAATAGCTTAGACGGGCAAGAACAATGGTATGCTAACTCAACTCTCTCATTTTAATACCAACTTACCATAACACATACTTACTCGCACGCCGGAGGTGGTTCGCATGGTCTAACCCCTGCGCAATCACTTAAAGTAGTGTCTTAGTATTTCTTATTTTAGGTTAAGAACAAGCTTGGCGCAACTTCAACACCCCACAAACCCTTTGATCACCATCGAAGGCCTGGTCGTGCAATTTATTGTACAATCAGATATATTGCCCTAAGTCTCATGACACACAAACGTTAACAGTGTATCGTGAAACGGTGTGAACACACCAAATTAATGGTGTGAGTTATGGCCCTCGTGTAGGAGATTCCCATCTTGCTATTTCCTTCAAATATAATGCATTCGACTAATCCGGCTAGCAACTAAGGCTATCCATCCGACACTAGTTCAAATAGGCAGTCAGCCTCCAATAGATCTATTCACTATATTCGCGTTCACTCGCAAGTGATTAATGGTTCATGATGTGAGGGGCTTTTGGCAATAGTGGCAACTTAGGCAATATCAATCAGGTGTAGCATACAGAAAATACTTGTGTTCTATTTTGTAGCATGTATCTCCCCACGTATTTGAAAGTATGTGAAAGATAAAAGTGGGACTACGAACTCACCTTGAGTGTAACTGGCAAAGGTGAAATGTGAAATCAAATGTATTATGGGAACGGCTCCAACACACGACCTGAATAATAGTGAAGTCTGAGAATTCGATAGTTTTGGCTTAATACGAATAATGATGGTGAAAATGTATCGGATAACGAATTGGTTCGTGATGAGAGTGAATGATATGCTTAAAATGCTTAAAGTTTAAAAATAATATTATATATAATATTATCTTGTGTTTATGTTATTTGAATCCATAAATATCGTTTCCTCGAAAGTGATTGAATGATACGTTAAATTATTCGTTAGAATTCGTTATATAAATATATATAAACGTAACGTGATTGAATATATTGTACGAATTGTAAAAATGCCCCTTATGCATGAAAAATGTGTAAAACATGTAATGGAAATATGTATGAAATAATGTTACTGTATGGTCCCTGTACTTATACGAATTGTACACCTTTAACCTTAACAGAGTAACTTTTGCACCGTTAGTCCTTAGTTAGTAAATAATTACATTTTTAGTCAAAAGTATCAAATTATGACATTTTATGACTTCTGTTTTACTTGATTTTCATTTTCTACCCACAAGTTACTGAAATGACAGTTTGACCATAGATTTTGTGAAATTTACACTTTCTACCTGATATGTACAAATATTTGCAAATTAAGTCCAAAAATCACAAAAATGGTGTATTAAGTTTTCTGAGAGTTGTAATAGCTTCAAATAGCTTATTTGAGTTTTATGAAACTGCTTATTAGCAAAAAGTGCTTATTATGTGATTAATGGGCTTTAACGAGTCTAAACCAAGGCCCAATAAGAAAAGGTGATCCAATGAGTCTCCGAATGTTTTGGGCCTGGTTTTGGGCTTATTTTATGGACTTAAAAACATTACAAAACAACTTATATGAACTGCTTATCGATGGTGCTTATTTTTAAGCTTGTTGGGCTTAAAAGCCCATTCGAATAAAATGTATATTTAGGGATTGTTTCGACTAGCGATAACTTTTAAGTTAGAAAAGGCCTTTTAAGAGCTTATGAGATGACCTTATTTTAGCAGCTTGTTAGATGAGCTTATAGAGAATTAGTACGAGCCATTTAATCGATATGTTATACGTAAAAATTGGATTTTATGGGGTCAATTCTAGCCGAATAAAATGAATGGGTCCAAAGTATTAAAATGACATATAACGTATGATATGAAATATAAGTTAGAAACATGTCTCGTTAAGCATTAAAATGGTGAAATGAGTGTCGAATAAATGTATAACTTGTATTCTTGCCATCCTTTGATATAGGAGGTCATATGAAACACGTAAATTAAGTACGAGAAAACGTAAAAATGCATAGAAAGCTAAATACGATCGAATGAAATATAAACTTGTGCATGAATCATTGAAAACATGAGTATGAGTAGGAAATGAGTTTCAATACCAAAAGGTGGTGATAAAACACGTTAAAGTGGACTGTGATTCGAATGATAGGCACGTCTCTTGCTAGAACGAATACAAAAGAGTCGAGATCAACTTGTATGCTTGTAAAATGATTTGAAGTGGCTAAAGAAAAGGCTCCTGTTCTTGAGGACTAGGATTAGGGAGTATAGGACTTAGAAAAATATAGTGAAGTGAGATTAAGTGTGAATGGGAGTTATGTGTGATCATCCGAATATGTATGCATGTATATAGTCGAGTTTATAGTATTAAATTGGTACAAGTTGAGGCTCGATGGGACTGTAGCAGAGATTAAGGAATATACACTTGAGTTTAAAGATATTTGGAAGGGAGGTGGTGTGTTGCTTTGGCTATAAATCAAGTTTCATGTATATGTGTATATTTCGACTAGCTAAAGGGTCCAAACAACTTCATAACGTGACCAAATGAATTAGAAATGATGAGAAATAATCTTGTGAACTCATATTCGACTAGAAATAATAAAAGGCCTAGGTGAAAATTAAGTTTAGTCGAATTGGATACAATTGAGTGAACTTGTAATACTGTCGACTTGGATTCACTTTGAGTCTCGTTTAAGGATTAAACGTTCGAATTAGGGAGTGAGGCTTGTCAATCCTGATTATTTGGAGTATGGAGATTCGAATGGTGTAAAATGTAGCATAAGTTGTGTGTTGAAATCACAAGATATCGAGGCCAAGTGTTTGGGTGTTAGATCGAGTGAAAATAAAGTGATATATGGATTTGGACTTAGGCTTGAATAGTAACAGGCTCAAAATTGGGCCAAGAATAGTAATGTGGATCCGTTTGGTTGTTTATTAGTATAAGTGATTGCCGTGGTCCGTGTGTGAGCTCGTTCCAAAGTATTGTGAATCGCGTATCAACGTGTTTGAATTATTGTAATGTAATAAACAAAATTTTCTAATTTTGCTCGTAAAAATGGTTAACTGAACCGTAATGGTGATTAATACTTTATTAACATTTACAAATCATTGGGGAATTTTACAGGTTGCTACATCGATCTTCTTTGTTTGTTTGTGTTTCTTGGCGTCACCTCATAAGTCAAAGAGAGGGAATCTGAAATTTTTAACACTATGGATATATCGTGTGTCGGTGTGAGCTTAAATGTTACCGTAAAGTCCCGGTTTGACCTTTTTTGGACACGTATACGTAAAATAAAGTTTTTATCAACGTTTTCGTCAAAATAATTATAAAATATTATTATTTGCTCAAAATGTATTTATTTGACTGCTACCATATATACTGTAGTGTCGGTTCGCGTGAAGGGTTGCTTTTCAGTAAATACGAGAAAGCTTCTCGGTTAAATACGAAACTTGTCAGTAACTATCAGAAATAGAATAATTTACGCTTACTGACAAAAATAGACTTTTTCAGCAGTGACTGTAAGCTACAGTATGTGGGACAGCTCCCCAAAAATGTTCAGAAATGCTCAGAAATTCACAGAAACATGCAGTTATGCATAGAAATGCTCGGTTTAAAAATAATAAATAAATATTTATTATTAACTTAAAGTGTGAAAATTACCATTTGTCACAGTCTCCCCAGCTAATGGGGAAATCTGTCCCGGATTTCAATTCGCGTCACTCGATGAATTCAAAAAGAGATGAGGATAGTTTCGCTTGATTTCATCCTTTCGCTCCCAAGTGTACTCGGGACCTCTGCGAGAGTTCCAACGGACCTTCACGATTGGGATACGACACTGCTTTAGACGTTAACTTCTCGGTCCATGATTTCAATCGGTTCCTCGATGAAGTTCAGTTTCTCATCAAGCTGAATTTCCTCCAAAGGAATGGCAACGTTATCGTCAGATAAACACTTTTTCAAGTTGCTTGCATGAAAAACATCATGCACAGCGCTGAGCTCAGATGGTAATTCGAGTCGATAGGCTACTGGCCCGACTCTGGCAAGAATCTCAAAAGGTCCAATATAACGAGGATTCAACTTCCCACGTTTACCAAATCTTATCACGCCTTTCCATGGCGAGACCTTTATCATCACTTTATCACCCACTTGGAACTCAAGGGGTTTTCGCCTCTTGTCGGCATAGCTCTTCTGACGGTCACGATCCGCTTTCATTCGGCTCTTAATGTTCACAATCTTCTTAGTAGTCTCATGGACTAGTTCAGGTCTGGTAAGTTGGCTTTCTCTGACTTCAGCCCAACATATCGGTGATCTACACTTATGGCCATAAAGTGCTTCATATGGTGCAGCCTTGATGCTAGTGTGGTAGTTGTTGTTGTGGGAAAACTCGGCTAAAGGCAAATGCCTATTCCAGCCGTTCTCGAAGTCAATCACACAAGCTCTCAGCATGTCCTCTAACGTCTGAATGGTATTTTCACTCTGACTATCAGTCTGAGGGTGGTAAGCTGTACTCATGTCGAGGTCTGTTCCCAATGCGTCCTGGAGGGACCTCCAAAAGTTAGATGTGAAACGACTGTCTCGATCAGAGATGATAGAAATCAACACACCGTGCCTTGCGATAATTTCTTTCAAGTACAGTCGTGCAAGTTTGTCCATGCTATCATTCTCCTTTATAGGAAGGAAATCAACATATTTAGTGAGACCATCCATGATTACCCATATCGTGTCGTAACCACTCGATGTCTTTGGCAGTTTGGTGATGAAGTCCATAGTTATGCGTTCCCACTTCCATTCTGGAATTTCAGGCTATACAAGTAGACCGGATGGTCTCTGGTGTTCAGCCTTAACTTTCGAACACGTTAAACATTTACTGACGTACTCAGCTATATTGGCCTTCATGTTTGGCCACCAGTATAGCTTCTTCAAATCCAAGTAAATCTTGTCGGATCCTGGATGGATGGAGTATTTGGACTTGTGGGATTCGTGCATGATCAAATCACGAATTCATCCGTATAGCGGGATCCAACTTTTGTCCCCATAACGTAAAACTCCATCAGATCTCTTTACGAAGCCATTCTCACTCTCTGGCATTCCGTAAATCTTCTCACGCGGTCGATTCTCTTCCTTGAGTGCCTCGACCCGAGCCTCAAGAATTTTCGCTGGAAGCGGTGAACTGATCGTCATTCCTAACGACCTGACTCTGAGAGGTTTGATCCGCTCTTTTCCGCTGAGGGCATTGGCAACTACATTTGCCTTGCCTGGGTGATAACGGATCTCACAATCGTAGTCACTGAGCAATTCCAACCATCGGCGCTGTCTCATGTTCAGCTCCTTTTGGTTCAGAATATGTTGTAGGCTTTTTTGGTTGGTGTACACCACGCACTTTGTGCCATAGAGTTAGTGTCTCCAGATTCGAAGTGCAAACACGACTGAGCCTAACTCTAGGTCATGGGTCATGTAGTTCTTCTCATGGGTTTTCAGTTGTCGAGAGGCATATGCTATCACCTTCTCTCTCTGCATTAACACGGCTCCCAAACCTTTGTGTAAAGCATCGCAATAAACGACAAAGCCTTCACTACCTTCAGGTAAGGCCAAAATAGGTGCACTACATAACTTTTCCTTAAGGAGTTGAAAAGCTTCTTCCTCCTTATCTCCCCAGTCGTACTTCACATTCTTCTGGGACAGTTTAGTCAAAGGTTTCGCGATCTTGGAGAAACCTTCAATAAACCTTCGGTAATAACTGGTGAGTCCTAAGAATTGGCGTATTTCGGTGGGTGTTGTGGGTGTCGCCCAATACTTTATTGACTCGATCTTTGCGGGATCCACGTGAGTGCCTTGACTATCGATCACGTGGCCCAGAAACTACATAGTTGATATCCAGAATTAACACTTCAAAAACTTGGCATATAACTCCTCATTCTTCAATAATTATAAGATTAGCTGGAGGTGCTCCTCGTGCTCTTTCTCATTCTTAGAGTATATCAGGATGTCGTCAATGAACACGATCATGAATTTATCCAAGTACGGCTTACACACTTGATTCATGAGGTCCATGAATACGGCTGGTGCATTAGTTAGGCCGAATGGCATAACTTGTAATTCATAGTGGCCATATCAGGTTCTGAATGCAGTCTTCGGGATATCCTCTTCCCGGACTCAGAGTTGATGATAACCTGATCTCAGGTCAATCTTGGAGTAAATGGATGAACCTTGTAGTTGATCGAATGGGTCGTCGATTCTTGGGAGTGGGTATCGATTCTTGATGGTTAGCTTATTCAGCTCTCGATAGTCGATATACATCCTGAAAGATCCATCCTTCTTCTTAACAAACAGGACTAGAGCTCCCCAAGGCGAAGAACTCGGTCTGATAAAACCTTTCCCTGATAGTTCAGCCAACTGATCAGACAACTCTTGTAACTCCGTTGGTGCTAACCGATAGGGTGCTCGCGCTACAGGCGCGGCTCCTGGCACCAAATTGATTTGAAATTTGATATGTCTGGCTGGCGGGAGTCCAGGTAGGTCTTCAGGAAAAAATTTCGGGAAATCCCTCACAATTGGCACGTCTTCTAATCGTTTCTCTTCGGGCTCCTTCTCTTTCTTCTCAGTAACATGAGCTAGAAAGAGGTGGCATCCTTTCTCGATGTACTTCTGCACCTTCGTACACGAGATGATGTTCAATCTTGACGAGCGTGTACGATCGCTCCGATCTCCTTCTATCATCAGAAACTCATTCCCGTAAGGTACTCTGGCGATCTTTTCATATGATGACGGCATGGTATTTCGATAGCCAATCCATCCATATGATGACGTCAAAACTACCCAACTCTACTGGCATGAGATCGATGTTGAATGAGTGGTTTAACAAGTTTAGAGTGCAACCTCTTATAATGCCATCTACCATTTCTAAATTCCCATTAGCTAATTCTACGTCAAAGATGTTGTCTAAGGTAGTTGGAGCAATATCAATTAAGGACCTAAAAGCAGACGACAGAAAACTTATATCTGCTCCCGTATCAAATAATATTGATGCATAACGATTATTTAAAAGAAACGTACCCGTCACCACGTTCGGGTCGTCCTGGGATTCCCTTCTGCCCACAGCATAAACTCTCTCACGGGCTCCTCCTCCATAGCCCTGGTTCCCATTGTTAACTGCTGCTCCCTGGTTACCATGACCACCACCGTTTCCCTAATTCCTGGGTTTCTTGCACTCATTACGGTAATGACCCTTCTCACCACATCTATAGCAGGTGACTTTCTCCCTAAGGTTGTTGGGTGGTGCTGCTTGAGCGGTGGCTAGGGGTCTGGACCTGCAATTCTTGGCCAAATGTCCCACTCTCTGGCAGTTGTGACACTTAACAGTGCACTGTCCTTTGTGGTGTAGCTTACAACGGTTGCAGAGAGGTGCATTCCTATCATACCCCTTTCTCTCACTTGAACCTGCTGTGTAAGCTTTTGCCACTTCCTGCCGTTTGTTTTGAGAGTTACTGTTGTTACCTTTTAAGTGGTCTTCCCACTTCCTCTTGTTGCCAGTACTCTTTTCTGGGACATCCTCCAATTCCTGGTCCATCAACTTGTTTGCTATTTCCATGGTCTCATGGAGATCTGCAGCCCTTGAGGTAGTCACATCTCCTTTTATGGACCTTGGGCAAACCTCTGACATACCTCTCAAGCAATCGCGTTTCAATCCAAACCATTTCAGGACATAGCAAAGCCAGTTCCTGAAATCTCTGGTTGTAAGCGGCCATGTTGTTATTCTATACCTTTAAGTTCCAAAACTCTATCTCCAACTTCTTGACCTCATTGCGTGGGCAATACTTCCTAAGCACTAACTCCTTGAAGTCATCCCACGGCATAGCATAAGCAACATCCATGTTAGCAGATTTCATGTAGTTGTTACACGATCATTGATAAGCTGATCTAGCGTTGCTTGGTTCACCACAGGTGGGTTTTCCGCGGCCCTGGTTGGGGCAGCGTTCTCAGCATTTTTTCCTCTCGCGGCTCTTGCTGGGGTGGCATTTTCAACAGTCCTGCCTCGCACAGCTCTTGTTGGGGCAGGTGTATCAGTAGTTCGTCCTCGTGTGACTCTGGTTGACTTTCGCTTGGGTGCCATTTATCTGCATCACAAGAAGATGACGATAAATGAGATCTCGAGTATAGAGTGAAAGTGTCACATGAGTATATGAATATCACAGATAGAGTGCAAGAATAAAGTCAACCACAGAGGAAACGAACAATCGAAATAGATAAACCAAGCTTGTTATATATATATATATATATATATATATATATATATATATATATATATATATATATATATATATATTATATATATATATATATATATATATAGAGGTACACAAAATTACAAGCAAGGATAATATTCCATCACTAACTGATAACTCATCAGTTTAGTGGAATACATCATCTACTGGAAACTAATCTAAGCTCGGTCATGCTCAAGGCGTAACTGCTCGAACGCTGCAGTCATTCCTCCGATGGCAGCCTCCAAATGATCCACACGGTGTCTCAGCTCCTGGTTCTCTCTCATCACATAAAATATATCATAGACATCCTATAAAATATATCATTAAACATCTCATCTAATTATATCCTCAAACAAAATCTACACGCGAAGCATCAGCTTGGCAGGCAGGCACGTGGCGGTCATAGGATTAAGTTTTCATAAAAGTGGTTATAGTCTAGGTTTTAAAAATATACCCAGTTCTCTATAACCTGGGATCTGATACCAATCTGTAACACCTCCAAAATCGGGTCCAGCAGAAGCATACATATCACTGGGGTGCTACTCAACTGGTATCACAACACAAGTACAAAGAACGGTTTTTACCTCTTTCGTTTAGAATAATATTTATTGTCAAAAAGCATTAAATTTACATTATCCAAAAATAGTGCGGAAATTAGGCCCATAAAATAAATAAAACGGTCCCAATATTTATCAGAGTCGTCTATGACCATGCCCATTGCCAAGCGCCTTCCAGTAGTGAGCTATCGCCTTAAACCTGAGAATACATGTTAAAAGGTCAGCTAACGCTGATGAGTTCATAGGTTTAGACACCAAAACATAACATAACATAACATTGGACCAAAACGCATAAGTTTGCTATACTAGACTAAGGCACTAACTAACATCTCAATCCCACACCGAGGTGTGTCAATAACCAACTTGAATTCCTATAGGTGCACACTATAGTACTATCCTACACTTGCAGCATATTATTATACCCTACACGATTCGCAGCTGTGATATAATAACCCTACACATTGCAACTCTCATATTCTAACCTTAGCTAGTCAACATAGCAAACATTAACAAAACCATAAAATAACCAAACCAAAATACTCTAGTCAAACAATTCAAATCTTGAATAAACATTTCATATACCCAAATAAACAACCATTAAGTTAATTAAAAACAAGCATGTATTCTCCCAAAAAACAGTTATAAAACCAGTAAAAATAGGGGCCATGAACTCACCTTAGCCACAGCAATGCAACTACCACAACTGACACAACTGGCACAACTGGCATCCAGCTAATCACAACGGTATCCAGAAGACAAGCACAGCGGTACGGGAATGGCGCAACCTAATACGTATATAACTATCTCAAAATACGACTCGTACAATAATAAAGTCAAATAAAAGACAACTTGTTGTAGTTTTCGTGGATAGCTCTTATTATTACTTATAAAAAGTCTAGTATCAAAGTTTCGTGTGGTGGTGAGAAAACATAGACTCGAAACACAACCCACGCCAAAAATGAAAAGACGTCGACATAGTCGAGAAATAATAACAAAACTCAAGCAAATCAAAGAAAAACTAGGGAATGAAGACAACTAACTACGTAAATAAAATAGGTCAATTGGTAGTTTCGGTATTTTCCCCATAATCCCAAGTAGTTTTATAAGAATGGTATGTTTTATAAATAAAACACACGTTAAAATAATATGATTAGAAAAGTGTGTTATATTAAATAAAAACTATAATTTTGTTTTATCATTGGTTTTAGATCGAAAAAGTTTATCAATACATTTTATTATAATTTGTTTGAGGGGTTTTTGCATATATATCCTTCCGAAAATGCATAATTGCATATATATCCAAAGCATGCATAAAAACCATTGTACTATGTGCATCAAAAACTTGTACAAAGGATATATATGCAATTATTCACTTTGGGAGGGATATATATGCAATTCTGCCCTTTGTTTGAACACGTTTCGATAGTTAATTAATCTAATTAAATGTGTTGAGATAATCTAACATGTTATATGTAACTATTATCGGGCTTCACAGTCCGATAATAGTCCGTTAACAGTTGTCCAATATGGGTTGTCCATTATGTAACTGATATTGTCCAATATGAGTTGTCTAATAAGTAACTGATATTGTTCAATAAGAGTTGTCCATCACGTAACCGATATTGTCCAATGTCCAAATAATATTATCTGGCATTAGTCCAAATATGTCAAGTTCCAAAGCATTCGATCCGTCAAATATTATCCAAGTCACATATCAAATAACCGAGTATTAATTTCCCAAGTAACCGAAACATACCAATGATCCAAGTATCAAACACTTGACTCACGCTAGCTCGAATATTTAATGACCGAATGTAGTATAGTAACACACTCAATATATACAAACTTATGTCTTTATAACTAAATCATATGACACCCTTATATTTTATTTGTGGGCTTGGCCTGCTGATCCTAACGCACCCTTATCAGGCTAACGGCTCATTAAACCAAACACACTCTTTTGACTTGGGCTTAGGCCCGATCGGTTTTACACAACAACCCAAATATACATATAATCATTTTGAAACTTTATCATGAAATACCAATTAAACCAATATTACTGAGTAATTAAGCAAATCTCAAACGTGTTTAAACCAACGACCAAGACGAACAACAAGCACCCTGCATGGGTGACTTGTTAACTGAGAGTATCATGACAACCGACACCCTATGTGAGTGTTTATAACTAACCGAACCAACAAACATACGCACCCTAGTTGGGTGATTTCGTGAGAACCTAGACAAGAAGCCACACGACCACTCTTGTGGTCTCGTTGAACTCAAGCATAGATACCAAAAACAACAACACATCCAAATCCCAAATCAACACACAACATTACCAGACTACACAACTTAAAATCTAGACTAACTAAATATGTGAATACAAACTCAATAATCCTAAGTGAGCTTATGACCAAATCTACTAGACCTCAACTCGTAAAAACAAACTAACATAAGCAAATCCAAATACAAACCCGTGACCAAAATAATAATAATCAAACCCACACACTATTTGTAACCCTAAACGGGTCACGACCCTTCACCAAACTGGGTACAACCCGACCCGTTTTCAACACAAATCCACAAACCAAATCGAATCAAACAAACACCATTTTAGTCAAATCTTACCACACGAATTCATGGTTAACTTGTTTTTAAGCCGGTTCTTAATCCATTTTTTTGATCCACAAAAACGTTACACAACTTATAATCAGTTATATCAAAAACATAAATATACAAACGGGCTTTCATGATTTACCAAATCGAGAAAAAGAGAGAGGAGCAGCGGCTGTGAACGACGAAAAAAGGAGGAAGACGGTGGTGGTGGCTCACGGTCACGACCCAAAACAAACCAAAATGACCTTAACTCGAACCCTTGATCTTCTCACGATGGTGGTGGCAAGAAGGCGACTAGAACGGCAGCGGCGTTGTGGTGGCCGGAGGTTGGCCGGATAGGGGTGGCAGCGGCCGGGAGGTGGTGGCGGCTGGAACTAGGGGTGTCATTCGGGTTGACCCGGTCGGGTTCGGGTCAACTCGGGTCAGGTCGGGTCGGGTCAAGGCTCAAAAAAACATACCCGAACCCGACCCTGTTTGAACTCGGGTCGGGTCAAATTCGGGTTCGGGTCAACTCGGGTCGGGTCAGCTCGGGTTTGGGGTCAACCCGAGTTTTTTGCCTTGTAAATTGTTAGTTTTCTCGGGTCAATCGGGTTCGGGTCGGGTCGAGGCTCAAAAAAAATACCCGAACCCGACCTTGTTTAGAACTCTGGTCAATTCGGGTTGACCCGATTGACCCGAATATAAATTCGGGTCAATTCGGGTTGACCCGAATTGACTCGGGTCGGGTTCGGGTCGGGTCGGCCCGAATGACACCCCTAGCTGGAACCCTAGGAGAGGAGCTAGGATTTTATCAAAATGAGAAGGGGGTGATATAAGTGGTATTATATAGGGAAAACCTAGGGACCAGAAGTGTAAAATTACAAGGGATAGGGGGTGGCGGTGTAATTTACTCTCATGGACCATTCTCGTATTTTAGGTAATCTTTCTTGATTTTACGATTCAGGACACATTTAGACTGACAAAAGGTAGATTCAAGACACGGGAATTTCGCCATCGCGCTCAGAATAATATTTCCAATCAAAACGACTATACATACTCCTAGTTTCTCGTAAATAATACCAAAATCAAAATAAATCGACGGTTCTCCGAATAAAAACACGTCGGGAAAATTATGGGGTATTACATTAATCATGGAAGAACCCGATTTACAACTTTGCTGATAAGGAAGCAGGAATTTGGAAGAAGGAACAACCGATAGTGAAAACGGGCATTTACTGACAGGAAAGCCCATGTCATTAAATGCACAAATTTCAGTGACCCCACAAGTTGCGAAAACATCACATTGGTTCTCAACTGCTTGCTAGACTAGTTTCCATGAAGTAGAGTTTTTTGACCAGGAGTGCAGTCTAAGATTTCCATCTACATCCAACCGAAGGATCCAAAATTTGATATCAGATTCACCATGATCTTCACTAAACACTGACCATATTGGGCTTGAAGTTTGATCAAAGAGTTGAAGAGATCCATTAGAAGCAAGAACAGCTCGTAAAGCTTTTCGTGAAGAAGCTGTGCTTCGCCAATAAATAACATCATTTTCCCATTTGAGTTCCAAATCACCAATCACACCAATTCGAAGACTATAATAACTTGAAATTGAATTTCTGCTAGCAGCTCGAAGCACTTGAGATGCGGATAAATTCTGGCCTGGAAGAAGTGTATCAGACGGAGTATCAAAGCTTTGCCATACAATGTCTTTTGTTTTCTTCAAAAGAACAAAATTTTCATCATTTTGAAGAACCGCTGAATCAACAGATAAATTGGTGGTATTACTTGCCCAAACAATAACCCCTCTCGTAGAATCAAAAAGCACCAATTCTTCATCCTTTGTGAGCTCAAAATACGACTTATCTCCAACTCTCAAGTCACCACCCGCATCCCAAACAATGGGTTGTTTCTCTACAGGAATCAAACTCGAGCTTATACGAATCCCGATACCATACTGAATCAAACGAGTAAAGAATCCAATTGCGAAATCCGCATTTGGTGAAACCCAATGATTCTTCGCCTCTACAGATAGTCTTGAACCCAATGGGATTCGTGAAAAAACGATCAGAGAAAAAACTACAACAAGTAACAAGATTGAAATAAAGATTGATACTTTCACCCTTTTAAGCATACCTTCATATGCTTAGAGACTTAAAGTTACAGTCTTGATATCTGCACATTCAACCAAACATATATTTAGCTAATAAAGATGCTTCATTTATTGAACACAAGACCCACTTAGCTTCAAGATATGATAAAGATATTAGCATGTGAAGAATGAAGAATCAATTTTCATAATTTATTGGTCCACCATATAACCAAACCATGGACAAAAAATAGCAAATATTCAAATAGGTATGATCTGGTTCAAAAGCTACTGTAATGAATTTATTGATTGGTATGTGAATTGAATATTTGGTAAAAATGGGTCCCAGATAGGCAGCATAAGATCATCATTTGAACATAAGTAAACACTTTATGTAGCTCACAAAACAACTATAAACAAATAGTGCTAAACAACTCATATATGTAATCCAGGCACCAGGTAGATCAGAATTGAGGGTGGTGGTGGTGGTAGAGGGTGGTGGTGGAGGAGGGTGGTGGTGCTGTCGTGTGGTGGTAGAGAGTGGTGGTGATGGAGGTGGTGGAGAGAGATTAATTGAAAATTAAAAGAAAAGTAATTATGTGATGAAGAGGAGGGTAAATTAGTTATTTCACATGCCACTAACGTGAAAAAATTAACGAGCGTTAGCTAAAATACATTTTTTGTAGCTACAGTAACCCTTCAAGGGCATAACTTGCAGAAAAATGAAACGTTAGGGACATTAATTGCACTTTTTTTTGGAGGACATTTTTTGCATTTTTCGAAAAGTTTAGGGACATTTTTTGAAGTTTACTCTATTGCATATTAATTGTATTCCTTAAAACTACATTTAATGGAAGACCTTCCTCCGTTTATGTAGTATAGATAAGTAAACGTTTATCTTATCTTAACTACATATTATGGAGGAACCCCTTTTCCTCAATTAAATGTCACTAAGACATCTAAACTTAAATTAAGCAATACAAATAATAAAGAATATTGTACAAACCATCCAAACACGAAAACAACAATTTAAGAAATACAAATAATAATAAGGTATATATGCTGGAAACACAAGGGCCTTTTAGGTTTAGATTTGATGAAGAAGTTATAACGGAAATTTAGGAAGAGAGAAACAATTATGGAAAGTTTATAATGTTATTGAACTGCTTAACTTTGCTTGATTACAATTGCATGATCCTAACACTTATTTATACTAGTCCACAGAAGATTCTTAAACTGAGATATTTTCCATAAATAATTACTTACATCATCATCCTAATCTAAATACTCCCATCTAGATAATCTACAACATATATTTCTAACAACATTATAGATATATCACCTAGATATTTTCTATGATCATTCTTCGTCATTCTAAAGGCTTCTTTGTCATGGGCTGGGGCTTTTATAGATAGTCCAATCTTTATTAGACTAAATCAAGTTTACCCCCTTTAAACTCGATTTAATGACTCCAATCATCATCCTTAGTATTTAGAAATCTCGCTCGTTGAGGGGCTTGGTGAAGATATTTGCAACTTGGTCTTCAGACCTCGTATGTGTCACCCAGACATCCTTTCTTGCAATGCACTCTTGAATAAAGTAAGGATTTTTCTTTTAGTCGATTGCTGACTTATTATCCACGTAGATCTTCGTCTCTTCTTCTTGAGCCACATGTAGCTCCTTTAGCATACTTTTAAGCCATGTCGCATGACATACACATATATTATAGCTACGTACTCCGCTTCACAACTGGACAAGGTAACTATAGGTTGCTTCTTTGAAGACCATGAAAAGGAATTGTTACCCAGGAAGAATAAGAATCATGTTGTACTTCTTACATCGTCTTTGTTTCCAGCCTAGTCAGTGTCGCTATATCCAACCAACTTGAAGTCTTCACTTGTTGAATAAAACATATCATAGTCTACATTACCTTTGATATAACGAAGGATCCTCTTCGCAATCTCCAAATGTTTTATCGTAGGCTCTTCCGTGAAACCACTAATTAATCCAACCAAAAGAGTATGTCGAGTATTGTACATGTCAAATAGTGCGAACTTCCAATGAGACTCTTGAATAGAGTTGAGTCTACCGCTTCTCCTCCATCATTTTTAGAAGGCTTTGCCTTATGTTCTGTAGTAACCTGTAATTTCCCATGTCATTTATAAACAATAATCACGAATAAACTCAATGAGAGAGTTTAATTAAACCCCTTTTTACGGGCTAATTTATTTTTTTACATTTCATCCACAAATGTATACGAAGCAATTAACTATGTGACGTGACTCACATTTATTTATGAACGACTCACCAATATGCCAACACTATATTTGTTCGTGGGCTAAGCAAACCCGACGAATCAATTGGGCCATAACTCAAATGAACACACTTTATATAGGGCTCGATCTAACCCAACACACCCTTAATATATTAATGGACTCTACTAATTACTTTGACTAAACAAACTCACCTCAACATGGGCTACCACTATATGAACTCACTAGCCCAACATGTGTATAATTATTTTGTAGTCTATTAATAAACGAACGAACAAACACACCTCTTGTGATTTATTTTAAACATACCATAATATATGTATAACACATTTCGTTTTTAAAACTACACTCTAACTCGTAGACTTTTCTTTTCCTACTCCATTGTCTAATAATCAAACACACCCTATTAACTATCCTTTTAACTTAAACTACAATTTATACACAAACTAAATCACTCGCTAAAAACACCACACTATGCCGCCCCTCCCCCCTTTCCAAAAATCTTTTGGTGTTGATCCTAATCCAATCAAAGGGTACTATGGGTCATTTCATTGTCTCCCTTAAACCTTAACACCCTTGGATAAACACAAGATCCACACAATGTCAACTACCATGAAAATCAACACCACACTTCTTTCTTTCCTCCATCAGTCGACTGTCATATATAGCACCATGCATACACACATTTTATTTTACTTTGGAGGCTCACACAAGGAGCTAATCCCATCATATAGTGCCACAATCACATCTTGTCTCCCCTTAATAGCCTGAGTCCTTTGGATAATCAAAATAACCACCATGTTGTCAACTTCTATGAATTTCACCGCACTTCAGACTTTCCTTTCCCCAGTGTGGATGGTAATGATAGCAGCAAATTATTGTTGTGCGATGCAACTGCAGTGGTAATGAGGAAATGCTTTCATTTTTTGGGGATCACTCCTATCTATAAAGAAATGTAAGTATTAATTCTGTATCATTAGTTTCTGTTTTATATGTTATTTTATCATTGTTTCCAAATATTATTCACTTTTGACTAGCAGCAGATTAAAGGTGCCACCAGTTGCTAAACCGGCTAAAGGAGTCTCCTTTTCAGGTCTAACCGAGGAACAACTGTGAGTTTACTTTAAAATCCTAATTTAGACTGATTAAAAAACACTATGTTTTGTCCTAATTTAAGTAGTGGGTTCGTAATTTGAAAGCATCATATCATATACTACATGATCATTTGACTATACAATTGTAACATACATTTATTTGTAAGTTTAAGATCAATCGATCTGTATTAATTTTGTTTCTTCTTGTATCTGTCAGATTAAAGGTGCCACCAGTTGCCGAACCGGCTATAAGAGTCTCTTTTTCAGATCTAACCGAGGAACAACTGTGAGTTTACTTAAAAATCCTAATTTACTCTGATTAAAAAACACTACGCCGTGTCCTAGTTTAAGTAGTGAGTTTGTAATTTGAAAGCATCGTGTTACGATCTCACATCGGCCAAGTATAGGATTGGTTGATGGTTTATAAGTTTAGGTGTCCCCTCCTCTTACAAGCTAGCTTTTTTAGTGAGTTATACACTTGGACTTATGAACCGATACGAGCTTAGTATGGGATAGGTTCGTATCAATTGGTATCAGAGCTAGTCCTACCTTTCGAGGTTCCAACACTCGGAGTGGTGGCCTATGAAGTGGTGGCTTGGACCCGAAAAAAGAAGGGTGCCAACCGTGACCAACATAGCCGTGACCAACGAGCTCGGAGTGGTGGCCTATGGAGTGGTGGCTTGGACCAAAAAAGAGGGGTGCCAACCGTGACCAACATAGCTGTGACCAACGAGGACGTTGGTTCTTCAAAGGGTGGGGTATTGTTATGATCCCACATCGGCCAAGTATGGGATTGGTTGATGGTTTATAAGTTTAGGTGTCCCCTCCTCTTACAAGCTAGCTTTTTGAGTGAGTTCTACACCTGGACTTATGAACCGATACGAGCCTAGTATGGGATAGGTTCGTATCATATCGTATCGTATACTACATGATCATTTGACTATACAATTGTTGCATACATCTATTAGATCAATGAATCTATATCAATATTGTTTCTTGTATTTGTCAGATTAAAGGTGCCACCAGTCGCCGAACTGGCTAAAAGAGTCTTCTTTTCAGATCTAACCGAGGAACAATTATGAGTTGTACTTTAAAATCCTAATTTATTCTGATTAAAAAAACACTATGTCGTGGCCTAGTTTAAGTAGTGAGTTTGTAATTTGAAAGCATCATATCGTATACTACATGATCATTTGACTATACAATTGTTGCATACATCTATTTCTTAATTGAAAGCATCATATCGTATACTACATGATCATTTACATATAGTTTGTTGGTTTTTGTTCATAACAGGATGACATTATTGTGTAAAGGTTCCTGCTTTCGGTTTGAGTTGTGTAATGTTTTGCTTAGGCATAACACTGATGATAGTGTTGAGAATGGTAGTAGCTATGCCGAGCTTCGTCTGTTTGGGATTATTCAGGCAGAAATTCATATCTCAGATCCGTCGCATTATGGTTCTTTTAATATATTCAAACGTGACTTCGATGATCCCTTAGTCTTCAACAACCCGGGTTCTTTATCTCCGCACGATATCTGTTATTGTTCACTTTCAGTCTCTACGTTAAGATCACTGCGAAGCTGTATGGTACCACTTACAAGGGGGATGGAATGGAAAGTTTGAGTGATTATATAGAATATTATCTTCCTACTTGGAAGATGAGGATGGAAAAAGACAAATATCTAAAAGGCTTGAAAAAGTTTTTGTTGGATGACATACTCCCTACTCGAGAGTAAGGAGTCCGTGTACATTGATGATGATGCGTTCGAAGTTTGTGATGACTATGCATTTTTAGACTTCTCAGAATCTTTTGCCAAAACACCTAATGGCGGTTCCGGTTTTTGTAAGTTAAAAGGTAAAGATGGCTATCTAGAGTTGTATTACGTTGCATTAAAGTATGCAGTAGAAGCAACTCTGGAAGTACACTTCGCTGCAACTTCTGAGGAAACCAAAGTTGTTGGAAGGGTAAGGGCTTATTATGACAAAAACTTTTGTTATGACTGTGCTCTTGCTAAAAAAGATCTTTACAGTGCAATGCTCTTTGAAATCGAAAAACATGCTGATTTGTTTGTTGAGCCTGGCAAAATAAACCTTATGCTGTCTGTGCTGGCTGTACCAGCCCAATACTCCCTCATAATTGATGCAAACTTATGTGACTTCACTCCTGGGGATGAACTTTTGTCGGGTGTTTGGGAATTCCTTGTGCCAACTGATGGTAGAGTCAGCCATGGTTTTATTAATGGGAGTAATTGCTCTTTAAAGCTGAAAGTGGACTGGAAGCTGCCACCTGACATGCCCTTTGTTTAGCTGAGATGATGTCTTTCAGGTTCAGCTGGAGCTTAATTATGGCAGCAGGCTGCCCTTTGTTTTTTATTTTTATTGTGTAGCATTATGATTATGATTATGATAATTGGCAGGCTTGTCTGTCTTTCACAAATATTTTTGAAATCTAGTTAGTCATTTAGTCAATTTCAAATCAGTTTAGGTATTGTGCCATTGTGTTTAGTGTGATGCAATATGTGTTAATGCCTATTATATCGGGAGAAATTATATGAAGTACTCGTAGAGACAAAATATGGAAACTCGAGACACAAATTACGGAACCGTGATTTGAATTATTTTTCATTAGTTTTAATAGTATAAAATTATTTTTAGAAAAAATAAATAAATACGTGAATAATAAATTTTGTAAGCTATTTAATAATATTACCTTATTTGAGCTCATATAAGAGCGGAGGGTGCAGCTCGCCAACACCCTCGTCGTTGCTGAGCTGGACCTCGTCGTTTGCTCGTCGCTGCACCACCATGTCTCGCCGTAGCTCGCCGAACTGCAACTCCTCGTCTGCACGACGAAGCCAACTTTCTGATACAAACAATATTTAATCTATTTTCGAACGGATATATTATTTCATTCACTATTTAATGGGTAAATTAGTGGGGTTTGAAATGGGTTTTTAATGTTTTTGTTAATGGGTGTATTTACTGGAAATGAAGGCAAGGATGCATTTACGGGAAATGAAGAAGAAGGGATTTTTTTTTTTAGCTTTGGGTTTTGATTTGGGCTTTAGTTACTACTTAATACACATTAAACTTGGGCCCAAGAATGCTTTTTTTTTTCTTTATTATAATAGTTAGAACCTTTTTTTTTTGGGATTTTTTTTTTTTTAAATGTTATTTGTATTATTTAAATTTGATGTGTTGTATTTTTATTTGAATGAAATTAATTTAGTTTATTTGGGTATTTGATTAAAAGAAAAAGAAAAAAAAGATAGTGGTGGGCCCAAATGAGTAAGTTGTGGTTAGTTGTTTGGGGATGGGGGTTGTTAGTTGTGGTTTGTTGTGGTGACGTAGCACCCCGTGGAGCCCGAATGAAGAGGCAAGCCTCCTCACTGCACCCCCTGCTCTAAGAGCAATAGGTATCATAACAAGCTTCTACCTTTTCATTCGGGCCCCACGGGTGCCACATCACCACAACAAACCACAACTTACTCATTTGGACCCACCACTATCTATTTTTTTTTCAAATACCCAAATAAACTAAATTATTTCATTAAAAATAAAAACACATTAAAACATATTAAAATACATACGAAACTTAAAATAAAGTTACAAAAAAAAAAAAAAAAAAAAAAAAAAAAAAAAGTAAAAAAAATGATACAAAATTTATAACAAAACGAGTCGGGCGCCGGTTCGCCGCGTTGCGGCGGGGCACTGTATTTGACAAAAAATTTAATTAAGATTTTAAGACAGAATATTGATGTAATTATTTTATGTTAATTCAACATTGGCAATTTTTTTTCTTGTAAGTAAACCAATAGAGTCGGCCATTTTTTTTGTTTATAACTAAACCAATTGAGTTGGCCGTGCCCACGCGTTGCGGCGGGATTTTTTTATTCAAGTTTCGTATTTAAAAAAAAAAAATAAATTACTGTAGCTACAGTACTGTTCATCGACCCAATACTGTAGCCCGTTACTGTAGTAGTGGCCCGGTACTGTAGCTTAGATGACCCGACGTCGTTTTAAACGACTTTTAATATATATATTATAATAAGATTGGCGATGGTCGCCGCGTTGCCGGCGTGCCTGTTTATTTTGCCAAAAGTTTTTTCAGTGGTTGCACAGCCGTTTGTTTTGCGAAATGTTGTTTTTTGTTTGGGTGTTTTGTTATATAGGGAAATTATAATGTTTAGTTTGAAGGTGTTTGTTTCGTTAATTGGCTATTTACGTTACATTTTTCCATTAATTTATTGCAGTTGTTTTAACAGTGTTACGGTAAAGTTTTGTAATTAAAAAAATTGTGTAAATGATTATAAGTTTTTTTTTTTTTTTTTGTCATTTTATTTATTATGTTTTATTTAATGTTATAAATGGATGGTTTAATATTAAGGGGTTTGGTATCCTTTTTTGGTGCTAATAAAAATTTGAGTTTTGCCTCTTTTCATTTCCAGCGAAACCCTAAGTACCCCCTCTTCCTATTCAAGTTCTATCTGTCTAATTCCTTGGTTCTATGATGGCGACACTACCAAGAACTCCTAATTTCCAAAGCCTAAAGTTCGCTGCTTGGTCCAATGAAGTTGGTGATTGCTTGCATGCTGCATTTACCCAGGATTACACTGAGAATGATCGATTGCTAATGGCGCTCGGCGAGCAGCGTGATCAATTAGCTGTAAAGGTCAAGTGGTTAGAGGATTTGTTTGAAGAGGAGAGGGTTTTTTACCGTTACATGAGAGCGGTGACATTGGTTTGGATCGTCTGAAGGAGACTCTGAAGAGGGAGAGGAAGGTGCTTGGTAGGTTGATCAAGGCTATGGATTCGGCACGTAAAGGAAGGGAGGAGAAGAAGATTAACCTTTTCTGGTTTGGTTGATGGGGCTGCTACTTTTTTATGGTATATTTTGTTGGTATTTTGTGTTTTGCTGGGTACATGGGTCTTAGCTGTTTGCAAATATGGGTTGTGTCTGTTTATGTATGGATATGATATCATGTATTATGCTTTTTTTTGTATGATATCATATAACTTGTAAGACGTTTGATGAATGTGAATATAAAATTATGACTATGCTTGTTAATGTATTGTCTTGTGTTGCAAAGTGATTGGTAATTTTTGTGAATGTTATATTTGCTGTGCAAAAAACTGTAAGAAAGAGCAGTTTAGTAAAGAATAGGCAAGTGCGTAAGTAGCTAATGCTACATAGGTGAATAGTTAAGCTTACATAGGCGATGTTTTCTGAATGTTTGACAAAAAAAAAAGCATTACATCTAAGTTATGCCATATCACTGGCAATAGCAGCGATACATATTTACATACTGCATAGTTTGCTGGAAGCAGAGAAGAATGTTTAAGTATTTTTCTGTGGGTAGGATAATGCTCCAAAATGTCCTTCGGCCTTGAGATCGTCAAGTCCTTCGGACAGCTGCTAAGAAAGTAGACGCGTTAGTCTCGCCCCGGGTGTGACCCCAGGACCCGACTCCGGCGTGAGAGTAAGTACCGAAAGGTGGGTAATAAATATATTAGTAAGATAATTACTGTGTGTAAAAGTGTGTTACCATTACTGTGGAGATTGCTCCTTTATATAGGAGACCTGTTTTTGTCCCCATCGGATGAGTCCAAATCTGATGGTGACACTTTTGGGCGGCAACTGGGACTTTGCCCTGTTTGGGTCTTTCCTCTGGCCTGCCATGGTTCCTGCGCTTCTGTCACATACCACAAATACTAAGGTTGACTTTCTGACCTGGAGTTAGCCGTTGGGTCGAACGGCCGTATGACCCGTTCGGCATTGGTCTTCATCCGGATCACATCGTTCGGACGTATGTGACCGGGGTTTGTCCTAACTTAGCTATACGCTAGACCGGACGACCTGTTAGGTTCGTCCGGTTTGGGCCTTTCAGCCATGCACGCCGAAAATACATATTCTCAGGCTTGTTCTATTTTTGGAGTCATTCGTTGTCCGAACGACCACGGCCGTTCGGTTAGGGCCAGTCGGCCATATACGCCGACATGTCCCCCCCAGTATCATAGTATCGTAAAGCAATAGTATGATACTTTTGAAAAATTTTGTCTCTCGGTATGCCGACATGGTAGGTCCGATGGTTCTGGTTAAATGCTATTCATTCATAAAACGCCAAAGGTCATTATTGTTTTCGTTTATTTGGGCGCCGTCGTTTTTACCGTGTTTTTGAGGTTGTGACACGTGGAAGCATGCGTCATCGTATGGACAAGGAGATGCCACGTCAGCGTCTGACGTGACGCGACGTTTCGCGCCTTTTCTTTTCTGTCTATAAATAGCGCCCTTCAATTCATTTTACCCACTGTAATTTATTTCTCATCTCTGACACATTACCCATTCGTCCTTTCCTAACGTTTTTCATTTGCTCGTTTTGCCGTTCGTCTGAATCAAAGGTATGTTTCCCACTATTTTTGTCTTGTTATCATTTGTTCTTCGGCTATACTCTACATATCCTTCGGTAAAGCGATGTCCCGCCGGTCCGCTTCCTCCCGAGAGGATGACCCTCCGGAAGCTGAGAGCTTCGTTCCGAAGTTTGACATGCGAAAGTATACGAGCAAAATGGATGAGACAGATATGACCATGTTGTTAATGGAAACTCACATTCCGGAGGATCTTCATCCGAGACTCTCGCCAGCTGATATGACGATAGATCGATTGCCTTCCGATGTTATAGGATTGTACTTAGAGGATTTTGCCGAAGGTGGCATTACTGTGCCTTTCTCATCATTTTTGCTGGATGTTATCAGGCATTGGCAAGTCCACATCTCCCAGATGGTTCCGTTGGGCTTGCATCGGGCCACTTTATTTGAAGTGTACTGTAGGAGTTTGCACATTGTCCCGACGACTCCCCTTTTCCGAGCATTTTATAAGTTGAGTAAACAGGGTGAGTGGTTCTCATTCGAGAAGAGGGGAGGAAGAGAAAAAAGGGTTTGCTTTAACGAGATTTTAACCGGATTAAAACGATGGAAAACAAAATTCTTTTTGATAGACCGAAGGGCTATTCCCTTTGCCATGCCGTGGCGGCATCATTATTCAGATATTTCAGATCCCTTTCCTGCGGAAGAGTTTTCCGTTGCCGATGCTAACAGAATTGCCGAACAGGTGATTGACCTTATCCAGATTCCCCGAGGGTTCCATTATGCGCTTGGGCTGACCTCCCATTGGGAGCATTCCGGATTTTGGGCGGCGCTTAAAGACGCCGCAGGAAAGGGTATAGCCTGCCCTTTATCTTCTTCTTTGTTTTTTGTGTTATTTGTTGCGTATCTTCATCCGAGTGATATATGTGTTCTTGACTTGTTTGTTTGTAGATTTAACAATGGCAGAATATCTACGTAAGCCTGAGCGCCGAAAGGGGGCATTATGGGTAAGGGGGGCCCTCTTCGTGAGGGTGAAACTCTGCCGTTGCATGTGACAGCGCCTGCTCCGTCCAATGCAGACATCCCGGACAAAACCGTTGCGATGCTAGCCGTCGAAGTGCCAAATGAGAAAGTCTTGGAAGCAAAAAGGAGAAAAGAGGCTGCTGCGCGCTCAAGCCAAAAGGCGAAAGGAGAGGGTGCCGAGGGAAGTAAAGTCCCCCCAATTTCGGGAAAAAGCTCGGCTGGAGAAGGTGCCACCCCTCAGCAGTCAAAGAAGAGCAAGACCCATGCTGACACTCCTATCATAGAGCTGGATTCCTCCGGACCTATCTCGGCACCTGCTCCTCTTCGTTCCTTCCCTCCGGGCGGTTTCGCCGGTCAACCGGAAGGAGAAGAAGGGGCGAGTAGCCAATTTGTCTCTGGTGAGGATGGTATGTTGCGTGTTCTTTTCTTGTTTTTCCTCCTCTCTTTTTTGTATGCATTTCTTACGCGCGTGTTTCGACCATTATATATTATCACTTACTATTTTATTATATCTTTCTTTTTTTTTTCTTTTTGTAAAATAGCAGGAAGTCCCGTGGTTTCGCATGGACGGGGAAAGAAGAAATTGAATGTGGAGGGTCTTGACGAGATGGGTGAAGATGAGTTTATTCCGGGGGACATTTTCGTGCCCCAGTGGACTGTTACGGCGGATGCCCGTTTGACAGGTTCTTCCGTTTGCCGAGATCTGATGGCTCATCTGTGCACTCCCCGAGAGGAGGAGTACTTGGCAAGTTTATGTGATGAGGATGCTTGTAACCGTGCTTGGATGCTGCTTGGGAAGAGTTCCGTTGCACAGTCTGACATCCTTCTTCGGTTTGAGACCTTGCTTGATCAGTATAATACTCTTACATCTGTCCATGAAAAATGCGCCGAACAGGATCCGGCGGAGTTAGAGAAGCTGAGGGCTGAGACCGCTGACTGTCAGGCTACTATCCAGAGTTTAACTGGGCGAGTTTCTGAACTGGTAAGAGAGAAAGAGGGGCAAGGAGAAGTGCTTAAGTCGTTGAAAGCTGAGTTAAATAGAACCAAGCAATTGTTGGCTGACGAACGGAAAGATAACCAGGAATTGAGAAAAGAGAGAGAGGATTTGGCAGTTCGGGTGGGTACCACTGATATGGAACGCATCCGAGTGATTAAGGAATTCCTTCCGGAAATGGTCCGCCGTCTTCTTAGCAGTCATGAGTACAAGCAATCCTTGGCTATCCCATTCAATCTTTCGTCCGATGCTGGGTTTATAGGTGGGATATCAGTCGACCGCAATCCGGAACAAGCCGCCGAGGTTCTAGCTGATTTTGAGGGCTTAGATTTGGATGCCGAGATAAAATACAGGGCTTTGTTCGACCAACTTTTCACCACTGAATACCCATATATCCGAAAGGTTAGCGGCGCTTGTTACAGGCCGATGGCTGAGATCCTGGAGCTCTATCCGGATCCTGCTCCTGCCGAACCAACCAAACCTTCAACTGCCGATGAGTCTGCTGATAAGAATGTTACATCCGAGAGTGTAAACGTTGGTGCTGGTGGTGGGAGTGGTGTGGCCGGAGGGACTGTGGTTGTTCAGGGCCGTTTGGTTACCGTAACCGAGGCGAAATGTTGCTGAAAATGCCGAAGGAAACGTTGAAGAAAATGTCGAAGGAAATACTGGGTCCTAAGTTAGTTTGCTGTGGGTCCGGACTGCCTCCATTTTGACTATGGATCAAGGCTGTTCCGGATGCCTTTTGAAGCTTTCATTCAACCCTTTTATCGTTTGGAGATAAAATTTGCCGATGTGCCGCATGTGGCTATTTTTTATTTTGTTGTGTAATAAACTATTATAGGTTCGGGTAGGTTTTATCGGAACGTTGGCGATTGTAACTTGCCTTGGCTGGGAGGTTGCGCCTCCGGTCTTTTTTGCTAATGACAGTCTGTTTACCTTTGCTATCTTTGGTCTTGCTGTTTATGCATGCTTCTTTATTTTTTATGTGTATATATTTTGCAAAATGCGCTGTATGATCCTCGCCTCTTGCCGTATTGTCTGCCGAATGCGCTTGATTCCCTCGTATTTAACTTTCATGTTTCCGTTGAGGACGAATGTACTTCAGCGCGTTTCCTCTTTGTTGCAAGGATTGGGGATTGCCGATCAGGGTGTATATGACTTTTGTTATGTTTACTTTGTGCTTTAGGCATGTATCTTGCGGATCTTGTTGTGTGATTGCCTTCTTATTTGCCGTATTGTTTTGTTGAATGTACACCGAATTTCCTTTCGACGTTGGAGATAGTTTCTAAGTTCATAATTTTAGGATCAACTGCTACCCTTGCGTTTAGGTTTTTAGTATCAACTGTGGCCGTTGGGGCGGATATGCCTCGACACACCCCTGAGAATTAGTTATTGCCGTTAAGGGCGGATACGCCTCGGCCAAATTTTAAGAATTAACTATCGCCGTTGGGGGCGAATACGCCTCGGCTAAACTTTAAGGAATAATTGTCGCCGTTAGGGGCGGATACGCCTCGGCCCAATTTTAAGAATTAACTATCGCCGTTGGGGGCGAATACGCCTCGGCTGAATTTTAAGAAATAATTGTCTCCGTTAGGGGCGGATGCGCCTCGGCCAAATTTTAAGAATTACTTATTGCCGTTAGGGGCGAATATGCCTCGGCTGAATTTTAAGGTATAACCCTTGCCGTTAGGGGCGGATACGCCTCGGCTAAATTTTAATGTATAATTATTTATTGCCGTTAGGGGCGAATATGCCTCGGCTGAATTTTAAGGTATAACCCTTGCCGTTAGGGGCGGATACGCCTCGGCTAAATTTTAATGTATAATTATTGCCGTTAGGGGCGGATACGCCTCGGCTGAATTTTAAGGTATAATCCTTGCCGTTAGGGGCGGATACGCCTCGGCTAAATTTTAATGTATAATTATTGCCGTTAGGGGCGGATACGCCTCGGCTTGGTTTTGGCTACGCGGGCCGGATGAGGGTAGCTAGTCCTCACCGGAGCCGCGCGATTGCCTCGTCTTGGCTTGCAACAAAAATATGGGAAAATTTTCTCCTCTTTAAGTCGAAGGAGAATATATAATATTTCATAATGAGTTTGTTCATAGTGGCTCATGGCCTTACATTAAAGAAAATATTTCCTTAAACTAATTTCGTGCCGCTTTCTGGGGCACCATCTTCCTCCTTCCAACTTTTGTCTTGTTTGGGCCGTGTCGGGGTGCTTCGGTTATTCGATATGGATCTTCCCCATCCGGACTTAGCTTGCCTTGGCTTTTCTTGCTTTCCTCATTCTTTTGATATGTGAACTTCTTCACCTGAGTTTTGAACGGATTTCCTCTTATTTTTCCTTTTCCCATCGGACTTGCTTGTTTGGCTTTTCCGTTTCTTCTCGCATTCTTGTCATTGGTTTCTTAACACTGTCTTTGCCAGGTTATCCTCCGTTGAGCTTGTTTTCCTTTAGTTATTGTTACTGGTGTATGTTGGGTGGCCTACGTCTTCTCCAATTTTCGGATGTGTCTTCATGGGCGAGATGGTGTTTCTGACGATTGTCCCTTATAATCACCTTTGCCCGACTGAGTCCAATCCACCTTTGACTTTCCTTTTGTCTTATTCCTTTGGTATTGGATAATTTTTTTATCATAGGTTATGGATGTCGAATAGCCTCCACAGCCGTCCATTCCATCTTACGAATATGTCTTACGGATACCTTCTACTGCTTTATGATGGTCGTGACATTTCATGGGTATTGTTGGTGATATCGGGCCTCCATGACATGTTCCCTTCACTCTTCTGCTTGACTTTCGGCATTTGTCCATTGAATCCGATTTATGCCTTCTTTGCTTTGCCTTTTGGGCTTTTTTTCACCCTTAGGTTATCTATAGGGCAATTTCGAACATCCCAAGAGCTTCCTAACTCCAATATGTGCCTCTTTAGGATTGGGTTAAGCTAATTTCATGTTTGTGAAATTGACCCTTTTCCCTCGGGTGTCCACATCTTTACTTAATTCCGTTGATTTTCCTTTTTTGGTGCTCGGAGTCCTTTTCTTCGCTATTGCTTTAGGGGTGATGGCAATCGTAGCAAGGTTGGTGCTTGTGGCTAAGATCTCTTTCGGCGGCTTTGTGAGTGACTCCAGCGTCAACCGAGGGGTATTTCGACCCTGATAATCGTTTCGCGCCGGTAGGTACGGCGCCGGTCGGTCACGGTGTTTACCCTGATCATAGCGATCTCTGCTCGGATAGCCGTATCGTCCTTCATTCCTGCTTTCATTTCCATACCTTCGGTGTGCTCTGTCGTCTCTTCTAGAGGATCTGATGGGTGCTCTTCTGTATCGATCCCGATTCTCTCCTTGAGGCAATTCAGTGTTGACGAATGCTTCTTCTGCTCGCACATAATCATCCACCCGGATCATCATTTCATCCACCGTACGAGGAACCTTGTCGGAAAACCGCTTGGCTAGCTCTGGGCACTTGCAACCATTCATGAATGAAGAGATTCTCATGATTTCAGGGGCTCCCTGTATGAATCCAGTTTCGATGGTCCATCTTTCCTTAAAGGCGGGTAATGTTTCATTAGCCCTCCTTACGATCTTTGTTATCTCGGTGGGGTCTTTGGTGCACGCTTTGTGTAGAGAGAAGCGCGCTTCAAACTGAGTCCGGAGGTCTGCCCACTCGTCCACACTATTCGGAGGGAGTCGATCGAACCATCCTCGGGCACTCCCGTCCAATGTTTGCTGAAACATTCTACACCATACGGGCATGGGCCATTCTCCTTGCCCCGCCGCTCCGGTGAACCTGTTGAGATGATCTTGGGGATCTGTTGATCCGTCGTACAGCTTGATATGAGCGGGCATCCTATGTTTTGGTGCGGAAAACTCAATTAGACGCCGAGTGAAGGGTGACTTTCGGACTTCCTTGAAGGGTTTCCCCAAGTCTGAATCTGGTATCTTATCTCCCGTAACGATTCCCTGTTTTTCCTTATCTACTCCGGTTTTATCCGGGCCGTCTGTTTCAAGAAAGTCCAGACGCATTGGTTGGACAGTGCTTGTTCGGTTGTGTTCCTGGATCATGGACTTGAACTGTTCTCTGGTGACTGAAGGAGTCTCGGTGTTTTTGCTTCCGGCATGGTTGACGGGTGGAGTTCCAAGATTCTCTCCTCCCGAACCTTCCGGACGTTCAGAACCTGACATTCTATAGCTTCGGTAGATTGAATGCCGGTCCCACGGATGGCGCCAATGTTTAAGTATTTTTCTGTGGGTAGGATAATGCTCCAAAATGTCCTTCGGCCTTGAGATCGTCAAGTCCTTCGGACAGCTGCTAAGAAAGTAGACGCGTTAGTCTCACCCCGGGTGTAACCCCAGGACCCGACTCCGGCGTGAGAGTAAGTACCGAAAGGTGGGTAATAAATATATTAGTAAGATAATTACTGTGTGTAAAAGTGTGTTACCATTACTGTGGAGATTGCTCCTTTATATAGGAGACCTGTTTTTGTCCCCATCGGATGAGTCCAAATCTGATGGTGACACTTTTGGGCGGCAACTGGGACTTTGCCCTGTTTGGGTCTTTCCTCTGGCCTGCCATAGTTCCTGCGCTTCTGTCACATACCACAAATACTAAGGTTGACTTTCTGACCTGGAGTTAGCCGTTGGGTCGAATGGCCGTATGACCCGTTCGGCATTGGTCTTCGTCCGGATCACATCGTTCGGACGTATGTGACCGGGGTTTGTCCTAACTTAGCTATACGCTAGACCGGACGACCTGTTAGGTTCGTCCGGTTTGGGCCTTTCGGCCATGCACGCCGGAAATACATATTCTCAGGCTTGTTCTATTTTTGGAGTCATTCGTTGTCCGAACGACCACGACCGTTCGGTTAGGGCCAGTCGGCCATATACGCCGACAAAGAACGTTATGTCTAAGTACCAAAAGGTGTAGATAATTGTTTTTTAAAGGATACCTGCCAATGCATAGTTACGTAGAATATTATACATAAATAGCTGAGACGTTGCTGCTGGGTCTGTGCTATGTAAGCTTGTGTCGATCAGTCTGGTTTTTTTTTTTTTTTTTTTTTTTTTTTTTTTTTTTCTGAGATGTTGTTCCTTGTGCATCGCTGGTTTGCGGAAAAAGGGTCTTCCTGGTGCCTCTTTTTGGCTGTTCTTTTGTTGGTTTGGATGTTTCAGGTAAAGGAGTTTGTTTTGGCGGTAGTGTGGTGTCAGTTTTGGTTGGTTCAAAGGTGTCAGGTGTGTCACCTTTTACAATGCTACTCTTTGCCGGTACATCTATGACACTCACTGGTTTTTTTTCAGTTTTGGGTGTTGAAGTTTCAGGTAAAGGTGTTTCAGCAGTTTCAGTTTTGGTTTCTGCAGTGATTGTTGGAAGTGTGTTTTGCATGGAAGTTTGTGCGCTACTTTCAGGTAGTGCAACAACATTTGGTGTCAGCATTGGCGTGTGATCCCAACAGGTATCAAGAATGAAAACCTGTTTTTCTTTTGTACTCTCTGGGTCAAAGTGTAGCTGAAATTTTTTTGTCTTTCCTTGCAGGGAAAGCAGTTCTGCTGGATAATCATAGGGATTTGGATTAGGTATGGCCTTGCACAATTCTTTGCAATCTTTTACCAATGAGTTTGCTTCATTACTGAAACATGTCATTATTCCAGTGGTAGTGGCATCAGACAACACTACCCTAAAGCAATAGCTACGAAAAAAAATTTAAACACGGTGCTTAGTAATGATAAAAGGTTTTATATAAACAGTGTAGTATGTATTGTAGTTTACCTGGAAAGCAAGTCATCGTCGGAGGTTGGCTGTTTACAGTGGGTATGTGGAAATCGGTCTGAGATTTTATAACCGCAGTCAAAGCATTTCTTGAAAAACCATGTTCTTTTTGTATCAACTTCGTTAATTGTAGCAGCGACAGTAAACCGGACATTCTGGCATTTAAATTAAAAACGTGTATTAACTGTTGATTCGATAAGGGGCATGTTACAGTTATTTATTACCTGTTGGTTTTGTGGATTTTCTGCAGCTAAATCTGCCAGAGTGACGCGGTTCCTATATTTTTCTTGGTCTGGGTCTGCACATTTTTGGTACTGGATATTCAGTATTGTTGGTGGGTCGATGAATTCTTCATACCTGTATTATTAAACGATGTAAGTTTAAGTTCTTTTAAAAGATAAAATGTAATTTTAGTCTTTTAGTTTATGGTCTTACACATTGCGGATTTCTTTGACTTCTGGTATGTTAGGATTGAAGTAATACGACGTTGCAGATGTGCTTGATAGTTGAAGGCCTGTATTAATTTACACAGACATCAAGTAATAAAATCAAAAAGCCGAACAATAAGTCTAATCTTAAAAGGTAGAATGATAAATATTAATTAAAAAGTTTACCTCCATAGTCTTTTACAATGCATGAGGTCACTGCTATGATAACTGGTTTCTCTGCGTGCTCGTATTCTGTTTTCCTAAAAGTGTGAGCATCTTGATTCCATAAAGTAAATCGGACTGTGTGACCACTGGTAGAGTGACAAAGGATCTTTTAAAGTTAATTTTTAAAGGTAATTTTTAAAGCTAATTTTTAAAGACTTACTCTAAATTTTGGATACCAATGTCTCTCCAAACTGTTGAACTTTGTGTTGCTTTTGTTGGATGTTGTATATCAGTTACATACTGAACGGAACCAACATAATCTGCAATCAGTAGTAGAAAATCAGACATTTATTATTATTATTCATTTTATATTTACGTGTCTTAGGTACCTGTTAACAGTCCTTCTTTTACATTGACTTTTGAATACAGTTCTCGATAACTGCTGAAGTTGAAATAGTGCTCTGGAAAGCCTGTGTCTGGTATGTCTTTAATATCTGTGTATGTTCCAAAAACCAATGAAAGTGTGTGAGGAACAGCTTGCATATATGGTTTTGCAGGTTGAAAGCCAAAGCCAGTGATCTTGCAAGCTCTGTTGATCTGAAGGAGTGCATCAAATTTTGCCTTTTCACGTAGGTTGACAGTTGCTTCTATAGCTCCTCCCTGCAAGAATGATAGGTATTGATAAATTTTAAATGCATTTTTTTTAAGAGAATATGAGACTTTTGAATTGTGTAGTTGGTTCATAGAATACTGGTCTGTACCTGTCTATCAATCAACATGCAACAGAAGACTACGGGTTTTCCTTGTTTATTTGTTGGTGTCCATTTTCGGTAGACTTTTACATATATAGCTTTCCCAGTATCCGATTCTTTTAGGTCGTTGAGGGCAATGTCTTCTGATTGTGTAACGATTGCTTTGTCTTTAGACTTGTCCGGTTCTACAATGCTACAGCTATGGTCCATTTGCCTACATGTTAAGGAAGAAAATGTTTATGATAAATGCATGTAAATATATGTTTAATGGTAACAGTAAAATTTAAGTGGAACCATGAATGCTGAAAATTACGCAGTGAAATAAGCTTAGAATGCATACATATAACAGTACAATATTTTGCATAATAATGTAAACCTTAGCAAGATAGCTATTTGGTAATTGCACAAACGTATATTTAAAAGGTAAATATAAGTGTAAGGAACCTGTGCAGGTGTCACCATGTTTAAAAATTCTTTATAAACAACATTCTTTGTTGTGTTTTTATGATTGCCTGGACATTGTTTGATTAGCATTTTTAAACCTTCCGGAGATGTTGCTCTTGACAGTGCAACATACAATTGACCATGGGCAAAAACAGGTTCGGGTAGGTATACGCCTATTTTATTTAATGATTTCCCTTGGCTTTTGTTGATTGTCATTGCATAACAGACTTTCACCGGGAACTGCTTCCTTTTAAACACAAATGGCAGCTGTTCTTCTTTATTGATAAGCACAATACGCGGCAACCAAACTTTTTCTCCCATTCTAGTACCGGTTACGATCTTTGCCTGAATAAGCCTCGTATACACCTGAGTCACAATCATCCGTGTGCCATTACACAATCCGCCGCCTAGGTTTAAGTTTCTTAGTAGCATTATGGGTGCACCTATTTTAATTGTAAGTTCGTGGGGGGCATTCCTGAAAAGGAAAGTGTGTTCAGGTATTCTTGAGGATATAGCAGCTCTGTTGCTCCTCCATCATTTGATTTTGGTATAGCTTCGTCAACACTTATAAAAGTATACGTATCCCTGTCTAACATGTTGAGGATAGTAGAATTTATCGTATCTGCAGTTTCGTTTCTCGGGCACACTATTGCTTTTCCCTGTAACGATGCTGCATCTGGTGCTTGTAATGTTTGTTCATCGTATATAAAATTAATAAGCTCTTGAACAGCTGTGTCGCTTTCGGGAATGCAGTACCTATCTGGTATCTGTACCCATGATGAATTCTTTGGGTCGGCTTCATCCGGTTGACCAATGCTACCATTTCCAACGTCAAGTAACCATTGAGAGAACGTTGAAATCTCTTCAGCTTGTTCAGGAGAAAGGCCTGGCTGTTGGAGTCGCATATTTTGTTTAAGCCTAATGATTTTGAAATATGGCCATAAGTATGACTGTGCTATGCATGAAGAAATAATCTGCTTCTTTGTAGCTTTTTTCTTTACGGGAAGTGTTTGCCTGAAATCGCCTCCTAAAATAACCGTTTTCCCTCCAAATAGATATGTTGGCTTATCCATTATATCTTTCAATGTGCGGTCAAGTGTTTCGAAACATCTGCGATCGTTCATAGGTGCTTCGTCCCATACGATAAGATCAGTTTGCCTAAGCAATTCTGCTACCTGCGTTTTCTTTTTTACACTGCACATTGATTCGTCAGATAGATCTAACGGTATCTTGAATCTTGAATAAGCCGTTTGTCCTGATGGGAGTAATAAGGCAGCAATACCTGAAGAAGCGACTGCCAAGACAATCTTTCCTTCCGATCTAAGCGTAGAAATTATAGTCCTCCAAACGAAAGTCTTGCCTGTCCCTCCATGGCCATAAACAAATATGAGGCTCTGGTGCCGACCATTCACTGCATGTGTGATTTGCTCAAAGATTATTCGTTGGTCAGCATTTAGACGGCCCACTAATCTTTCACTTTCACTTCTTAACAATTCACGATTATAGGACCTTTCTTCCATAAGCGCCCTGTTGTTCAATACTTGCAGCAACTGAGGTCGAGGCAGATTAAACCCAAAATCTTCGACCGATTTTCCATAGGAAGTAAGAATTGCTTGCAGCTCATACATAAGACCATCATGTAAGTCTTCAGGAGTAACATGAAGATGTTGTATATGCAAGACTTCTGAAAGTATTTGGGGAATGTCTTCTGACATGGAATCTGCGTGTAACTGTAGAAGTATAACGGGGCTAGAAACCTCACAAAAGATAAGTATCTGACAAAAAAGGTTTCGCATGTAAGACGGGGTGGCTGAGAAAGAAGCTTCTTGCAAAGCAATATTCCATTCTTGATCACCACCTAGCAGCCCCATTGCTTCACACGCGGCTCTATTTGTAGGGCAGACAACCTCGTCAACTGTACGGATATGTTGGAATGACATTGAACCTTTTTGATGACAGAGCAACAATCTTAAGTAAAATGCATCTCCAGAGTTAGGATGCACATATGCCAAACGGCCAATGGCTAATGTGCTGGCACGGCGCCTACGTTGCCAGTACTTCCCATCTTTGTACCATACGTATTCTTTTGGAAAGTTTAAGTATGTTAGATGGCGGCCGTCTGTATTGTAAAGGTTGTATTTAAACCATTCAGTCAGCGTCGTCCTTTTGTTGTATTCACTATCGACAACCGTTTGCAATTGCTGGTGGCTTCTAAAGTTCACTCGCTGCATATTTTCGAGGTGAACTGCAAGTATTTGAACCGGTGGATCCCTGCTATGTATGTTGAATCCAAGAATCCTCCAGCATGCTTCATGTGGCCCAATGAATCTAGCATCTTGGAAATTCTTGATTTCATCAATGTGCGATGAACGATGGCTTGTGCTTGTTCCTGTAGTTCCAAGTGTTCTTGTAATATGAGTTAGGATTCTGTCAGTGCCTTTTGAAATATACTTAAAGAGATATTTTATAAGCATTGACCATTCACAGTACTCAACATTGATATGCGCGTAGAACTGCATGCACATAGATCGGTTATGTGGAACAACATAACCGTTATCAAGGCTAACATCCTGCCTCATTGTTGTTATGCCTGAATCTCTTCTACGGTAATGCACATATCCTTTGTCATCAATGAAGGTTTCTGGACAAAAAGCTTTAGGAAACTTCTTAGTGCATACATCACTATCCCGCATACACGGTGCTGATGTATTTACCAATCCACATGGGCCGTGCATCATAAACTCAGTAATAACTCTGTAGCCTTCAGGATCAGTTGCTGGGTCTGGAAGCTCTGCAGAAATATATCTATTCACATCTGTGTGTGCTCGTACACGGTCGCTTTCTCTGACCCACAGGAGCAAATGACAATGCGGCAACCCTCTCTTCTGGAACTCCACCGTGTATAAAACTGCAATGAGATGATAGGTATTTAGGCATCTGTTAAGTATAGTAATTTGATAGAGAGTCTACGCATAAAGAATTTAAACGCTACCTGCTTCGACATGGCCAAAAGGCTTTGAATCTCGTAGGAAAGTAAGTAACTGATGTATCTTTCTTTCAAAGACACGATCCACAACATCAGGCCTGTCGGCAACTGTTACATGTGGGAACTGCTCCATATATTCTTGGATCTCAGGCCAGTTCACATTGCATGTGAACGTGATAAAGAATGATGGGTTCCCGTGCACCCGGCATATAGCCAAAGCATCTAAATAATGGCTATACATATATCGTGGTCCTCCTGTGAAAGAAGAAGGTAGAATTGTCCTTGAACCGACATCTGAACCGTTTGTATCACCGCGTGAGATAGCATCATGGAGCCCTGCCATATAGTCATTTCGAATATCACCTTGATGTTCTCTTATAAAGTCAATTCTTGACTGCTCAATGCTACAGTAAGCTGTAACAACATATTGCTGAAAAAGTCTGCCACTCCTTGGCAGCAGGCGATACTCATTTAAACGGTCGTGCAGCTCGTATGCGTAGTACATTTTCATTGTCATTTTTTTGGGAGGGTCGGCCGATGCACATCTGGTCAATAAGACGCGCCCTAAATGGTATCCATCTTCACCAAAGAAGAAAACCAATGGGAATTGCATTGACATATAAGATGCGTTTAGCTTGCTCACGTGCTGCAGCTGACGATCATGCTGTTGGACAACAACATCAAATTCAGTTTCCACGTCTGGCCCGCCTTCAAAAACAATTGCACCAATAGAATCGCCTGTAGGCAATTCATGCTGCCTTGAACCGACAACACCAAACAAACGGACCTTGAATTCTGGAATATCAGCTTCTGCCATTTTATCCCTTGCAGTTCTAAACAACTGGACTAATTCATTGTGCTTGTCTAGTAGGTCAATCAAATTTTCCACAATGTCTGCACGCAGGCGCTGACCAGACCTTTGAAAATGCTCTAAACGATTTGCAACTTCATTTTCTGTATCATAGATATATAGCTGTAGGAACTGCGGGCGCATATTGGTTTCTGGACAGAGGCTACCTATCCGATGGTAAAGCTGTCCGGAAATTTTAAAGACATAAGGACCCCTACCCATGTTTATAGAGTTGTCTATTTCTGCACCCAATGATGTCATTGCGAACATTTGATTGTATGCACGAATATTCTCCATAAAATGCCGATTAGTAAAAAGGTCTTTTATATATTGCGGGTATTCACCCTGAGCATTCAGCCTAACTTTCCCACCATTGCAACATTTATGATAATCAATACGGGCTCTAGTACTGGAAGAAAGCCTCTCATCATACCAGAACTGTGCACCGCAATGACGGCAGACCTGATCACATCTGCCCATATGCATATATGTTGTCGGCGGACCTGCATTAGATATATAAAATATAATTCTGAACAATGGACCTGTAAAAATAAGAATGTTTGATTTAGCCTGCATATGAAACAGGATAACTGAAACCGGTAACACACCTTGCCTAGGCCTTCTAGTTCTGTTGTGCGGAGCACGGGTATTGTTTGATGAAGAACGCATTGTAACTGCAACAGATAAAAGAAAAGACGGTAAGCAAATGCAAAGGGATTTCAGATGGTATGTTTATTTGTTTTTATTCATAAATTTTTTTAAAGCAATGAAACCTTGGCACCGACGTTGCTGACTATTAGTTTGGACATTTACGTTGCAGGGCTGTGGCAAAGGAGCAGCGGTTGGAAGAATCTCATTAGATGAAGGGCCTGCAGCCTTGGACGTGAAGGCGTGCGTAACACACTCAGATATAATTCCACTGCAGCTGGCATCGGCCATAAAAATGTCTTTGTCGCCTGCAACAAACATGAACGGTAAAGCTCTTAACCCTTCAAACAACAGCTATAACAATAATTGAAACATAAAAAGAAATGCAAATTACATAGGAATTCTGTATCGTTAATTTCTGAAGATGTAGAATGGGGTCTTTCCGAAACAAACGGGTGTTCATTAGAAAGGTGACACAGTTTTTGCTTTGCTTTATCCACAAAAGATGTAGCCCCATTTAAGGTAGAACTGCCCATAGCTTGAGTCTGTTGCACATGACATTCATCTGGAAAACAATAGGACAAAGGTTTTTCAAAACATAAGTGTGATTAAAAATTTAAGTAACACAACCTAAACAGTATAGCACAACAAACATAATGCGCACCTCTTATTTGTACAGGCGGGGCAGCATTCGTACGATACTCAAAATCTTTGTCACTGTGGTGAGACGGTTCTCCGTTGGCCACATGCAGCATACTTTCAAAGGCTTGCTCTGAAAACCCGGTAAGTGTGCAATGACATTGAGAATCTACATTATAGGTACAACCTTCTTTCCTGTTTTCCGTATTTGGCTGTTGTATAGGACCACTGCGAATCGAAACTTGGCTGCTACCAGGCCTATCCTTACACAGCCTCTTACTAACCGAGTCTAAATTTACGTCAACACTACCTACAGCACTTATGATGGTCTCTGATCTTAAATCCAGAATATGTTCCTTCCTTTCAGGTAAACCATAATGATCTATAGATTCTAAAGAAGGCACATTTGTAACCCTACGTATCGCTCTTTTTTTAGTCTTCATATGGGACAGATCTAACAATACTGAGTTTCATATGGATACAGGCAAACAAAGAAAGCAAAAATGGACATGAAGCATAGAAGAGCAGATTTATAAGCATTATACATATAGCAAATATATATAAAGCAAATGCACATGGATCCAAGCATCATCAAGAATGCATGCATGGAAGACAAAAAAGATCAAGACAAATAACAAAATAACAGTGCATAGCCGTGAAAGAAAATTAAACAAACCTGTTTGAGACGATCTTGAGGAGGCTGAAATTCTTTTCTTGAATGTTTTATTTTTCCTGCTTTACTTGTTTTTTTTTTTTTTTTTTTTTTTTTTTTTTTTTTTTTTTTGTTTTTTAGATAAACCACCACTCTTGCCTGGGTGCAAGTATGAGTGTTTTTTGGCATTAAACTTTGTCTCATTCTATAAGAGAAGCATGGAGCATTGTACTTTTCCAAACTTAAGCCATACAAATTGAGACAAAATTCAACATTAGGTAGAAAGTTTATGGATAAGGCAGTAGATCATTGACACGTTCAATAGCATAGTATATTTGTAACCTATACATTCGCATCATACGACAAATTTTTTTACATATTATACCTTGTATATACTGGGCCAAAGCAGCCAAGGATCTGGGAAGGCAGATGGGCTACCAAACGTGGGTCAAATTTTTGACAAGAAGCCCGCAGCACAAAACGGCGGCGTTTACCGCGTGGTTTAATATAAACCTTAATTTCTGCTCAGCCAACACCATTGACCCTAAACAAAACCCAAGCCCATCAGGCCCAACACCCTTAACAAACCCTTCTTCTTCCTCAAATATTCCAGCCACCTGCAAACAAAAAAAACCCAAACACAAACACAAATACAAACACAACCAATAAATATTGAAAATCAAACACAAACATATACCATAAAAAAAAACCCACCGAAAAAGAGAAAAAAAAAAAAGAGGAGGAAACGTTCGAATTGTCTGACAAAAGAGCTCGTCGTCTGCACGATATTGTGCTCCTCGGCGAACCACGGCGACCACAGGCGGTGTGACGGCGAGCCACGGCGAGCTCGCCACGTCACCACGGCGAGCTCGCCACGTCACCACGGCGAAGGACGAAGACTACCATACCGATTGCTCTAAAACATACTTATTCCTAGCGGATTCAGGTACAAATACACAAATTTTGCTTATATAACCCTTCCATAACTCTAGTTTTGTTTCATCAGAACGAATGAAATTCACAAGCGCTCAATTGCAATATTAAATTGTGGCGCCACCACATTAACATGTTTTGTACCCCTAGAGTTTTATAATCCTCACCATATCCAAAATCTTTACCATATTTAACAATGTTTCTGAACTGAAAAATACCATGCCTAACCATTCCAATTACCAACAAATACAAATCTGATCTACGCACCCATACCAAGAAACCATCTTCTTCTCTTTTGCTTATCTCTAGCCTAACTATAGCATATTCTTCACCCTCAATGCCTTTTTCAAACTTGGTTTCTTGATTTCTACAAAGTTTCATAAAATCAACAATAAAACTAGGATAGTAATCGGTGTGAATGTTATATGTGATATTGGGTTTCGGATACTTAAGAAGTTTTTTCCATTTTATTTTGTATGGCGTCAAATGGTCTGACATTGGTTAGTTTTTATGGTGTTAGGGTTTTTGAAGGGTTTTGTGGTGGTGAGAAAATGGAGAACTAAACTTGTTTATCCAAAACCGATTATCACATATAACATTCACACAGATTACTATCCGAGTTTTATTATTGATTTTATAAAACTTTGTAGAAATCAAGAAACCAAGTTTGAAAAAGGCATTGACGGTGAAGAATATGCTATAGTTAGGCTAGAGATAAGCAAAAGAGAAGAGGATGGTTTCTTGGTATGGGTGCGTAGATCAGATTTGTATTTGTTGGTAATTGGAATGGTTAAGCATGGTATTTTTCAGTTCAGAAACATTGTTAAATATGGTAAAGATTTTGGATATGGTGAGGATTATAAAACTCTAGGGGGTACAAAACATGTTAGTGTGGGGGCGCCACAATTTAATATTGCAATTGAGCGGCTTGTGAATTTCATTCGTTCTGATGAAGCAAAACTAGAGTTATGAAAGGGTTATATAAGCAAAATTTGTGTATTTGTACCTGAATCCGCTAGGAATAAGTATGTTTTATATGATATGTATAAGAGAAATACCAGTTTTATATCACTCTGGTCACCCGCACTTATTGGGAGTTGGGAGTATTGCTCCCACAAAGCGTATGAGTGTGATCCTGAGAATGAGGCTAAACCTTCTGATGATGAAACCAAGTTAATTGGATGTTTGGCAGAATTTGATCCAAAGATTGTGGATGATTATATATTGGAACAATAAACGATAGTCCTCTAGTGTGTCGTCTCACGCTTTCAATTCCGTGGGGTTATCTTGCTAAGCACAAAGTTTGGGTTTGTTTTCTTCTCTTATTCTTTGCTTAAAAAAAATAGCTGTTATTGTTGTTATTAATTTGAAGTATTAATTTTCAGAATGATATCAATCCCATCCTATCAATTAGTAAGGGCGGCATGGACCTGAGTAGTATTCAATCTAAACTTCAGGTAATTTTCTAAGGAAGAATTTCATATATCCCCTAAAAAAGTCCCTAATTTCATATATACTCAACCTAATTGCTAAATTTCATATGTTACCCTTCCAAAGCTATTGTTCAACATACGTGAGAGTTAAAAATGGCGCCATTTAAATCCAAATTAAACCCTCTGTTTAAGAAAAGAACGAGATCTTGTATTGAAGTCTATGATATTATGAGTTGCTTCCCATTGTGAATTTTGTATTTCAACATAAACATCATTGTTTGTATTTTGTATCATTAAAATTGACTTTTAATAGAAGATCAAATAGATATGGCAAAAATATCATTGTTCGTTTTTTATATCATTAGGCACATCGTCTAGTAAAAGATCTAAATACTATGCCTTTTCACTTTTTACATTATACATAAAACTGAAGATATAGATGTATATTTGTTTTTTTCAGAGGTCTTGCTAATAGCTTTTTTACTCGTACTATTCTTTAGTGTTCTTTGCAAAATTGTTTTTTGGCAACTTTAATTGTTCGTTAAATTGTATTCTGATGTGTGGATTTGGGAGCATTTCGTTGTAAGAAATGATAATTGTTTTGGGTGAGTAAATTATTTGGATGAATATATAGTTGTTGAAGTTGTAAGAAAAAGAAGGGTATATTGGTCATATTATGCACTGTCTTGAACAAAGAAAATAAACGTGGGCAAATATAAAATTTAAAGTGTATTTGATGGGCATATATGATATTTAAATTTTTGATTGAGCATATATGAAATTAAGAGAATTTTGAAGGGGAAATATGAAATTCACCCATTTTCTAATCTGACAATTATAATAGCAATTTCGACCCATTTACTTATGAATGGGTCGAAGTGGGTTTTGAAAACTATTTAATGTTCTATCTCGTTAATTGCAGAAACAGAAAGGTGATGAGTATAACTTGCCCATTTGTCAACTCAAAAACATTTTATGGGAACTCATCGAAGAAAAGAAGATTGAACATAACCTAGCAAAATACAAGAAAACACGTGGAGGTGGAGAGGCACCAGTAAAACGTATGTACCATGATGGATTCATTTATTATAGTTTTTGTAGCATTTTTTGACCAAATTTCAAATGTTTATTGGTTACAGGGGAATACAAAGCATCTTCTTCTTCTTCTTCTGGCAATAGGAAGGGGCTTCTAAATGTGGTGTTAATTGGCGATCCTGGTATGTTTATTTTATTTCCATGTCATTCAGTTCACTATTTTATGAGTCTTTGGTTTTTCATTTTTTAAAGGAAGCATGCAATGGTTAGTAATCAGGCCAGGGATTCTAATTTTATTAAGAATAGGGTTAAATCGAGATTGATATTCGCTTTAGGTAGTTGAGTAAAAGTTTATGGGTTCTTACAAGTTATGATGGTGATAGAATGACAACAATAGAGAGGGCAGTGATGTAGGTTGATAGGGTCAAGAGTAGCGGTCCAGGCAGCAATGATTGCAATGGATGGTGGTGACGTGGTGATAGGTGGTCAATTGTGTCAGTAAAGTTTGGGGATAGGTTATGTGAGAGTTTTTTTTGTTGCAAAAGGTGATACTACCAAACTGATACATGATGAAAAAACAAAGAGAGATATCTCGGATACAAGTAATCTATCTCAGACAAGACTATATACTCATATATCTGCCACTTAAGCCAAACACTAGGTTATGTGAGAGTTGTTTATCAGTCTAATTGAGTTATGGGTTTATGACTCTGATTGATGTTTTCCGTGTGGTTTGACTCCTTCTAGAATAATGTATGATGCCTTATGTGTTGAAGGATACGATATAGGAAGTCAACGGCGTGTTGTGATAATCTAGAAATATTATGTTTTGATCATCATGTAATTGGGCAGTTTATGTAATTTGTATGTAACTGTTTGCATGATTTATATGTAACTGTTGGTTTGCTTTCTTCTCACTGTATGTAATATCGTTGTGTTGTCTCTGATGGTAATGGTAAATCTATGCTCATCACATACGTTTAATAATGTTGAAAGTTGAAGCTGAAAGGTGATTAAACTTTTAAACTGTAAAATTTGAGAGATGTTAAAAACAGATTTGCGTCAAACCAACATTAAGAAAAGTCCCACCCTTGATTTGTTATAATATTGACCGAATATATATTTGTGAACAAATTTTTGTCACCGCCGCTATGCGCGGGTATCCTACTAGTTCTCACAATCTATTTAGAAACTACTTATCTAATACTTTTACCATCATCTATATGGTCTGGTCTGCAGATGTTGGAAAATCTGCCCTTAGAAAACAATTCACCGCACAAGAGGACGACACTCATTTTGAGACTGATAATACACGGTTCACCATATTGGATGTGGATAGACAGGTAATTCCTTTGGTTACTTGGTATAACATTACCATTAACATGTATATTATAAGGATTATATGTAAAAACTAGAGGTGATAATTTGAGACCCATTGGTTAAACATGGGTCAAGTTGGGTAAAATTTTGTTTGGAGATGGGTTTAGTTGGGTCTCCTTTGATGTGGTAGATGGGTCCAATTGCGTATTTCATATGAAGTCCTAGAACAATTACCTTGCGGGTCAGATTTTTGTTATTTTTAAGTCTAGGGTTTCTTTTTGTCAATATTAGTTCTGCAAGGTTTTAGGACGAAATTATGTTTTCTTTTAGGTTAAGATAGCTTTTAGTTTATATATTTCTGTTGTTTTAGGGTTTTATTAGTTAATGTTATGATATTTAACTTTATGAATAAACAAGGGCTTTTGATATATTGTTGTATAAATTTGTTTGTTTGTGTATATCCATCTAATCATATCAATTCACATCAATATGTTTTCAGGGCCAAGAATCTTCTATACCTAATATTATTTCCAGAGCTGATATTGGTGTGTTGGTAAGAACTTGTGCATCTTAACTCTTGTTTTGTACTATAAAACAGACCATCTATATTCATAAAATTCTTTCAGGTTATATCGAGTCTAGAAGGGGAATTTGATGATGTGTTTGTAAAGGATGGATCGACTAGTAGGCTTTTAAGACTTGCAAAAATTCATGGTGTTTCTGAGCTGCTAATTGCCGTCAATAAAATGGATCATGAATCCGTTCAGTGGTCACGTAAGAGGTGCATGTTTTTGTTTTGGTCTTCTTTAATGTATCTCTATGACTTTATATAGCGATCTCTCAATTTCTTTTGATGTCTGCAGGTATGATATAATAGTTTCACAAATGGAGTCTTTTCTAAAGAGAAATGGCTACATGAAAGAACGTAAGCACAAATATTATACTTTATATTATAGTACTTTTGCCTTAAATATATCAGTTAATGATTTAGAAAAAGAAAAAAAGGAACTCATGTTAACTAAAAAATTAGAGTTGAACAGTACTGGTGAAACCTGGATCATATTCTGCCATGTCAATGTTAATATTGCCATCTAGTAAGAGTAAAGACCAATGCTTAAGCAGTGTACGGCTGTCTATTTAGGTGAGTGCGTTGTCTGTTAACACAAAAATACTTGAGTGGGACAGGTGATACAAATAGTTTTTAATTGCCTACTTGAAGCCGGTACTATGATAGGAAAAGATAGTTATACTTCACAATGTTATAAATCACTGAAAGATTCTCTATCTGCAGACATTAAATTTCTTCCAATAGCTGGCTGTTTTAATCAAAATGTGCGAACCAGAGTTGATAAAACAATTTGTACGTGGTATGATGACGTCTCCCTGTTTGAGGCACTTGATTTTGTTAAAGTTCCCTTACGCGATTCCGAAGCCGGATTAAGGTATCCCATCTGATTTTTATTTCTATATCCTTCAATTTTTTTCTAAACTTTTTTCATGTCGCCTTTCTATTGAGTCTGCAGCAGACTTTTCTAAGTTATATTAGGGGGTTGTTTGTATGTGCATTATATGAAAATCTAGTGTTTAGGAATAGTGATTCTGATTATTTGATTAGTTGGGGTCAACTTGCCAAGCGTCACTCAAACATAAACAGTTTCAAAAACAATTCCAGACACCCCCTAATTTATATTATGGTTTGATGATTTTTAGGATTTATCACTGAAAGTGAATGGTATAGATACATGTTACTTATTATCGTATCTGCTACTGTTTCAGTTTCAGAATGCCTATATCAGACAAGTATTGCGAAAACGGGACTTTTGTTGTGGGAAAAGTGGAATACGGGATTGTGAAAACAGGAGATAAGATGCTGATTATGCCAAACAATGTACATACATACTAAATGATTTTTTATTTATTTTTACTTCCGCTCTCCTTTTTTTGGTTACCTGTATTTTCTTTGAATGCAGGTTCCAGTTACCGTCAGTGAAATTTATAGCAACAAAGATAAAGTTACGAGTGCAGGGCCCGGTGAGACTCTGCGAGTCCAAGTCAAAGGGGTTAAAGAAACGGACATTTCAGCAGGATGTGTACTTTGCTGTAGTGGTATGCCATTTTTAGTTACAATACAGTAAACAAGTTATCTTAAACAACTAATCTCGGACATACAAATTTCCCCAACTCCCGTTTCCTCAACTCATTTCTATTTTGGTACCTTTCAAATGTTTTACTCACCAATATTATCAATCATCAGTTTGAGAAGAGCTCGGATCCATCCAAAAAGATTAAAGTTCATTTTTTTTATTTAATAATATTACCAAAAGAGAAGCTTTTATGTTTTATTAAAATTTGTATCTTTTTAGTGGTTAACTTATTGTCCAACATACAATCACATCGTGAATAATAGGTAAGCATATTATTCACCAGGTCTGATTTTACGTAATCTTGTGTACTTAAACTTGTGAATGTATGTTTCCTAGTCAAGGTAGTCTTTACATGTTCGTATATTTGTTTAGGTACATCACATTCAATGTTTATTTGGGGCTAAATTTTCTCTTTATTATGCAGAAAAAACACGAGCAGCCGTTCTTGAGTTCATTGCAGAATTATATATTATTGACTTACAAAATGTATGTTGTTTCAACTATTTTTTTCTTTTCTCTTGACGTTGCTCTACACTTATAGCTAGTATTGTGTAACAGCTTATACGCATTTCATTCCTTGGTATTTTAGGCCCCCTTTGAAGTCAGCAGCAAATTAACCATGCATGTCCATTGTGTCGCTGTTGAGTGTGAAGTTTTAGAGTTGATATGTGTTAGTGATAAAAGTACACCCCGTGAAGAGTATCAGCTCCCTGTAAAGAAGGGTGCATATGTCACATGCCGTATTAAGGTTGGTTATAAACTTACAATAATGAAAACGATTCTTTTTGACATATATGAATTGTATGAGGTTATCATATTCTTTGATGCTTATATGGTTCTTTCTAGGCAACTAACAAGATATACATTGAAGAGTTCCAGCATTTTCAAAAGCTTGGAGGGTTCGTTATGTGTACCAAAGGTTAGATGCTTTAAGAAATTCTTTAACCAATATATTAATAACTAATATCTCTAAATCTCTTCCCCATAAAGGGAAACAAAATGATATGGTTCTTTTGATGCAGGAAAACTAGTAGCATACGGAAGAGTGAAGCAGCTTACATAACTGATTTTCCGAGATTAGAAACTTACTTAATATGATGAATATTAAGTAAGGTCTTTTTGAATTGCATGCATTTTATTATATATATATATATTATATATATATATATATATATATATATTATATATATATATATATATATATATATATATATATATATATATAGTTCACATTTTTATCCCTGAGAATTTATCTGAATCTATTATTACGAAACTGTATTGTGTTTTTCTTTTATGCAATAAGCAGCTAAGTTCCAGTAGTCCTCAATATTTTACATTCGTTCTTCACCCTTACTTTTTGTAAGTTACAAATCTTTTTAGCCAAAGACATGTGATCCATGCCGATAGAAGCAACCCATGCATTTTCGATAGTTTCTTTTCTTTCTATTCATTCACACAATTAACAACCACGTCTGATGTCGTAATTTTCATTCTTTGTGTACTAAATTTTAAATCACTTGTTACTTTCTACATTATAAATTTGCCTTACATCTTGTATCAATGTAAAAAATAAGCTCAGTTTACTTATACACTTGTTTATATGCTGTCATACACAATAACAAACTTGTAACAATTTCATATGAATAGAAAACAATATATAGCAATATATCTAGATGAACCCCAACTCACAAAATAAGAAACATCAAACTATGTTCTCAAATTACACATAAAACCATTGACACATGAACTTACAAATTCACAGCCCCTTGATGTATTTTTATCAAAATAAGTAACCAAGAGTTAAAAAGCCAACAACAATACTAATGCTAAGATTTTGGTTGAAAAAAATGACTAATCTGAATGTATGAGCAAATGCGAAATAGATCCAAAGAAAATGATTTTTGTTAACAATCTTTTAGAGAGCTCGGTGTGGAAGGATTTTTGGTCCGCCATTTGCACCAAAAATGTGCCATTCGTCCGCCATGTGCACCGGCAGTCAAACCATTCGTCCGCCGTTTGGTTTTTAGCCATCCCACCCACATACGTCGTTTGTATTTTATTTTTTATTTATTAATTTTTTTTTTAGTGAATGGATATTTTTGGTAGGGTTTTTGTAAGTTTTTTTGTTGGGAGAAAGTTTCAGTTGATGGTGTGTTATTGGGAGGATAATGTTATTCGTCTTGCCCACACCTTGCACTCTTAAATAAATGAGAAAATTATCATTTTAGTACTAAAAAAAAGGTTGATCCATTAAATAGTCATTTTTCACACCTTTTTCCCAAAATGGTCATGCTAGACTGCTCAACTGCTCGACTTCATTCAAATTTTGACACGTGTCATTCCTTGTATATGTAAATGATATTATCATTACTGTACGAGATTCAACATTTCTCAGCACCATCAAGCAACATCTACATCAGCAATTCAGCATTAAAGATTTGGGCCCTCTACATTATTACCTTGGTGTTGAGTTTCTCAGGAATTCATCTGGTCTTACCATGTCTTAGAGAAAATATGCTTTAGAATTGTTAGAATGTGCAAATCTTCTTGACTGCAAGCCTATAGCCACTCCAATGGATCCAATTCTTAAACTAAATGATACAGATGGCTACCTCCTTCCTGATCCATCCTCATATAGAACCTTGGTTGGCAAACTCATTTACTTAACAATCACAAGGCCTGACCTTTCCTTTGCTGCTCAAGCTTTAAGCCAGTATTCTCACAGTCCAAGGTCCTCACACTACAATGCTCTCATGAGGGTTCTCAGATATGTGAAACTCTGTCCAGGGCAAGGTCTGTTTTTCCCAAAACAAAACCCTTAAACTCTCACTACCTACTGTGACAGTGACTGGGCTAGTTGTGCCACAACAAGGAGGTCTGTCTCAGGTTATGCTATCTTCTATGGTCACAGTTTAATCTCATGGCAATCCAAAAAGAAAACTGTGGTTTCTAGAAGCTCTACAGAGGCAGAATATAAAGCATTGGCTGATAGTACTTGTGAGATTTCCTGGCTCAAATGTCTACTTCAAGATCTTCATGTCTCAATACCTACACCATCTCTTGTCATGTGTGACAATGCCTCCACAATAGCCCTTGCCAACAATCCAATTCACCATGCAAGAACCAAACATATAGAGATTGACTGCCACTTTGTGAGAGACAAAATCAAGAATGGCCACATTAAACCTTGCTATGTTCCTACAAAACATCAATAGGGAGACATCCTAACTAAAGGTCTTAGTAAGGTTCTACATTATGGCTGTTTATCCAAGTTGGGCACTTGTGATCCCTACACAATGCCAACTTGTGGGGGGGATAATGGAAGTAAAGACAATCCTGCAATGCCAAACACTCCTTCCAGTTCTGCACAAGAAGTGAATCCAAACACAGCTCAAGTTCAGAGTATCCAAAGGCTTGCAACCCCACCAAAGATGAAACTACTGATTGATAAATGTCATATTCAATGTAATAGGATGTGAATATTAGCTTATAACTTGTACAGTACAAACAACTTAACTTGTTAGTTAGAGTAGCAATGTAACAGTGTAGCCTATAAATAGTCTTTGTACTCTCATAATTCAGTAATGAAATCTTTCACTTTTCATTCATTTTGTCCCACTCCCTGTTTCTCAACACCACTCGATAGTGCTTGTTTAGTGTCAAAGAAAACAGATACAGAGGTGTGGTGGTGGTCTGAAACGACTTTAAGATCCAGCACCCTGTCTTTGGGTTTCTCTTGACTTTAAGTAGAATCACGTAGGTTTTTGACTTGCTACCCAATATTTCAAAGTGATTGTTTCTCTTGTTAGATATTGAGGATGCATCACAACCAAAAGTGTCAGATGAGTTCATCATCGTGAATTTCTTTGTTGGAACTGTTAATTGACCACCACCACCAAAAATGTTGGATATCATGAGTTCACCATTATTTCACCACTCACAACCTTTTGTTTGTTATGTTTGAGCGGTTTGATGTAGTTTCATTTTAGGTGTGTGTTGTAGATCCAAGAATATAGTATAAAGTAACAAACTATTTGTGTTGTCAGACATTGATTAGGAGGGTGGTGGATGGTTTTAATGAGTGGTGGGTGGTGGTGAATGGTGGATGGTTTTAATGATTGGTGGTGGTGAATGGAGATGAAGAAGAAGGAAGGTGGAAGAAGACAAACGATGAAATGACTATTTTGGCCTCATATGCAAGGCATATGGGGAAGTAAACGGATATTGAGTGATGGAAGATAGTCAAAGGGACCTTGAGTGATGCAAAATGTTAACATTAGGGACCTTAGGTGTATTTAATTTTAGTGAAGGACTCAGTGTGTGTTTTGGGTACAAGTCCAGGGACATACGGTGTATGTATTCGCTGCCAAAACAACTTGAAAGGTTAGACATGAGATGGCAAAAGCTGAGCCTTGAACATGATGGTGGGGTTTGGGTATCAATTTCTGCAAGAGTGTCACACTAGTTGTTTCTTTTTTTGTATTTTTCTTCATTTACCTTGATACTTTTTTTTTCTCTCGAAAAGGTGAGGTTTATAACTTAATATAATGGTAATATCGGTCAGCTTAGTTCAGTGGTTAAATCCTACAATTAATGGTGTCACTTTAGTGGACTTGCTAGCTAGCATTGCAGAAATGATTCTTTAGCAATTTTTTCTTTGAGGATGGCATTATATCAGAACAATATATGATGAGCGAAAGCTATGACAATACATTGTAGGTGTTAGATGAGGAAGATGAAGATGGGCATATCGGTGCAGGACTTGCATATATTTTACTTGGAAAGCTTAGGTTTGTAGAAGAGAGTTGGATGAGAGCGTGGATCATGATCATATCAATCACTTTTTTTTTTTTTGAACACGATTTTATTAAACTAGCAATAAATTAGGAAAAACTGAACTTACAATGAGTTACAATATAGAATAAGCAAGAACTGGATCAATAGTCCAGTTCAACCAACATGGTTTAATATTCCCATATATATATATATATATATATATATATATATATATATATATATATATATATATATATATATATATATATATATATATATATATATGTTTTTTTTTTTTTTTGAACAGAACATGGTTTTATATTCCTACTCTTATGAGAAATCCATAAGTGAGAAAAGAGCTTGATGTCATCACCTATATTGCACCAATCAAGCTTCAAAAATACAATGGGAGTATTCATTGCTATTATTCTTTACATTCTCATGCGTTGGTCTTAACAAAATGTACCCCAAGTTTGAATGTTTTCATTAGACAAATTTCACATAAGTTGGTCTAACCCATAACGTGGAATCATAAGACTAAATGCTAAAATATGTCATCATCACTCCTAGATAAAGCTAAATGGGCATGATAAATCAACTCACGTTCACCTAAACACGTACCTATAACAATTCTTACGAAATCTTAATGTATGAACGAGTTTTATTTATGAACGAAATCTTAATGTATGAACGAGTTTTATTTGAGTTAATGTAATAGTTACAACTTTACACATTTAAGATATAATACCCGCGCACGCGCGGGGTTTTTTCTAATCATTTAAATAAATTATTATTTTTAATTTCGGGTTTTAATTATTATAACAGGACCTTCAAAACCATTGTACTTTGATTGAGGTATTGAATTAGGGTTATTTACGAATGTAGTGGTTTTAATATTAATTAGATTTGGAGGAGATGTTCTTGTGTCAATGATTGTGCGTGAATGAATGATAAGAGATCGAGTTTGATTGATGGAGGAGGAATTTTAGAATGTTGGGACTTCAAATATTTAGTGGGAATGATACTGAATTTTAAGTTTCAGCCTAAATCTTTGAAAAACTTGCTCCACCGTTTTCAAGTTTTAATTTTTATATTTTGACACATATATTTTTGTAAGTTTTTATTGAATGATTACAAATCACATTCTTTTTTTTTGTAGAATATGGATAAATTTAGAAGTATTTAGGCTTTTCTTATTTAATATTTAAGAAAATAATAATAATAATAATTTGATTATTACTTAATAAGGTATGATTTGATTTTTTTGAAATGTAAAAGTCCCCACTAGGGGTTTTGTTTTATTATATAAAAGTTACAATTTTACACATTTAACATAGAGTAAATTGCAGATTGCTCAGATTGCACGTTTAGTCCCTGGTCTTTCGAAATTGCAGGCAGTCTCCCTGTGGGGAAATGTTGGTTCCGTTTTGGTCCCTGGTTTTAACCGACGTTAAGTAGATTCCGTTAGCAGTTACACGTTAGCCCTTTTGGCCAACGACCGTTGCAACGTTCATCCTTTAAATTAACGGCCGTTTAGAATTTAAATTTTTCGTTTTAATTAAAGTTTTTGATTTTTTATATACATTTTTATAAAAACATATACATTTTTATATAAGTTTTTATCCAGTTACCTAACTTACACGGCATATATAAAAAAGTTTGGTGAGTGCTATATTTGTTACACTTTATATGAGTTAAGTCAACGGATTGGCCATATACTTTTTAAAATTTTCAATTATAGGTTACGGACTTTATAAAATATCATTATCACCATCCAAACTTTTTTGTACTGAAAAAAATTACCTATATGTGAACCGAGATAAAAAGTATATTACCCATATGAGAACCGAGATAAAAGTATATTACTCATATGAAAACCGAGATAAAAAGTACATTACTTATATGAGAACCGAGATAAAAGTTTGAATAGTGATAATGGTATTTTATAAAGTCCGTAACCTATAATTGAAAATTTTGAAAAGTTTATGGTCAATCCGTGGATTTAACCCCACTTTATATTCAGGGTTGTAAGATAACAAAAAGACCTATCTAACAATTTTGCTTATACTTATTGCTATGGTGCATAATTTTCTATTTGGTCAAGAAGAGACATTCTTTAGATATGAAACATCTGTTATGTTATTAAAAAAAACCGATCAACGTAACATCTGATATGTTACAACCAAGTACATCACACGTAAGTTCAACGAGCATATATATTTCATGCACAAAATTCTAAGCTATTAGATGCACAAAATTTTATTTTACAAGTATAAAGAAAATAAAAATAAACTAAAATGTACAATTCAATTAAAATTAGTAAATAAATTAAGAACACACCTCCTAATTAGGTCCCCTACGATCTTTTATACCGAAAAATCGGTTACGTACAACTCATTACCCTATTATACATTTATCGTGGGAAACGACGTCGTTTTAAGGGTCTCCAAAACGATGTCGTTTTTAGTAGTTTATTTTTTTTTTTTTCTTTTTTTCTTTTTTTTTTTTTTTATAATTGGTTTGGCTTTGTAACGACGTCGTTTGATGTGTTTTTTGAACCTGAGCCAAAAACGATGTCGTTTTGCTTTTGTGGCTTGCCTAATACGTGTCTTTAAAACATAGTCACGTGTCTTTTCCTTTGATAACACTTGTAAAGTTCTAGTTAAGCTTGATCGACTTCCTTTAGCTTGTAAAAGGTTTAGTTATACTAGATAAATCTAGCACAACCAAGGTATAGAAACTGTGCTTGAATGTATCAAAGTTTATGCGGAATCTAAACTTTGATATTAAGAAGAATTCTTCAATGTAACAGTAGCAATAAACACAATAATTCAACAAACAAAACGCTTTAATATTACTAATGAATAATACGAATACTCTAACTAGTATTAGGGTTACAAAACCTTGAAGCTACGAATTCTATGTGTTTCTGTATCGTTATGGTGTATATAACTCTATGCCCTAGGACCTCCTTTTATAGATTAAGGAGTCCTAGTCGGCTTACAATTACTTTCAATCCAAGATAAATCTTTTCTATATTTATCTAATACAAAACTTTAGATACACGACTTACCATACATATCTGATAAGCAGTCTTAACTAAAACGACTAACAGTTGTAACTTTTGCCTAACAGTCTTAACTTTAACTCTAGCAGTCTTAACTCCTTCAGCAGTCTTAAGTTTGTTCTGGCAGCATTAACTTTGTATCAGCAACACTAACTTTGTTCTGGCAGCATTAACTACTTAGAGTATTTCCCTTGAAGTTCTTCAGCAGTTGTAACTTTGTAAGAGTAGTAGTAAGTTACACTAGCAGTCTTAACTTTTGCATTGGCAGTAGTAAACACTTAGCTTATTTACCTTTGAAGTACATGAGCAGTATTAACTTTAGAGCAGCAGTAACATTAATGTGAGCAGCAGTAACATCAAGAAGCTTTAATCCCAACAATCCTCCCCTAAACTTGATATTTTCCATCAAAATAATCAAGTTTCTTTATTCAAAACTTCATAATCACCAAGAGGATGCTTCCAAACACTTCATTGCTTCTTGACTTGTTGAAAGATAAACCAGAGAAGCTCATTAGCCATTTCACAATCAAATTCCAATTCCAGCTTCTTTTCCAATATCATCTTCATTATAGTCATTGAAAGGGGATACTTCTTTTCCACCAACATGTAGAAGTTCATGAACTCCACAAGAATTATACAGCTTACAGTGCAGTACTTTAAAACCATACTGATTTCTCCATATCTCATCTTCTACATGTGTTTCAAACATAGTCTTCAAATCTCCTCATAACACTCTTTCATGTCCACCTGTTGGTCTGGTTGATCCATACTTAGCCTTCACTAGTTTCCACAGAGTTTCTAAGTCTTCTCTGTCAAAACTTTTAAGCACTTGACTGAATCTATTAAACACTTGAGATTTTCCATATGCCCTTATTATCTCCCAGTGCATTTTCTTTCCATCTAAGTACATCTTCCAGTCAACAATGCTTGGAGGCTTTGTAGCCAAAGGTATATCATAAATAGTTACTTCTTCATCATCAGAAGTAATTACCATAAACTGTTTGAGATCAGCTGTACCTTTGTCTTAACTATCATCCACTTTCTGCTTCTTCTAGACCTCTTGCTCTAGGTCAGTCCCTGCTCTCTTACTACTTCCTTCCACCAGCTCTGATTCTTGATTAAGAAATATGTTTACCCTTCTGAATGCACTGTCAAACATCACTTGGATAGTATCAAAAATCTTGTTCTTCAAAGCATTGAGCTTCCATCCTTCCATGTTCTTCAGATAAGTACACATTATCTTTCTTTGTTGAGCTTTGGTTGGTGGTTTGTTCCTTTTCTCCTCTGCCCTTTTTGCTGCAAAGTGTTTTCTTCTAGTTTCTAAGAGCTCCATAAATAATTTAGGTTTCTCTTCCATGGACAGCTCTTCTTGCTCTTCTTGCAGCATCCTATGAGCTAACATATGATCAGCATCACACTTTGCTTCAATGTCATCCCATGTGTTTATTAAGGCAATGCTTGCTTTTTCCTGAGCAGCTGCAAGTCTAGCCTCTTCATCATATTCAGCTTGTAGCCTTCTTGCTTCTTCTTCATCAAACTTGAGCTGATCCTTTTTAGACATAGGCTATACCAAAATATCCTTCCCCTTTACCTTGTGTTTGTTGTGAAGTGATTGTTGTTGTAGATTGAGTTGGCTTATTAATTACCACCCCTTTCATTTTGGGTCTTGTGCTCTTTAACTCCTTAAGTGCCTGAGCTATTGTGATTTCTTCAACAGTTGTTGTAGTTGTGGTAGCAGTAGTAACTTCTTTCTCAGCAGCACTAACTTCAACACTGGCAGTAGTATCTTTATTACCAACAGCTGTAACCTGAGCATCATTATCATTTACCTTAACAGTTTTAACCAACTCAACTTCAATCACATTTTCAGCATCATCAATATTTTCAACAACAAATTCATCTCCTTCATTCACCATCTCCTCATCCTCCCATGTACCCTTGTCCTCATCCTCATTCCTCCCCTGTTTGGGAGCATCCTCCCCTAAACTTTGTTCATCTGAGGATTCAACCCTTGCAGCAGCACCAATCTTATACAATCTTTTAAGCTTGTAAGTTCTTGACCTCTTTCCGTGTTCAAGTTGCTTTACCCTCTTCTTTAAAGTTGTAATTTCCTCATGTTGTGAAGATGTAAGCTTCTTTAGGTCCTTAAGTTTGGTACAAGTTTGGTACAAGTTTCCATCAATTCTTAAGTTGAATTCTATCCTCATCACTTCGGAGTGTGTTACCTCTCCCGAGAGGTGAATCATTGGATTGTGTAGGTACAGCCTCAAACCTAGTTTGAGCAACCATACCCTCCATGGTTTCTTGGCGCCTGGGACCTTCACCTGAATCAGTTCCTTGAGAACTGGATTCATTAGAAGTTGCCTTGGATTGGGTCTTACTTATGTTACTACTGTCCTGCTCTGCATCTAAGCTAGTAGCAGTAGTAGCAGCCCTCACCAAACTATGACCCCTCTCCTTATGCACAGCCTCATCTGCAACCATACTAGGAACACTAGACTGAGGTATCTCAGTGCCCTTTCTTGTTGGCTTCCTACGTGTATAGTTCATTTTGGGTTGAGAGGATGATGGTTGTAAAACTGTGGGTGTGTGTTGGGTATCAGTGGGGATTTCTGAACCTTCACCCATTTGTTGTTGGTTCTGTACCAGCATTGTTGGAAACAATAGTGTTACAGCTCCAGAAAAATCTTTACCAATTCGTTTCATGTTACCGAAAATCTTTTTGGTGTGAGAAGGTGCAATATAAATTCTCTTATGAGTAACCTTCTTGGAAAATTGTTTGTCCATGAAAACTTGCAAAAACCTTGGATACATATAAAATTTTCCTTGTAAATTATCCAAGTTTCTAACCATGCTATCAAAAATTAATTTTGAAAAGTTAAACTTTTGGTCTGTAGCCAAGCAGATTATAGCAGATGCTATAGTGCTGCTAAACTCATTCTAAGCAGTTATTTTTGGACTTAAACACTGCAAAACATTATGAATTAGAAATTTCCGTTGATGGGAGAATGATGCTTTATAAAAAGTCAGTTTTCCAAGAGGTTTTTCATACCCCATCAAGGAAAGATTTTCAAAAATAGTAGAATTAGGAAGACAATCAACACCTTCAGCATCTGCTAATCGAAGATTTCTCCTAACAAATGTTTCAGTGATGCCTAGCAGCATTAACTTATGCCTAGCAGCATTAACTCTGAGGCATCAGCACTAACTCCAATTTCATCACCAGCATTAACTTTCTTTGCTTTTCCTGTAAAATGTTAGTACCAAAAACCACAAAACACAAACAATAACAATTTGCATAATAATCATACTATGTATAACCAACAGCAGAAACTTAGCAGTATTAAGTATAACTAGCAGCACTAATTATACCTAACAGCAGAAATAATTAATGACTTACATAACAGTACTAATCCATACAAAATTTTACAAGAACATAAAGAGATAAGAGATTTTAAAGATTTAACATTCCAATACTAGCAATTAAATATTGAAATCTACTTACATCAAAAGATTTTGTAAGCAAATCTGCAACATTCTTGTCAGTAGGACTTTGACCATTTGAATCAATTTCTTTTCATTACAATCTCTAATAAAAGGGTGTCTAATCTCTATACATATGCTTTATTTTTTTTAAATAAAAAACAGGATTTTTAATTATGCAAATAGTACTGATATTGTCAATAAAGATCTTGGTATGCATAAAATTGTACCCATAATCAAGTAGTTGATTCTGAATCCAAAGCACTTGTCCACAGCAACTTGAAGCAGCCACATATTCAGCTTCAGTTATGGAATTTGCAACTACTGTCTGTTTCTTGCACTGCCATGAGATTAATCTACACCAAAGAAATTGACACCCTCCATGTTGTAGACTTCCTATCTAAGCTTGCTCCAGCATAATCACTATCAGTGTATGCTACCAAATCAAAAGGAGAATCTTTTGGATACCAAAGGCCCAATTTAGGTTGACCTTTTAAGTACCTAAAAATCCTTTTCATAGCATGAAGATGTGAAACTTTTGGATTGACTTGGTATCTAGCACATGCACACACTGCAAACATAATGTCAGGTCTTGAAGATGTAAGGTACATCAATGAACCAATCATTGACCTATACATGTAAACATCAACATCTTTACCATCTACATCCTTGAGCAAAGGCTTGTGAATTTCCATTGGTGTGCTTGCACTTTTGACATCTGTAAACCCAAATTTCTTCAAAATCTCAGCAACATATTTATCTTGACTGATAAATATTCCATCCTTCATTTTCTTCACTTGCAATCCCAAGAAGAATGCAAGTTCTCCCATAGAACTCATTTGAAATTTCTTATGCATCAACTTTTCAAATTCAATGCATAACTCCTTCTTAGTTGAACCAAAGATGATATCATCCACATACACTTGAACCAGCAAAATATCACCTTTGTGTCTTCTGATGAACAAAGTCTTGTCAATCTTCCCTCTCTGAAACCTATTGTCCAACAGGTATGTTGACAAGGTTTCATACCAAGCTCTAGGAGCTTGATGTAGTCCATACAGTGCTTTTTCAACCTTGTATACTCTATCAGGAAAGTCTGGATCTTCAAATCCCGGTGGTTGATAAACATACACTTCTTCTTCAATCTTTCCATAGAGAAAAGCACTTTTTACATCCATTTGATACACCACAAAATCTTTAAATGAAGCATAAGCCAGAAATAGCCTAATTGCTTCAATTCTTGCAACAGGGGCAAAGACTTCATCATAGTCAATCCCTTCTTCTTGTGTGTATCCTTGAGCTACCAATCTTGCTTTATTTCTTATCACAATTCCTCTTTCATCCTTTTTATTCCTGAAAAACCATTTAGTACCAATAGCCCTTTTACCATTAGGTAACTCCACGAAAGTCCAAACTTCTTATATCTTGAACTGTAGAAGCTCTTCCTGCATAGCCTCTATCCAACTTTCATCCTTCAAAGCTTGAATTACCTTTTTGGGTTCTTCTTGTGATAAAAAACAAGCAAACAAAGAGTTTTAAAGGTCTTTATGATGTGTTCTTTGTTTAAGAGTACAAATAATTCCTTGTTCCTTCAAATCTTTTAACATCTTTATTGTTTGAACAGCTGATTGCACATCTCCAATCACTTGTTCTTTAGGATGATTTTTATGAATTCTTGTAGTTGGAGTAGGACTGACTTCAATTGTTCTTTCCAAATTGCTCATGTCAGCCTCTTTACCAGCATCTTCATCAGCACTTGAGTAGTCAAATAAGCTAGTATCTGCCAACTCTGGCATGTCTGGATCCCATGGAAATTCATTGCTTGCATTTCCATCAACAACATTAACTTCTATGCCTGCAGCATTAACATTTGAACTAGCAGTATTAACATTGTTAGTACTGCTTTCTTTACTAGCAGTATTATCAATGTTATTGCTGTTAACATTGTCATCCTTCTCTTGATCATCACTTTCACTCTCTTTTCTTGAATCTTCATTAACCTTCATTCCATCATCACTAGAAGGTATGAATCCATCTTTTTGTGAACTCTTTGGATCTTGGGAAAATGGTGGATCAGCAGTCCATAATGGTAGCAAAATGTAATCTTTGACAGGTTCTATCTCCTTACTAGCTTGACCTGCATTATCACTTGCTTTTGTACCTGCAAAACCATTAGACTGTGTACCTACATCAATTGGCTCATAATTCATTGTTCTTGTTAGTGCATCAATATCAAACAGCCAATCTGGTCCACTACCTGCAACATTAAGTGTACTCTCCCTAAACTTAATATGCAAGTTCTCTTCCACTATCCTTGTTCTACTATTGAATACTCTAAAGTCTTTACTATTCAGAGAGTACCCAACAAAGAAACCTTCATCAGCCTTACCATCAAATTTGCCTAAGTGATCTATGGTATTGAGAATTGTAACAGGACACCCAAATGGTCTCATAAAGCTCAAAGTTGGTGTTCTACCATGAAAAAGTTCATATGGGGTCTTGTTATGAGGCTTAATAACTAACACTCTATTTTGCATATAGCAAGCAGTATTAATTACTTCTGCCAAAAAAGTAGTTGGCAACTTAGAATCAGCTAGCATAGTTCTGGTAGCCTCAATTAGTGTCATATTTCTCCTCTCAACAATACCATTTTGTTGAGGAGTTCTAGATACACTATACTGTCTCAAAATACCCTTCATCTCACAAAACTGATTCATCTCTCTATTCTTGAACTTAGTTCCATTGTCACATCTAATCACCTTAACCTTGTGATCTACTAGATTTTCTATCCTCGTAATAAAAGACTTAAGAATGCCACTAGTCTCATCCTTAGTTGCTAGAATGAAAACCCATGTAAACCTACTAAAATCATCAGTGACAACTAGGCAATACATCTTCTTCATAAGACTTTTTACAAATATTGGTCCAAACAAATCCATATGCAACAAATGTAAAGGCAGACTGATTGAGTTCTCTGTTTTGGACTTACAAGAGGCTCTGTGTTGCTTTCCCTTTTGACAAGCAACACAGGTTTCATCATTTTCAAAAATTTTGGAAGGTAAACCCCTTACAAGATTTCCCTTAACCAATTTATTAATAGTTTTAAAATTCAAGTGACCTAGCCTTCTATGCCAAAGTTTAGATTCATCTAATGTGGCTCTTGCAAAAAGACAAGTTAAACCTCCTTTGGGAACTATGTTCTTTAAATCAACACTATCCATATTGTTCTTTCTAGGAACTCTAAGTAAAACTTGACTTTCATCAGTTATCTTAAAGTTTGGAGATAAAACAAAACATTCAATGTCAGTAAAAAACACTATTCTTTTTGTCACACATTTGTGAGACACTAAAGAGATTAAACTTTAACTCTTTTACAAAATACACATTTTCAAAATCTAATTTACCAGTTTTAATGGTACATTTTCCTGTGATTTTCCCTCCTTTGGGGTTTCCTCCTAAAGCAACATATCCTCCATCAATTTCTGCATAATCTGTAAGATAGGACATGTTCCCTGTCATGTGCCTTGAGCATCCACTGTCAATCACTCCTTGATCCTGTAAATCCAATTGTGGATTGCCCTGCACATAAGGTAAGAAAATTAGTTTCTTTTAGGGACCCAAGCCATCACTGACTTGGATCTGTCTTGTGCATCAACATAATCAAACTTTTTCAAAACTATTGATGCACTGTTGTGTTTGGAAACATGGTCTAAAAATTTAATCTTTGGTTTCCAAACCCAACAAGCTGAGGCTTAACAACGTAGTCATGTTTTCCCTTAACAGCATTAACTACTGCTTTTCGCCTAGCAGTAGTAAAATTATTACCCTTAACAGAATTAACCTTATTAATCAAAGGGTTAACTTTTCTATTTGTAAATGCTGCTTGCTTCTGAATGGGCCTTTTAACAGTTGAATGTGTTGTTTTAGAAAGATATGTCATTGGTCTAGCACCATTCACTATTGTTTTCGGGTGAGTAGCATTAACTCGTCTAGCAGTATTAACCAATACTGCTGCTTTAGAAAGATTTGGTCTAGCAGTATTAATTGATACCAAGCCAGACTTCATTAATACTGCCCTTGGAACCATGTTCTGTTTAGCACAGTGGTGAGTCTTTTTAGCAAAATTTTTGTGATTCACCCTTTGAGCATTGGTCCAAGCAGGTTTTACCATTATTTGATTTGAAAACTGTTTATGATGGTAAGTACAATTAACCTGCAAATGATCACAACTACCACACACATAACATGCCTTATTAAACATCTCAAAATCACGTCCTAATCTTTGAGACATCATGTTATTCCAGTTCCTTTGATTTCCTTTAGGACTGTGAGTGGTTTTCCTAGGTTGCTCAACATGTTTTATAGTTTTCCTGGCAGTTTTAGGTTTAACAAACTCTATCTTAGCAAAACTAGGCTTAACTATTTTCACTTCAACTTTAGGTTGAGACAACTCCTCTACCTCATCATCTGACACCCAGTCTTCAATGATGGGGGCATCAACATTCTTCCTAACTTCCTTAGACTCTACTTCACAAGACTTAGCCTTATAATTCTCACCTACAGGCTCATTAACAAACTCATCTAAGCCTGTAAAAGACAAGTCAGGTGTTGGAGGCAAAAAATTTCCTGTAATGGGAGGTGGAACTGCATTATAGCATAAACCACTTCTCTTGTAATTGTTAACTATCCGTGACTCTATGAGCTTGTTAACACTTTCAAATGCATGTTCAAGTTTATTAACATTAAATTGAGTGCTATCCTTTTCCTTTTTCATCCTTTTCCTTTTGAGCTAGTTCAAGTTTCTTCCTAAGCTCACTGATAGCTACTTCATTTACAAATATTTCACCTTTTAAGACATTAATCTTATCTATATAAACAAACTCATTCTTTTTGAAAAATTCAAGTCTTTCTTCTACTGATTCTAAACCTCTCTTATATCCTAGCACCTGTAACTCAGACTTCTTTAAGTCATTTAACAGTTTATCATTCTGAGATTTAAGTGACTCAACAGTTTCTAAACAAGATTTAGAACAAGTAGAAGCATTTGATACCTATGAGTCAGATCCTAAAGATGAGTAAGCCATGAGTGCATAGTTAGGCCCTTCCTCTGCCTGATCACTCCAGTCATAGCCACCAAGACCATCACAAGACACCAAAGCTGTAGAAGTAGGTGTTTCCACAGGCACACTCCTTCTTGAGCTTTCTCTGTTCCTGTTGTCTTGATTCCTTGGAGCCCTGCGCTCTCTAGAAAAATGTCCCCTCTTGTGGCAGTTGTAGCACTCCACTTTGGACTTATCAAAACCCATGGTCTCATTGCCATTGACTGTAACCTTCCTTCCTGTATTCTTCTGAAATCTTCTAGCTCTCATAGTCAACATGGCCATTTGCCATCTCAAATCCACCTCTTCCAAGTCATCTGGATGAATTTGTTGTAAGTCCTCATGTGCAAGTTGAGAACTATTAGGTTGACTAGCCAGGAATGCACAAATAACAGCATCACTCAAGTTGTCAATATTAGCAGCATTAACTTGAGTGCTAGCAGTAGAAACTCCATGAGCAGTATTAACTGCTTGAGTAGTATTAACTTCTCCATTGATGCTGTTAGAATTGTTATTTCACTACTAGAAAAAGGGCTATCCTTGACCCGCTTTTTATGACCCACGCTACAAGATGACGCGCAAAGAGCAAAGTCATAAAATAAGTGTCATAATCTGTTAAAATTTAGCCTAGATGACGCTCCCTTATCCCTTTATCCTCTTTTATATCAGATTTCATATCTTATCCTTCTCACTCTCTAATAATCAGCTCCATCTCTCCCCTCTCTCTCTTGATAACAGCCACACCATATCCACCACCAGCTGGCTTATCATTCTGTCACCACCACCATCATTACCATCAAGGGAGACTAAGAAGGAGATCAAGGTGCTCTTGTTTTTTATTCGGGTTTGTGACCTTGAATCACCATCGCCACACCTCTGTCCCTCCTCATGTCTCTCGATATATGGGTATGTCGAAACTCACATATACTTTTGTTAATCTTTTGTTTAAACCGATTCATAAGTTTCTAGTGGAATTAAAACAACAATAGAAATGTTTTTGATATCTAAAATTCGTGTGGTTAAGTACAGATTTGAGAGGTGTTTGTTTAATTTTTTTGTTATTGGGTCAGGTTTAAACCCGAGTGGGTTTCAAGCCAAAACCCGTATGGGTCTTGTGTTGGATTGGATATGCTTATTCCTTTTTGGTTTTAATTGATTATTCTAAGATGAAGCTTATATGATGTTTATGTGTTTCGGTTGATTCACAACCACACCCACGTAGGGTGTTGGTTTGTGCTCGGTCCACCAACACAAACCACATAGATGGTTTGGAGTGTTTTGGCTAAAAATCAGCCAAGAAGGTGTCTGTTTGTCTAGAGCTTACTTTCTATTTGGTATAGCTGTTTGGGTTATTTTGGTCACGGGTCAAAAAGGCAATCGCAAGGGTGTGTTTAATTTCCAGTAAATAAAAACCCACTTAAGGGTGTGTGTTAGTCTCGGCTGGGAAAAAGGAACCCAAAAGGGATTTGTTTGGTTGCTTACCATGACTTGGTGAGACCACAAAATGGTCCTTGCTTGCTTGGTCTCGATCTATACAGCCTACATAGGGGTGTTTGTTATCTACTGTCGCAGCCACACCCGCTAGGGGTGCTTGTTTGTTGTCGTTCTAAAATAGAAAATGACCCAAAGAAGGTGTGTTTTATGGTGCTCAGTCATAGCTAGACGCATAAGTTTGCACTTAGTTTTGTTGTTTTGACCCACACTGCAGCCTATAAGGGGCGTTTGCCTGAGCTTATTTCTTATGACCCACCACAGCAACCCCGTAGGGTGCGTGTGGCTTGGGTTTTGGTCCACCAACGCAGCCCGCAAGGGTGTGCTTGGTTTGTTTGTTCTTGCTTCTGTTTCGATCCAACAGACCACCCAACAAGGGGTGTTGGTCTTGGTTTGCTCGGCTGGAAAACACACCCACAGAGGGTGTTTGTCTTATAATATCTGATATTCTGATATCAGTTTCATTTTAAGAAGCCACAAATGGGCAATTCTTTATAACTTAACCTTTGTTTGTTGCCGTTGCTGCGTCCATTAATTCTGCAGTGTCTCGTACGATATTGATTGCAAGGGCTCCATCTCCTGCAGATGTTTCTGGCCACCCTCTTGTGAAGGTATGGACTCTCGTACATATGCAGCATTGTTTTTCTATATTTAAATTTTGTATAGCATATTAGAGTTTTGCTATGTAGCTTTTAGGCCAAGTTTTAAATCATGTGTACATTTATATTTGATGTAGGAACCATACAACATCTCTCACGAGATTGATCGTAAGCGTGCTTTTTTCATGGTCCTCTCACAGACAAAGCACCAAGAGCGTAAAGATGCTGAGGTATGCATTTTTCTAGTTCAAATAATCTAGGTTTTTTTTTTTTTTTTTTTAAGTTTAAATTAATAATGGTTTTTGGTTCGGTAAATTCTTTGCTCACAGATTCTTTCTGAAGCTAAGAAGATAATGGAGTCTCGTATGGCTGCGAAGGCAAGTTTTCAATCTTATCTGATTCATTTTTGGTATATGACTTTGATGTGATGATCATTATATTTTGTGCATTTTTTCCACATACTGTGTTCTCTTTTCTATCATTGTGTTTTTGCATGCTAGTTTTAACGAACTGCTTTGTAGCATATATTGAACCGGTTGTAACAATGACTAAATGAACTTGTTGAATCATGTTTTCTAACATCATATGCAAATATTATCTTATTTATACTGTTATACATGGAAGCGTGGAATCTGCAATCTTAACATTCTGTAAAAGAGGCTGTTTTGTAGTTTTAATTTTAAAATCAGAAGTATAAGAGGCTGTTTGGTTGGTGGGTCAAATTGGGTAATTTGGGTTGTAAACTGTTCATTTGCACTTTATTCATAATTGATTGAGCTTATTGTGACTGATATAAGCTATTTCTACCATTACTTTTCTTGTTTTGAAGTAATTTGCAGGTCTGGATCAGACAGTGCAGACACTAGCTGCTAAACAGTCACCATAAGCTCCTAATAAGCTCTGGCTTATTTTTGGAGTTATTTTGCATTCTCAGGTTCCAAACTTCTCTTTTTCAGTTCATAATAAGAATCCATTAGGCCTGCACTTTAATTCCTCCAATTTCAGTCTGCAATTAGTAGTGCAGACTGCTATTTCAGTTTTTGCATTTTTAGAGGTCCTTTTTTTCTATTTTAGTTTACCCATCTTAAGTAGTTATAAGCTCTTATTTTAGATTTTGAAACTAGGCCAGCTTATTTACTAATCCCCCATTTTTATTCATTTTTAGGAATTTAATTTAGTAACTTTTCATAGCCTTGAAAAAGGCTAAAACTGCCTTGTGCACCCCTAGTTAATCAGCAGACTTGCAGAGCTTTCCCCCCCCCCCCCCCCCAACATCGTATTCAACAGATTAATTATAATAAGTTAATTAAACGCAAATGTATTATAATACTTTTTTTGTTATTTTGGGAACAGGTGGCTAGCAACTCGTCCCAAAATGTCGAACTACTGCTTCAGGAGAGCTGCACGGATGACTCGGGTAGTCTTGTTGTATACTCAGTGGTCGATGTGGAAGCTGTCAAACTAACTTGTGAATTACTATCGATATGTAATTTTTGTCGTTAATTAACTTGTGACTTATCGTGAATTAGTACTTGAATTAACCTCATTGTTTTGATATATATATATATATATATATATATATATATATATATATATATATATATATATATATATATATATATATATATGAAATGCGTTATTTTGATATTTGTGTTTTTAATTTTGTATTATCAGGTTTTTAATTGTCATTTAATAGAAAATTAGGAACTGAAAAAAATTAATTTAAAAAAAAAAAAATTAGGTTATGACACGCAAAAACGCACGTCATAAACCGAGTGTCATAAAAGGATGACGCCCAAATGCGGGTCATGAAAATTTATGACTGGTCCATCCTTGACGCGCTTTTGCGCGTCATCTGACCCCTTTATGACGCGCATTGCGCGTCAAGAATAGTTGTTTTTCTAGTAGTGTTATTTGAGGAGGGAACAAAAGCTATGTTTTGTGTGCTTGTACTTGAGCTTGACATCCCTTTGACTTCTAGTTCATACACCTTGTGATTTTTGTAGATATCATCTATGCTCATGGTATCCAGATCTGCCTTATTCCTCCACACAACAGCATGTGTATTCCATTCTGGTGACAAGCTTCTTAATAACTTCTGGTTTATATCTTCCTGTGAAAGCTTTTCACCCAAAAGCTCTAACTTACTTACAAGCTTTTGAAGCCTGTCAAAGGTTTGATCCAGTATCTCAGAACTTGGAGCAGCAAAGTTTTCATACTGCTGCTTTAAGAGATTTCTCTTTGTCTTCCTTGTAGCATCATTACCACCAAATCTCTTTTCAACAGCTTCTAACAGCAACTTAGCATCCTTGATAGAGTTAAAAGTTAATTGATGTTCATTAGGAATGCCCATCATTAATGTACTTCTTGCTTTAACCTCTAGTCGTCTCTGAGCCTTGTCTTTAGCAGATGAAATAGGCACCACATTCACTTTTCCTTCCACAGTTTCTATTTTAGGCAAGGAGTTACCATTCTCTATGACTTCCCATAGAGAGTAGTCAATCATCTGGATATATTACTCTATTCTCATCCTCCAGATCTCAAACACACCAGGTTTGAGCATTGGAACCTTGGATGCAGCCACCATATGTGCAGAGTCTTGATCCATTCTTCTAGCAAGATCTTGAGTATTAAAACAGTTTCTTCTTTATCACAGATTCTAGATCACAAGCTCTAATACCACTTGTTGATCCTAGTAGAACACTTGTAAAGTTCTAGTTAATCTTGAACGACTTCCTTTAGCTTGTAAAAGGTTTAGTTATACTAGATAAATCTAGCACACCCAAGGTATAGAAACTATGCTTGAATGTATTAAAGTTTATGCGGAATCTAAACTTTGATATTAAGAAGAATTCTTCAATGTAACAGTAGCAATAAACACAATAATTCAACAAACAAAACGCTTCAATATTATTAATGAATAATACGAATACTCTAACTAGTATTAGGGTTACAAAACCTTGAAGCTACGAATTCTATGTGTTTCTGCATCGTTATGGTGTATATAACTTTATGCCCTAGGACCTCCTTTTATAGACTAAAGAGTCCTAGTCGGCTTACAATTACTTTCTATCCAAGATAAATCTTTTCTATATTTATCTAATACAAAACTTTAGATACACGACTTACCATACATATCTGATAAGCAGTCTTAACTAAAACGACTAACAGTTGTAACTTTTTCCTAACAGTCTTAACTTTAACTCTAGCAGTCTTAACTCCTTCAGCAGTCTTAAGTTTATTCTGGCAGCATTAACTTTGTATCAGTAGCACTAACTTTGTTCTGGCAGCATTAACTACTTAGAGTATTTCCCTTGAAGTTCTTCAGCAGTTGTAACTTTGTAAGAGCAGTAGTAAGTTACACTAGCAGTCTTAACTTTTGCATTGGCAGTAGTAAACACTTAGCATATTTACCTTTGAAGTACATGAGCAGTCTTAACTTTAGAGCAGCAATAACATTAATGTGAGCAGCAGTAACATCAAGAAGCTTTAATCCCAACAGATAACACGTGTTTGTCTCATCACTATCCACAAAATCGTGTGTGTGACACAGTGACTGTGAGATTATATGTTTGAGATTGTGTGTTTTGTGGTGGTCTCTTGATACCGCCTTTGTTATCTTCGACATAGGATTTGTGTGTGACACGGTGATAAGTGAGTGTGAGACTGTGTGTACGAGATTGTATGTTTTGTGGTGATTTATTGGTGTTATCGTCTAACTCGAGGTTGAAAATGGAGGAAGATTGCACATGCAAAGCTTCGATTGCATGCGTGTGGCTGTGGTTCATCTTTATTTGAAATGTAAGTTTAGCTTGATCAGTTTTAGAGATATGTAGTTGAGAGACGTTTATCTTTGTATAGTGTTTTTTGAAATTAGAGCGTTAACTTTTTTTTCGATTGTTTCATGATTGAATTGGTTTTTACAGATTGTGTGTTTTGTGGTGATTTATTGGTGCCTAACTCGGTGTTGAAAGTGGAGGAAGATTACATATGCAGATCTTCGATTGCATGTGTGTGGTTGTGGTTCATCTTTATTCTAAATATAAGTTTAGCTTGATCAATTTTAGATATATTTAGTTGAGGGATGTTTATCTTTTTATAGTGTTTTTTGAAATTAGAGTGTTAACTGTGTTTTCTTCGGTTGTTTCAGGTTTGAATTGGTTTTTACCGTAGACATTTGTAGGCTTAATTGGGATGCATTTGTTGCTGTATTGTTATAGGTAACTTATTTTTGTGCACAAACATAAGACTATACAGTCTTTGTATGTTTTGAGGAGCTTGGATGTTGTTATTACTTTATGATGCAATATGTAGGTAGTTTTGAAAGTGTTTGAGATTGACTATGGATGGGTAGGTATTGACTATGGATGGGTAGGTGAAGCGACAAGTAGTGGTATAGGCTGCTCGATTTGAAAAGATAAAATGATGCATTATTTAGATACTTGGAATATGATTAAATGCATGTGATTGGCGAACATGTTGTTGCAATCTGAGATATTTGGTACTTTGGCTTATTTTATGGGTTTCTTTTTGTTTGATATTTATCTTAAGACTGACGTTTATGTTGCTATAAGTTCAGCAATGACTCTGTGCCATTTGTTTAGATTTGTCATAAGACGGATGTTTAATTATATGTGTCGGTTGTACATAATGTGCTACAAGTTTTGCTCATTTTGTTTTTTTTGTGTGTTTAATATATGGCATGTTAGAATTCTGTGTGTCGGTTGTACATAATGTGATAGCAGTTGTGTATGTATCGATTTTACAAAATTTGGTACAAGTTGTGCTCATTCAAGTTTATATGTTGTTAGTGCGTTACTTGGTATATGTTTTTATCTCTTTAGTGTGTGACATATTGCTATTATTTTTAGAATTTTATGGTAGCTATTCTAAGTTAAGTGCAAAAATCATTGTTTTATGTTTTCTGTTAGCAGTTCTTTGCTCTTTGTTTGGGGTTTTATTTTTTTCTGGGAACATTTTGCTTTACAGATTTGTATTGTTTGGTCAAAAGTTTAGGTGTAACTTTTCTGAATAGTTGATTCTGGAGTCCGTTGGTATATGTGTTGGGAATTACAGATTTGAAGATTACAAAACCACAAGCAAGAATGAAGAAAGAAGAAACAATAGGGACCTAATATGTAATAGTTAGTTAGCTTGATTAGTAAGCTAGGGTTTTTGTAACCTCCCTCTATTATATAAAGAGGGTAGGCGTCTAGGTTACAGACAACTCATTCAATAGAAACAGTCGAACTCTTCAATGAGAGTCGATTGAAACGTGTTTAAGCGTTTGTTAGTAGTAGTAGGTTTTTATTTATGTTCAATAAAGAAAACCTTGTTAGTAATGTTGATTATTTTGTGTTTATCCGCTGCGTATGCAATCAATGTTTCTATAATCCTAGATGGGCTTGATTCTGATTTTACAATATGGATTTTGCACGGGTTGCATATTTGTTTCTTAAAGATGGTAAGGGTCGCAATTGAGTTTGTCATTGTTGTTGTTTGGTGCCTGTTACTGTTTTGCAAATTTTTGTGTTTAGCGACTGAAATAATTAGTGTAATATATGCTTTTAGGTTTGTTTCCAAAAAGTGATAATTCGTTTATGCAACGTTTATTGTTGATGGCAATATATTCTATAGCTGTCATTGTGTTTTGAATTTCGAACTATGTTAATGATATTCATGATCTTCTGATATCTTTTAATTATGCTTCGTGGTTATGCCTTTTTCCTATACATGTTTTGTTTAATTTGTGGTGGTAATTGTGTTCCGATAAAGTCTGATATGTGTTCCTGATTGCCGGTTCTCTATGTTGTCTAGAAATTGTAGTCATAGTTGCTAATTTCATGAGGTGATAACAAGGGCTATTGGATGATTGTTGTGATTATGGAGACGACCAAGGGGTTGGTGAATACAGAAACTATCAAGGTATGGTAATCTATGTATGAACTTTGTTAGCATTGTATTTGGCATCGTATAATGACTGCTTACTAGATTAGGAGTTCTTGCAGCACATATGTGATCTATGGTTTTTAGCTATTTGTCTTTTGCCTTCAGGTATCGCAAAATTGGGGTGAGGAGAATCGAGGAAATCGATTCGGCAGTTTTCGATGGTGCTTGGTTAAAGGGTTCTTCTTCCGCATTATGGCCAAATGAATAGTTCAGCTCTGCAACCCAAGGGAACAATCATGACTTCTACACTGGCACATTGACAACGGATGCTTACTGGCGGAGGCTGACCGGATTTGTTAAGGTCTGATATTTATTGCAATCTCATGTTTATTTTTTACGTCTATTTAGATTGCGATTGAAACGATTTTTCTTTTTCTTTTTTTATAAGCATATTTCACCTTTATGATGGTTGCTTGTTCATTTTTACTTATGCCTTTAAGCTGCCACTGGTTTTAGACCAGATACATTTACTTTATATATGTTTTGGTCATTTAGAGTTTTTTAGTTTTGGTGTGTCAAACACTGGAAGACATGAAATGCAACTGTGTTTTGCAGCCAGCACTATATCTGAGACAAAGCATTAAACTATTGACGCATTGTTCGATTTTTTATTCAGGCTATCTGTGATACGTTGAATGGTCATATTAAGTTTCGAATAATGATGCTGGAAGAAATCGATATAGATGTTTCCTATGATATTTATGTGGAAAATTATGTAACTTGAGAACCATAAAGTGATATTGTTTTTGACCAAAATACATTTTGCACACTTACTAGGAAAACCTTTGTATCGATTTCTTCCCTGCTCCTTACTTGAATTTTAGTGTGCCCATTTTATGTATCGTACATATTCTAAATAGAAAAACGAACAATGTCTTAGGTAAAATGCGGTTGGTTCAGGCAACATATTCATGCTAGGTTTACATACAAGTTAGTCATGCTTTGGAAAGGGGAACTGTATTCTGGAATGGTTTCTATATATTTTTTTAGCCCACTACAGAAATTCAGGTAATTTGTAATTCAATCAAATTTTTTTTTTTCATTTGGTAAAATGCATTGCATCGATAATTTGAATATTTAATATTGCCCACATTTCTTACATCTAATGCCAGCGAGGGGATAGAAGTGTGTGTATCTAACGCAATGCAACTTCTGATGAATGTAGACTCTAAAGGCGGTTTGAACAAAACATATGGGGATGAATTGTGGAAAAAGTGATCAATAAAAGGAAAATTATACATGTTAGTTTTTGGGCTACAAATGAAACTTTGGTTTATAGGCTTGCACTAAAGATTTATTTCCTTTTAATAAACTGTTGTTGTATGTCTAATTTGGATAATAGTTGCCCGGCTATGATGATTGGGAAACCTGTTGCGTCTCAATTTTTGTATATAGCCATTGCGATATCTGAGCCACAGTATATGTGTCCTAATTCCGTTTACAGAGGCACTGTTCATTCTTTTATTTAGACTATTCAGGGTATGCCAAATAGCTATGCTTATGTTGGGATATGCTTTCTAGGCTGCTTGCATCCTAGAAAATATTTGTATCGATTTCTCCCATTCTCCTTACCCCGAAGTTAGTTTGCCCATTTTACATATCGTGCATATTATATATATAAGAAATGGACGTTGTCTTAGGTAAACAACTCTTTTTTTGCTGGGATTTGTTAGCAACATGAGGTTCTGTTTGAAAAGACTGCAGTATTATGGAATACCTTTGCTTTCTTTTCTGATACGCTCTACCTTGTCATTCAGTTATGGTGGTTACTTAGATTTTTGGTTGTGTTCTTTGGGTCTGATATATGAATGTATTGCTTAACATCTGACCACGTTTAAAGCACGAGCAAAATACTGGCTCGGGAATGGTTGTACAGGTCAATTGCATTTAATGTGGATGCAGTTTCCATTCAAGATCAAACATAAAGTATTGAGTAAATTACACCGTTCGTCCCTGTGGTTTGCTCAAAATCACTACCGTAGTCCCTGATCTTTTTTTTTTTCTTTGTTGCTCCTTATCGCTAACTGTCGTTATCTTCTCCGTTAGCTCCCAATCAAGTGGCAACGTTAGTCCATTAACCAAACGATCGTTTGCAACGTTAGTCCTTTATACTAATGACCGTTTTTTAGAAAAAAATCTTTTCTACGCGGTTTTTACCGTTTTCGCCCGTTTTCATGCGTTTTTTTAATTTTCGTCCGTTTTTATATGTTTTCGTACATCTTTATACCTTTTCATCTGTTTTTCTTACGTTTTCATTCGATTTTATCCGTTTTTATACGTTTTCTTACGTTGTCATACGGTTTTATCCGTTTTTATACGTTTTGTCTGTTTTTCGCCCGTTTTCCTGCGTTTTCTTACGTTTTTGTCCGTTTTATACGTTTTCGTCTATCTTGATACGTTTTCGTCTGTTTTTATTACGTTTTCTTACATTGTCATATGGTTTTATCCATTTTTATATATTTTTGTCTATTTTCATACGTTTTCCTCAATTTCTTACGCTTTTGTCCGCTTTTTCTTACGTTTTCATCCGTTTTTATACGTTTTCGCTCATTTTCTTACGTTTTCACCCATTTTTATCCATTTTCATATGTTTTTATACACTTTCTTCCATAAGGAAACGTAATAAAACAAGCGAAAACGTATAAAAACAAATGAAAACAGATAGAAACGTATAAAAACGAATAAAAATGCAAGACAAACGTATAAAACATACGAAAACATATATAAACGGACGAAAACGTATAAAGACGGATGAAAACGTATAAAACGGATGAAAACATAAGAAAATGAGCGAAAATGTATAAAAATAGATGAAAATGTATAAAAATGGATGAAAATTTATAAAAGCGGATGAAAACATATAAAAACGTATAAAAACGAATAAAACGCAAGAAAAACGTATAAAAATGAATGAAAACGTTTATAAACGGATGAACACGTATAAAAACAGATGAAAATGTATAAAAACGGATGAAAACTTAAGAAAAACGGACAAAATCGTAATAATAGGAGGAAAACGTATAAAAACAGACAAAAACGTATAAAAACGGATAAAAACGGATAAAAACGTATAAAAATGGATAAAACGTATGAAGACGTAAGAAAAACAGATGAAAACGTATAAAGATGGACGAAAACGTATAAAAATGGACGAAAACGTATGAAAACTGGCTAAAACGTAAGAAAAACGGGCGAAAACATTAAAAACCAAAATTTGAGTTAATTAGAAACGGCCGTTAGTATAAAGGACTAACGTTGCAAATGATTGTTTGGTTAATGGACTAACGTTGCCACTTGACGATTGGGAGCTAACGGAGAAGATAACGACAGTTAGCGATAAGGACCGACAGCGTGCAATATGTAAACCATAAGGAGCAAAAACAAAAAAAAAAAAAAAAAAAAAAAAGATCAGGGACTACGATAGTGATTTGGAGCAAACCACATGGATGAACGGTGTAATGTACTCTAAAGTATTTGTATAGATTTTTAGAAGTGTTTGTGGAACATTTTTTATTTACAAATCTTTTAATGTATAATCATTTGTATGCTGTGTAAAGGTATTCCTTTTTGTAAATGTTATATATACATGAGTGTATTGAATTGTGTCTCATTTTTTTATATTGGTGTCAAGTGAGGCAATGTGTTATATATCAACATTGTTTGCTAACCTTATTTTTATTTGTTATCGTTCTTATTAGTTTATACCAAATTCTTTGTTAGATATAAAATGGCTCCGCCGCAGCACGCGGCAGCCCAACTCCTCATTAGTAACATTTAGAAGATCTTCTTTCTCTATATATAAAATTAACGCACTATTAAAATATTCTTCACCCCTCTTATCACGCAAATCTGTCTTCACAAGCTTCATTTTAGAAAAGCATCTTTCAACTGCAGCGGTTGCAACGGGCAAAATCAAAGCCAACTTCAACAAGCGATAGATCAAAGGATGAGCGGTGTGTTTATTCTTTTCTACCATCAAACTAGCAAGTTTAGAAATACTAGACAACTCAGCAAAATCTCTATCATTACTCATAATCTGATAGTAAACAACAAGATCAGTAGGAAAACTTAACTTCTTCATTATTGGGGCTAATTCGCATACCTATTCTCTAATTCACTGGTTAGTGAGTATTTTGAGAAAATATGTTAGAAGTTCAATTTCAACTCTTAATTAAAGGTAACTTGAGCGTGTATTCATTGCTTAGTGTTTAGTCATAACAAACTGTTAGTCGGCCGGTACCTAAAAGGGGTGCATGGGTTTGGGTTTCTCCTATGGTATGATCTAAACATTTTGAGGGAATTCTGATGCGGTTAGGTAGAAAAGAAGTTGGTATTGAGACGCTAATAAAATGTACGAGTTTTAATATTGCTATGAAGTCACATTATCCATCTCTTCGCTGTTTACACATTCTTGTTGCTCGTCTCATCTTGTTCGATTTCATTTGCCCAAATTGGTTCATAAACAAAGTGGCTTTTTTATCCAACTTTTAATCAGTGAAACTTTCTAGCAAAACTCACATGACATTAGCAATGTAATAGAATAATTCAGGTTTGGGTCAAGTCTGACTGGAAATCTTATCTTGATTTTATTTTGAGACGAGTAAAGAGAATAGGTTTTCAAACTTAAACGAAAAAGTTAAATCTCGATTTGATAGCATAACGTTGAATAGTAAATCAAAACAAGGCAATCCTTTACGCAAATAGTAGGGATGAAAGAAGATTTTCGTAATATTCACCAAAGCACATGTATGATTTATGCAATTTACTCTAAACTTAATCAGATTTATCTAACGTAACATATATCTAAAATGTACATCAAGCACTCAAGGCCTCACAACTGTACGTGTATCAACATATTTCGATCTCTTTTGCTCTTATGAACTCATGGGTTGGGTGAGAAAAAGTAATAAGTGAACAACAATGTCAAGGGGTCTATGCACAAGAGGTTAGCAACATAGATGATAATATTGCATACAGATTATTGTATGAAGTGAGTCGTATCATTGTAATGCATAGTCAAATGAAGTAGCGTCGCAAGAACAAAATCATTAACACACAGATTCATGTACGAATAGACATTCGTTTTTTTTTTTTTTTTTTTTTTTTTTTTTTTTTTTTTTTTTTTTTTTTTTTTTAAAGGTAGCAATATAACATAAATAACAAATGTACAATCATGATAAAGCCCATTCGACTCCAGATAACATTGGTATCCATCAATTTCTAAAACACAATCATATGAAACGGTCGTTCCTTGCATTAAGAAAAAACTTCTGTCATTTGATGTAAGGATCTATAGATATGTGCTAGTCAAAGTTAACTTTATGCCCAACTTATCAAGGTTTCTTTATTTGTCACTGCAATTCATCCTAACAAAAAACTGAAATCCAAATAACAAAATCGGAACAAAGAGAATAAATATAAAGACCCTAAATGAGGATTATAGAAATTCATACGTATCTTGAGATCATAAAGTAATATTATGAAAATTATCAGTTATCACATGTACGTAAGGATGATGTTAAGTTTTTGACTATTGAAAAAGTTTTAAGAGTTGAGTGTGGTAATACAATTCTATTAAAAAGAACACTATTTACTATTTATCCCTCGACAAAGAATGACCATCTTTTGTAGTTGTGGTAAAATACAAGTCTTTCGGTCAAAGGGGACATTTTAGACATTGAGTTATTCACATGCTTCTGCCTTGCTTAACTAATGTGTGGTAATAGTTGAAATTTGATCAAGTGTAACTTGTGTATTTTTGTTTAATTCTATTTTTAAAGTATGTCGCCATATATTTTGTTTCCAAATATCAGAATTAAAATATTCTGGATGATAATTTGCAATTCGTGCATATGACTCAGGCTCATTTTATCGGCATTAGTTCAAACATGTCACAAAAGAACATATGTAAGTGAACGTAGATATTTAACCTTCTCTGTTTACTCACTTCCATGTAAATTCCATGTTGGGTGTGTAAAACCGATCCTTGATCGATAAGAATATAATATCACAGTTAGCATATAAGATTAAGCTACTTCTTGACAATCGATTTTAGGATAAAACTCATTTAAACTTATATGCTGGGTTTAACCCATTATGTGCCGTTGATCATAACATTTCAAGGGATATCCCTTGAAATTGTACTCATCTATTATTTTATCAAAGAAAGTTGTGGTGTTTGATATTTGTTATATTTTGGATATAAATGCTCATTATTGTTACATACTAAAATGCCGACCAATGAAGACAAATAAAGAAATAAATACTTTTCAGTTAAAATCATATAACCAGTGTTAGGACAATTCATTATCAGATTCATACATAAAATACATTAAGTATCAAATATATTACAGTATAAATCAGCTAGCAGGGTACCCGCGCGTTGCGGCGGCTAGTACCATGCAATAAAAATTTTCAACGTGAAATGTTTTTTCAGTTCTGTATTTTACGATACAATAGCTTTGTGGATGATAACAATTTTTGTTTTGAATAATTTTAAGCAATAACAAATTAACTGATGTAAAAAATGTAGATTATACACGTGACGTTGTGGCAATACATGGTATATTATGGAGGTATGAGGATAAAGTAGTTGACAATGGCCCGTAGTTGCAAGTGATTTAAAAAAAAACGCTATAGCGAATTTTAAAAATCACTTGCATCATGTTGAGAAAATTTAATTCTATAAAATACACCTTATTAGTTTTTTTTGGCACTTCTTTGAATTATCAACAATGTTTATTATATTAATCCCATATAGGTAGATGATACAAGTAAAAGATTACTTATACAGATAAAGAAAATCTAAACGTTCAAGAAATCATGTGAGGTAACTTTAAATAGTGTGGTTATTATAATACAATTAACACTTAACACTTTGCACCTTTGCAACCTTTGCTTTGAAAAAATCGTCTGATTTTTACAAAACACAGTTTTTAGTTTTTACGGTAAGGTTTATCAAAAAAACTCTAAAATGTGTATATGTTGGTTCTCGAGGCACTCTTACGATTTAATAATATTTTTTGAACATTTTAATTCAGTAACATTTTGAAACTCTATTGATTTAATAATATATTTACATTGAAAATGAGAGTATGTTTTGTGTTAAATCGGTTTGTATAATAAGCTTAATACCTTGTATTTTTCATTTAAGAGGTGTTTTAATAATGTAATTAATTGGACGTTGACCGGTCAATTTTTTAAATTTGTCATAATAAGTAAGTGTGTTGGCTAAATATTTTAAGACTTCTATTTTGGGAATGTCCCAAATGCTTTATAATGTAGTATAGATATGTGTAAAATGTGTGGAATCATATTAATTAACACTTAACACTTTACACCTTTGCAACCTTTGCTTTGAAAAAATCGTGCGATTTTTACAAAACACAGTTTTTAGTTTTTACGGTAAGGTTTATAAAAAAAAAACTCTAAAATGTGTATATGTTGTTTCTCAGCACTCTTACGATTTAATAATATTTTTCGAACATTTTAATTCAGTATCATTTTGAAACTCTATTGATTTAAGAATATATTTACATTTAAAATGAGAGTATAATTTGTGTTAAATCGGTTTGTATAATAAGTTTAATAACTTGTAATTTTCATTTAAGAGGTGTTTTAATAATGTAATTAATTGGACGTTGACCGGTCAATTTTTTAAATTTGCCATAATAAGTAAGTGTGCTGGCTTAATATTTTAAGACTTCCATTTTGGGAATGTCCCAAATGCTTTATAATGTAGTATAGATATGTGTAAAATATGTGGAATCATTTTAATTAACACTTAACACTTTACACCTTTGCAACCTTTGTATAGAACATTGGATATCATAAAACACAATAGATGATAGGGGTTGGCCAACAATTCTAGAGAGAGAAAGTGAAGTTCTAGTGAGAGAAAGTACACCTTATAGTGTGTGTATATTGAAATGAACAACCCACCTTTACATGGCTGGAAAAGGGTATTTATACAATGGTATAGATGCCTCAAATGGGCTATGAAGTGGGCTAACATGTGGGTAAAGACCCGGCCCATCTTCATGGATCATACGATAACTAAGCGTTTGCGATTAAGCCTACGAGCTAACCTATGCTAGACATTACTCGGAGTGACCGAGTCTTTAACATGGATTTTCATAATCCTAACAATCTCCCCCTAAGGGAGGTCACCCCAGAAATTACAATTTGAATTCTAGCATTCTATTACATGAGTTTAATTTCCTAGCTCGTAGTCTTTGATTCTTCATAGTCAGCAAACTTTGTACTTCCAGCAATGAGCTTTTGATTAATGTTCCTTTGGCTTGTGTGATCTTTGAGCATTCTTTGAGATCATCAGCTGCAGTAAATCTCTGAATCATCCTCTGTTAGGAATATAAATATTCATCTGAAGACTCGGTCACCCCGAGTACTCATTAGCATTTAATAGCTCGTAGGAATATCAGTAATATTAATATGATTTGTATCAGTTTAGTTAGTTAAGTATTTGTGGAGTGGGTCGGGTCTTTACCCACTGTCAGCTCGCTCCACAGCCCACACGGGGCAACTAATATGTAACTATAAATACCCCTCTCCCACTAAGGGAGAGGGTTGGAACTTCTCAACCATTCAATACAATTCTCTTCACTTTCTCTCACTAAGTTCCCAACTCACTTTCTCTCTCTAAATCTCTCCTAAACCGCCGGCCAAATCCACCATATTTGTGTGTTTGAATGTTATGAATATGCTACAATTGGTATCAAGAGCCATGGTTAGGTTCGTGTAAGAGCATATTCAGATTCGTGGGTGGATTTTTGGTTCTTTTTAGGTCGTATAAAATAGTGAACTAAAATCCTTGTTTAATCTTTGTTTGTGGTTAAATCTGTTGAATACTTGTACTTTTGTGTTCATTGAACTGTTTTACATCTTCCTTGATAACATACAACTTGGTTAGTTTCTGTTTGTGGAAGATTTGAAGGATTTCTTGGCAGCGGTTTGGTGTTCGGAAGAGTTTTCATCATAGCGGTTTGACTCTCGGTAAAGGATTCTTAGCAGCAGTTTGTGCTATTTAGGTAATTATTGTTGGCGGTTTGGTCTAAATCTCTGATAGCGGTTTGGATTATAACCAAATTTGGAAAAGGACAAAACGTAATGAAAAGGACGGTTTGTCCATTTGTGGTAGCGGTTTGTCAGTTCTTGTCTCTAGCGGGTTGTCGTTTAGCAGCAGCGGTTTAACCTACAGCGGTTTAGATCGTAGCGGTTCAGGATTCAGCGGTTTAATCTTCAGAGGGTTGAGTCTTAGCGGTTCTGGTCTCAGCGGTTTAACCTTCAGCGGTTTAGGTCTTAGCGGTTCTGATTTCAGCGGTTTAGCTCTCAGCGGTTTAATCTTCAGCGGTTTTGGTCTTCGCGGTTCTGGTTTCAGCGGTTTGATCATAGCGGTTGGGTTAATTACAGCGGTTTGAGAATAGCGGTTTGGTATTCAGGACTTGCGGTTTGACTTAGCGGTTTGTTGTAGGGTTTTAGCGGTTTGATACTTACTGTTTTAATAGCACTTCAGAGGTTTTGGAATAGCGGTTTGTTCTTGAATTTTGTAAAATCCCACGAAAGAACTTATTTCTCGGTTTAAATCTCAAGAATTGTAAAATCCCGTATACAGTATGGCAACCATACCAAGCACTGCATCTGATGACATTCAAGCAGCTGGGTCCGATACCCGTCCTCCTATGCTTAATAGGACAGACTATGAGTCGTGGGCACAACGAATACGACTTTACTGCTTGGGCAAAGAAAATGGATTTAACACCCTTAAATCCATTGATGAAGGACCATTTCAGATGGGTACCACCAGAGATGTTGTTACTACTGGTGATGACGGTACTGTCACTTTGGGAATCGACAGACCTCGAACGTACAATGATCTTAATGAGGAAGAAATGAAGAGGTATGATGCCGACATTAGAGCCTCCAACATTGTCATTCAAGGTTTGCCCAAAGATGTTTACAAACTCATCAATTTCAACACTGAAGCAAAAGTTGTGTGGGACAACGTCAAAATGCTTCTAGCTGGATCAGAACTCACAAAGGAAGATCGTGAGTCACAGTTGTATGACGAGTTTGAAAATTTTAAGATGAACCCGGGTGAGAACATTACAGACTACTATGTGAGATTTCATAAGTTGGTAAATGACATGAGGATCATCAGAATGACTATGCCCAACATCCAACTTAACTCAAAGTTTGTAAACAACATGACTCCAGAATGGGACAGATTTGTTACAGCAGTAAAACTCAACAAAGGTCTGAGAGAAACAAACTATGAACAGTTGTATGCCTACCTGCAACAACATGAGAAACATGCTGCTTATGATCGTCTGTTGAGAGAAAAGATCAATCCAACTGCATCAAATGATCCACTAGCATTTGTTGCAAGTGCTCAGCCAATCAACCAATTGTCATCTGACCAAGCTTATCACCATCCCTATTCATCACCATCTGCTATGAGTCCACAACTGGATTCAAGTTACACTCACACCGACAAAATGATTGATAACCTTACCAACCAAGTGTCATTACTTGTTCAACAATTTAAGGCTACACTCCCTCAGACTAACAATCAACTCAAAACCTCATCAAACCCATGCAATCTGGCAACGGTGGAGGATGGAAGAATTGTAGTTCAAAATGTTTAGGGGAGGCAAAACTTGAATCAAAGGAACATGGGTCGAGGTAATGTGCAGATCAGAGTAGGGAATGCAAATCAGGGGCAGGGGAAACAGACTAAGTGTTATAACTGTGGTGGAATTGGACACATTGCCAGAAACTGCAATCAACCAAAATGTCCTCAGAACTCAGACTATTTCAAGGACAAGATGTTGTTGATGCAGGCTCAAGAGAGTGGAGCGGTGTTGGACGAAGAAGAAATGTTGTTTCTTGCTGGCGATGGGGGAAATACTTTTGATGCCGATGTGGACGAACAGCCAGTTCAGGACCTTGCACTTAATGATCCCAACATTTTCAAAGCTGATGATTGTGATGCTTTTGACTCTGATGTGGATGATGAACCAACAGCTCAAACAATCTTCATGGCTAATCTGTCCTCTGTTGTCTCATCACCTCAACAAGCTGGTTCCTCCACTGCATTTGTGATCTCTGAGGTACTAAAGCTTTATGACACATATGACGTGGTTGATAAACAAAAGATTCCCAACGAAGTACAATAGACAGATGGGGTTGATTCAGATACTGTTGACATGGGAAATAGTAATATTATTCCATATGAACAATATGTGAGTCATAACAACGTGTTTGATGTACAAGGTGGTGCATCTTTTGTTGAAAATAGTGTTTGCGTTGTAGATAATGCATGTGTGGTAGATAATGCTTATGAGTGGCATAAAAACACTGAGTTTGTCCCTGATGACCCCTTGACCACTAGACTAAACATATATAAAGATAAGGTGGCAATTTATGAACAACGTGCTAAATTTGAACTAACTGAACGTGAGCAGAAAATGGATAGTCAAATGCGTACACTTATAACTGAGCGTAACTTAAGGGAGGAAACATTAAAACAAGAGTTGAATTCTTTACAAAAACAGCTGGATCAGACTGTTAAACAAAAACAGGAGGCCCTAGAGCATGTAAATACACTAAAACAAGATTTCAAGGAAAAAGAAACACAACTCTTAAATGATTTCTCAAGACTTAAAATCTTAAAGAATAAGCTTGAAAATAAGTTGTACATGCAAGACCAATCTAGACAAACGGTTCAAATGCTTCAAAAGCACAAAAAGTTGTGTGATAAGCACAGTGTAAGTAATGTAGGTGAACCTAAATTAGCTCTCCTTAGGAAAGCTAAAGTGACCCAACCTGCCTTATATGATGCCAATGTGATGATTATGCCTGGTCATGCCCCACCTGATGTTTCATCCTTAGAAGAGAGTGATGAAATAGATGTGAGAAAAAGAGAAAGAATGAATGAGAAAATGAAGGATCCCAAATGCATAGACAAATGAATAATAGTCAAACCCCATGATTATTATGAGGAGAATCGATTGACTGTGTTTGCACCTCAAAAGAAGTTAACGCCTGAACAAATATTTTGGTCTATAGATATGGAAAAGAGAAAGGCCGATGAGCTTGAAGCCAAAACTCCATCCCTTAGGAAAATTGCAGCTGCGACGGTGTATCCTCCCAATACACCTAGGCATTTGGTCCCTTTGACTCTTCCTACTAAATGTAAAACCTTAATTAGCATATATGTACTTTGTCAACTATTTGCTGATTTTGATAAAACATGTAAGAAGAGAATTACACCAATCGGAATTACTGAGGGGGAAAGGGGTTTTGAACAGGCAAAAAGGTGTTACTTAACTGAGGTCATTCCATTCTTTAAATTACTCAAGGAACAGTTTGAGGGATTGCAAAACGCTCTTGAAACTGAAGTAAATGAAATGAAAGTAATATTTAAAGATATGGAAAATGAGGTAGCTCAAAATGCGATAGAACTTAAGAGCCGGGAGATCGAGAGAAAGAACATTCTCATCACCAATGAGAATTTGATTGCTAGATGTATTGCACAGGATATATTTTATACTGCCACTGATTCTGCTTTAACTGCCTGTCAATTTCATGAGTATTCTATTGCATTGAATGTTACCCAGAATCGTGTTGTTGAGCTTGAGGGGGAGAATTTGAAACTGCAAGAGAAAATTCAAAATGATGACCATGATAACATGGTCAAGCGTTTTTCAAAACTAGAAGTTGATTATCTTAATTTACAATTAAAATATCAACACTTAGAAGAAAAATGTAAAATATCAAATGCCAAGACATCTCTGGATGCTCATGAATTTGATACATATTTTGAATTGAGTAAACGTGATGAAAAAATTCAAGCTCACACTAACACGATTCGACAGTTGAGGGCTCAAATTGCCCAACTAAAGTCAAATAAGAGTGAAACAATTGGCACCAATAAACCATCGTCTTTGGATTCTCAGAATTTTCACTATCAGGACACTATCAATAAGTTACATGGTGAAAATGAGTGTTTTCGAGCTGAAAATTGAAAAATCAAACAGCATTACAAAGAGTTATATGACTCAATTAAAGTCACACGAAACAGTCATAATGAAAAGATAACTTCTTTGTTAAATGAAATTGAGAATCTTAAGAATCTTAAGACTCAGGTGAAAGGAAAAATGCCAATTGACACTTGTGATAAGGTTGCTCCAAAGGTTTCTGTTGTTAGAAAGTATGATGTTGATGTTGTGCCTATTCCAATTCCCCTTAGGAACAATAGGTCTGCCCATCAAATTTATCTTAATCACCTTAAGGATTGCCTGGATATACTTCGTGAGATTGTAGAGGAGGATAGGATAGAAAAACCACTTGATAAAGTAGTTGTGGATGCCTGCTTCCTCACTAAAAGGTCTCAGGAATTTTTAGAGTACGTCATTGGCACTGGCCCTAAGATTGATAACAAAAGAGATAGATTTGTTGCATCATCATCTACGACTAAAAACAAGCAAGTAACCTTTGATCTACCACTGAGAACATCATAACCCAGCACATCAAAGTCAGGAAAGCAAATGACAGTAAAACAAACTAATGTTCCCATCATTACTTCTACAGGAGTAAAATGTGACACCAAAGCTAGCGGGTCAAAGCCTAGAGGCAATGCAAGGAAAGATAGGACTGCGCCGGCTAAGAGTGGTCACGAGAAGAAAGTAGAAGCCCAACTTAGGAACAATAAGTTTGCAATGAGTAGAATGAATCGTGTTAATTCTAGTATCAAAAGTACTGTAATTAATTCGAATTCTAATGCTGTCTATAAAACATGTAACGAATGTTTAATTTATGCTAATCATGATGATTGTGTTGTGTCATTTTTTATGTCTCTTGTACAACCCCATGTTAAGAATGTTAGGAGAACTGAAACAAGTAAGAAAGTTTGGAAGGCAACAGGAAAAACATTTGCAAATGTCGGGTATCAATGGAGACCCACTGGAAGAAAGCTCACTTTAGGAGATCAGTGCCCCTTAACTAAATTGAATAACCATAAAGTAGTGAAGGTTAAGGAATGGAGACCAACTGGTCGAATGTTTCCTTTAGTGACACAATGCCCTAATACTAGGTCAATTGCTTCTTATAGTGTAATTTCCACTGTAAATACAGTTGCATCTATGTAACTTGTAGTTCCAGAATTTATTTGTGCTAACCAAACGGACCCCAGCTGTACGTGGGGATCCACATTTTTCAGTTATCCATCGTTTTCTGTTTTCAAATGCAGGTCGTACAAATCGTCCTTTGGTATTTGGACTCAGGCTGCTCAAAACATATGACTGGGGATCGCTCACGGCTCAAGAATTTCGTGAAAAAGTTTATCGGGACAGTTAGATTTGGGAACGACCATTTTGGGGCAATTATGGGTTATGGAGATTATGTGTTTGGGGACAGTGTAATTTCCCGAGTATACTATGTGGAAGGACTAGGACATAACCTGTTTTCTGTTGGTCAATTTTGTGACTCCGATCTTGAAGTTGCTTTCAGAAAACACACTTGTTTCATCAGAGAGTTGGATGGTGTTGATCTTCTTAAAGGCAGTCGTGGTACCAATTTATACACCATCTCAATTGAAGAAATGATGAGGTCCTCTCCTATATGCTTGCTTTCAAAGGCCTCGAAGACTAAATCATGGCTTTGGCACCGTCGTTTGAATCACTTGAACTTCGGCACCATAAATGACTTGTCTCGCAAGGATCTTGTACGAGGCATGCCCAGATTAAAATTTGAGAAAGATCATCTTTGTTCTGCATGTCAATTGGGCAAAAGCAAGAAACATACTCACAAACCCAAAACCATCAATACCATCATGGAAGTTCTTCACACCCTTCACATGGATCTGTGTAGACCAATGAGAGTGCAGAGTATTAATGGAAAGAAGTATGTCCTGGTGGTGGTCGACGACTACTCTCGGTTTACATGGGTAAAGTTTTTGAGAACCAAGGATGAAACTCCAGAGGTTATCATTAAACTAATCAAGCAGTTATAAGTAAGGCTGAACAGAACTGTCAGAATCATCCGGACGGACAATGGAACTGAGTTTGTTAACCAACAACTCAGTCAATTTTATGAAGATATTGGCATAACTCATCAGAAAAGTTTTGCACGCACTCCTCAGCAAAACGGTGTTGTTGAAAGACGAAATCGTACTCTAGTGGAAGCTGCAAGAACTATGCTAATATATTATAAGGCTCCGATGTTTCTTTGGGCAGAAGCAATTGCTACTGTATGTTACACCCAAAATCGTTCCTTGATACACACTCTTCACAACAAAACTCCTTATGAGCTGTTACATGGGAAGAAACCAGATCTTTCCTTTCTTCATGTGTTCGGTGCTTTGTGCTATCCGAAAAATGATGGTCAAGATTTGGGAAAGCTAAAAGCTAAAGCAGACGTAGGTTTCTTCGTTGGGTATGCACCAGATCACAAGGGGTATAGAATCTACAACAAGAGAACCCGACAAATCATGGAAACTATTCACGTTACATTCGATGAGCTGACTGAGCAAACGGCTCCTGAACAAACCAGTTCTGGACCCACACCTAATCTATTGACACCTGGACCAATTAGTTCAGGTCTTGTACAGAATCCCACGCCTACAGTTCCTTATGTACCTCCCACCAGTGAAGAGTTGAAGAAGTTATTTGATTCGATGTTTGACGAATATTTTGAGCCACCAACAGTAAATACCACAACGGATGTTCCACCTGTACCTCCTGTTGCCGATGCTCAAATTCCACATAACTCAGAAGGTCCATCTGTATCTGTATCAATCAGTCAAGATGCTCCACCTGCCAGTCAATCGCCCTCATCATCAAATATTCAGTCTTCTTCGGTACAGCAAGGTTCTGCAGAAAACAATTCTTTTGAAGTTAATCCTTTGCTCCTATTGATGATGTTCCGTTTGAGAAAATATTTGCTCCTGAGTCTTCAACTGATACATCTTCTTCAGAAGATCACAACACGGCAACATCAGTTCAAAACCCTCAACCCCATGATCATCTCAGAAAATGGACAAATGATCATCCAATTGACAACATCATTGGTAATCCTTCGTGTCCGGTATCTACACGAAAACAACTTGCCACCGATGCACTGTGGTGTTTCTTCAATTCCGTACTCTCCAAAGTCGAGCCAAAAGATGCTAAAGAAGTAATGTCCAAAGACTGCTGGTTTAACGTTATGCAAGATGAAATTCATGAATTTGATCGACTTGAAGTATGGGAATTAGTGCCTCCTCCAGAGTGTGCAATGATCATTGCTCTAAAGTGGATCGTCAAGGTGAAACTTGATGAGCATGGTGATGTTCTAAAGAACAAGGCACGACTAGTTGCAAAAGGGGATCGACAAGAAGAGGGCATAGACTTTGAAGAATCTTTTGCTCCGGTTGCACGAATTGAAGCCCTTAGAATCTTTCTCGCAAATGCTGCTAGTCAAAATATGATAGTCTACCAGATGGATGTTAAGACAGCTTTCTTGAATGATGACTTAAAGGAGGAAGTCTATGTGAGTCAACCAGAAGGATTTGTGGACGCTGATCATCCCACTCATGTCTATCGCTTGAAGAAGGCCCTCTATGGCTTGAAACAGGCACCTAGGGCGTGGTATGACACGCTGTCCAAGTTCTTTCTTGCAAACGGATTTTCCAAGGGTGTTGTTGATCCCACGCTATTCACCAGGAAGGCGGGCAAACATCTACTTCATGTTCAGATATATGTAGATGACATTATTTTTGCCTCTTCTGATCCTAGTGAATGTGATCGGTTTTCAAAGGAGATGAGTTCTAAGTTCCAGAAGTCGATGATGGGACAAATGTCATTTTTCTTAGGTCTACAAATCTCTCAAAGTCCCGGAGGCATCTTCATTAATCAATCCAAATATGCATACAAAATTTTGAAGAAGTTTGGATTTGATTCAAGTGATTCTGTTGACACTCCCATGGTTGAAAGTTCAAAGCTGGATGAAGACCTCTCTGGGATCCTGGTTGATCAAACAAAGTATAGAAGTATGATTGGATCCTTGATGTATCTCACTGCTAGTAGACCTGATCTTTGGTTCGCAGTATGTATGTGCGCTCGGTACCAATCCAAGCCTACCAAAAAGCATCTGGAAGCAGTGAAAAGAGTCTTCAGATATATGCAAGGCACTGTTCATATGGGTCTCTGGTATCCTAAGGACACTGCAATGGAACTCACGGCTTATGCTGATGCTGATCATGCTGGGTTTCAAGATACACGTCGAAGTACTTTGGGGGGAGCTCAGTTTTTGGGGGAAAATTTGGTTAGTTGGTCTTCTAAAAAGCAGATGAGCACTTCTATATCTTCTACAGAGGCCGAGTACATTGCTATGTCTACTTGCTGTGCTCAAATCCTATGGATGAGATCACAACTTTCTGACTATGGCTATGCATACAACAAGATTCCTCTGTATTGTGACAACAAAAGCGCTATTGCTCTTTGTTGTAACAATGTCCAACACTCCCGGTTGAAGCACATCGATATCAGGCATTACTTCATAAGGGAACAGGTTGAAAAAGGGATTGTTGAACTATACTTCGTGAGGACGGAGTTTCAGTTGGCTGACATCTTCACCAAGGCACTTCCGAGAGAACGGTTTCTGTTTATTCTCCCTCGTCTTGGTATGAAGAGCTTGACACCTGAAACACTCAAATGTCTTCAAGAAGAAAAGGAGGAGTAAAGGATTGGCTTCACATATCCTTGTATATACGTGTATATATCTAAAACCAAAAAGAAAATAGAAAAATATAAAACCTATAAAAGCCCTAAAAATCAGAAAAACAGAAAATACCAAAAATAGTTCTTCTAGGCATGTCTTCTGTTTATCGATAACATTTACGGACCTAGAAATGTCATTCAATAATGACACGGGTCTTTAAATGAAGGTCGAGCAGAAGTTATACTAACCAGTTAAAACATGTCTAAATGGCTTGCAGTTACTTCATACTGCAACCCGCGCTATACTATGGGGAAAGCATGTCGCCAAAAAGACAGCTGTTCCTCCAACTGGGTGATGTTCACCTGGGCATGGATTACTTTATATCCATGTTTCTCCGACTTGATGTACGTTTCAGTGCATCATTTCTGGTATAAGAAGAGAAGTCTTCTTTGCACCAAAAAATCTTTCCGTTCTATGATTCTTCAGGAGAGTTTTGGTGTTTCACAAGGTGGTAACTGGACTTAAATTTTCACAAATACGTCACACTCAATTGAATGACTACAGCTCTTTAAATAGAAAACGGGTCATTAATTGAGGGGGAGAGTATTTGTTCAAATTTCTGACACCTTTTAAGCATTGTGCAACAACAGCAGTGACACTCTCTCGTGGTCTAAGGGGGAGCATAGTATGCTCCATAATCAGAATACATTTAAACCTGACCACATTTTCTCCCAAATTTTCTAAACATATTTAAATCAATTGGGATCACAAATCTCAAATGGTTTGAAATTTTTGATCGGGGGAGAGAATGTGATTTAAATATGAAATTCTGATGAAAATGTGATTATTTGGTCTTAAATGTAAGCTCTCCCATATTTGCTAAAACTCTTTCGTATATCGATACACATATTGAGGGGGAGCAAATGGCACTACAGCAAAAAGGATGCAACATCTCATGTGACTCAGACCTTACCAATGAATTGACGAAACACAAACTGTCATTAATCGAAAGGACATATCCTGGCCGGGTAATAATTTCAAGCTGGTCTAACCAGTGATGTAAGCGTGTCTCGAAGAGGATATGTCTGAGTAGAGTGTACCGTTTCGAGAAACTTTCTGTGGATGTGACCAAGCCGGGTAATAATTTCAAGCTAGTCTAACTAGTGATGTAAGCGTGTCTCGAATCGGTCATGTTCTCTGAAAGTGGATCAATTCAAAAAGTGCAATCTCTACCCAACATGTTCAAATTTTAAATTAAAACATATGAGCACATGTTAAGGGGGAGCCTTTGAAAATTATAAAACTCTCAAAGTGTTAGCAAAATGTGTTTCATAATCATGAACATTTTGAGAGATTTTTCAAGGATTTTGGTTTACGGCAACACAGGATAGTCATGGTGTTATAAGGTGGCTAAGGTTAGGAAAACCGTCCTATGATCCGCCAGAGCCGGAGGGATTTACCCAAGGACAATACCAAATAGATAGTATTAGAAAGTCCTTAGGTATGATTATGAAAAAAGGAGTAATGTGAGAAAGGAGAAAGAAGAGGTTGAAGAATTAAAAAGAAATGAAATGAGAAAGGGTGAAAAGAAATAGCCCTCCAATTATTCAACCTTAGGGCTGAAACCGGGTTCAACTCATATGTTACTCGTGGTTTCTAAGGTAACACCGGTATTGAAGACAAGACGTCATGGACCTAGTGACGCACTGCACTAAACCTTCTAACCACTCAAGTTCTCTTAAAAGGACTTGTTTCATTCTCACGGGGAACCCTGCATAATCTATCGACCGCTCATTACGAGTTATGTTGATATTGAAACAGGAGACACCGCTCCAGTCTCCGACTACCAAAATTGCACTTATCGAGTCTAGAGCCACGAGATGCATCATAAGATCTCATAGGAACACGTGTTACTTCTACACTGGTTGTTCAACATTAAGGACACCAGATGTAAACTTATGAGTCCTACGCAGATCTTAGCAATCTGCCAGAACATTTATGAGGGAATTTACAAATGTAGTTCTCAGTGATTGAATGGAAATTCCTACCAGGGTCAACATCAAACAGCCCTGAAAGCAGGTCACTTCGGTAATTCCTTGTGGATTACGCTTAGTGGTCACGGCGGTTCAAACGGTCTACAGTCGTGGAGCGAACTCCAGCGACTCACCTAATCACTGATTTACTATGGTAGATCTTTTAAGCCCTCTGTGGGTTTTCGATTAGGAACGGCCTTGGTAAGGATTAGAGAGAGTTTTCACACTATGCTGTTAACAATCTCGAAATCCAAACCTATAAGTGCCAGACGTTTTATTGCTAACTGTCGTATGCAGGAATTCCTGGCGATTGTAGCTGATTGCAGAGAAGATGCCAATCCACTACCACATGCTCACACTACACCATCATTGTATACAAAGAAGTCATGATAAACTAAAAGACCTTCAACACTGCTTCTGCAAACTCTGATGCTGAAAATCATGACCCAGAATAGTGTGAGCATGTCGGCTCAAAGAGTACCACATCACATGGAGACATACTGCTAAAAGATGACTTGGAGACATATGTTGGATGAAGACATCAATGAATCACCAAAGATCATCCAAGACAGAAGAACAATCATCAAAAGTTCACTGCTGAAAGGCACAAAGACTTATGACGTTGAAGAATCAAAGACTACGAGCTATGAAGTCAAGATCATATGAAAGAATGCTAGATTTCGAAATATTATTTCCGGGGTGACCTCCCTTAGGGGGAGATTGTTAGGAATATAAATATTCATCTGAAGACTCGGTCACCCCGAGTACTCATTAGCATTTAATAGCTCGTAGGAATATCAGTAATATTAATATGATTTGTATCAGTTTAGTTAGTTAAGTATTCGTGGAGTGGGTCGGGTCTTTACCCACTGTCAGCTCGCTCCACAGCCCACACGGGGCAACTAATATGTAACTATAAATACCCCTCTCCCACTAAGGGAGAGGGTTGGAACTTCTCAACCATTCAATACAATTCTCTTCACTTTCTCTCACTAAGTTCCCAACTCACTTTCTCTCTCTAAATCTCTCCTAAACCGCCGGCCAAATCCACCATATTTGTGTGTTTGAATGTTATGAATATGCTACATCCTCTTTGACGTATCGCCTCCATGTGATGTTGTGACCTTCGGACCGACATGCTCACACTTTTCTGTATCATGATATTTTGCATCAGAGTTGCGGAACCAGTGTTGTAAGTCTTTCAATTATCATGATTTCTTTGATTGTGAGTGTGAAGTGTGAGCATGAGGTTATGCATTGTCATCTCATTGGCCACCAGCTGCAACCGTCGGGGATTCCTGCAAACAACAGTTAGCAATAAATGAACGAAAGTGTCTTAGTTCACTTTCGTTGAATAAGGTTGCAAGAACCACGGCTCCCCGTTGATCAGTATTAATACTGCTTGTGATCAGGTAGAATTACGAAGAATCTCCTTAACAGGGTTTCGCAGCTGTACTAGCCGTTCTCAAACCGGAGCGTCTCAAAGTAGACAAAGCACGGAGTGAGTGAACTAGTGAATTAGGATTCACTGATTAATGAGGAATTGATTTGAAAAACAGTCACGTATTACTGGATAACGAGTTTTTGCAATACGACGAAAGGTTTATGAGCAACATCAAGTTTCAATCACAAATACTTTTGTTTGAAAATTTATGCGCAGTCAATGTGCTCGAAAACAATTATTGAGCACATTGAAGGGTTTTCCAAAAGCATCCGTCAATTCATTTACTGGAACATGTTTGATTCAAATATGAATCTCCCCATCGTTGTTTTCCAGTTGTCGCAAGTTTGATCCATGAAGGATCTCACATGTCACCTACCAAGAGCTTGTTTGATGTTGGCTCTAGAAGGATTTCCATCTTCATTGTGAATACTTACGTATCATGGTATGTGCTTAAACACATACCTTTATTTGACCAAAACCGGACCCAAATAGACCAAAAACTAACCAATTATGCCAAATATCTTGTGTTTTTGTGTTTATGATTGTGCAGGGATGGATATTAGAAAAAAGGACAAAAACGGGGCAAATATGGACATAACCGAGCATGAATGGAAAAGAGCCGAAAACCAAAGCCGGAAAAGATATTTTTTATGTGGATATAATTCGAGCTCAAGAATTCCAAACGGCCCTTGGATTATTTAATGGTGGCAAAAATGGACCCTTGAAGAACTTTGAAAATATGGCAGAAATGGTCCTTGAGGTTTCATAAATTACAACCATTAGTCCTTGGATTAATCCTATTCTATCCTATCTAAAAAAAAAACACAACCGGATCCACACATAAACCAACCCAACAAACCCTTAACCTCCCAACCCACTAAATCTAACCCACAGCCCACTAAACTAAAAACCCAGCCCATCACACCTAAACCCGACCCAATCCCAACTTTAAACTAAAACCGGGTTCCAAGTATTTAGTCAAAACCCCCTTTCCTGGTCAAATACCCAATCGAACGAACCCTAACTACTATTTACCATCTTCAACCTCCCACCTTTTCCCTAACCTCTTCCATTAATCCCTTCTTAATCTCCCCATCCCTTTCACCACCACTACCAGCCAAACATATCACATGACCTTGTCTTTGGTCCCCTCCCCTCCACCTCTGCAATCCGAGGGCAAAAGATGAATCCACGGCTCAGATGGAATGTTGTGGGCAACAAGAAATGATCCAAGGGTCAAGGAAGAAACACAAGCGCACGAAGAGGAACACACACACGAAAGAAACACACTCAGAAACTAGGGTTTTGTTATATTTTAGTATAAATAGGGATAGTAGTATCAGTCGAACCTAGGTTTATTTTAGCATTTTTAATTTAAGGTATTTTGTAACTTTTTTTATTCAGTGTAATTTACTCTTTATTTAATATAATTCCAGTTTTCAATTATATTCAGCTTATTGTTACTTTAACTGCTTATTTTAGATTATCTTGTTTTTCCTGCTTATTTGAATTCTGATATGGTTAGTTAGGGTAGTTAGGGTAGGTTAGTTTAGTTTAAGCTTATACCTTAAACAGTTAAGAGTATAGGGAGTGTTTGACTGAAAAGTCAAATGGGTGAATTTTGATCTTTCATTATTTATTTAATGTCAGCAGTCTGTAGAGGTTTTTAAGTTAGTTTGATAATTTTCAAGGTGTTGCATCAGTAGCTTGATTGTCTATGCAGTCCTGTTCTTAAATTTTGAAATCAGTCCTTAGCCCTTATTTGAGATCTTAGTGCTTAATATTTGTCTTTCTAGTTTGATTGCTTCTTGTTCTCTGTTTATTTCCAAAGTTTTAGATCTTTCCTAGCTTTTATGAGCCTACAAATAAGCCCAAAAAGCTGCCCTTCAGCCAAGTAAACACTGATCATCAGAATGAACTTGGTTTGTTAGGCCTCTTTTGCCGCTTATTTATAATCTCTGTACAAGCTTAACAAGATCTAAAAATTGGCCTTTGTGTTATCTTGTTCATAATCTTTAAGTATTATAAGTTATTGTGTATTTTGAAGCTCTTTCTTTAGCTTTTTGTTGAGCTCTTAGTTGCCTGTTTAAGCCATTTCTTACTGCATCAGTAGGATTATTGCATTTTGTGCTTATTGCATCAGTAGGATTTTGTGCATCAGTAGGATTTTTGCATTTAGTTGCCTGTTTTTGGTTTGAAAAATGTAGCTTTTAGGTTAGATCAGCTTTTAAGTAGCTTAAAAATCAGTCATTTGCTTGTGTCCTTTGCTAGTTTTCTTTTTATGCTAACTGATCAGTGGCTTATAGCTGATTCACTAGCTTATTTGTGATTTTCAAAAGTCATCAGTTTTAAAGTTACTCATTACCAAGTTGCTTATTGGATTTTAAAAAGAAAAACAAGAAAAAAAATATAATCACAAAAGGGTCATGCCTAGGGTTCGAACCCAGGTCAGTTGACTCACAACACCAACAACACAACCACTGGACTCTTGCATTTTCTTAGTTAAATCCTACAACATTTAATTTAAAACCCTTTTCACCCCTTTTTCATTATTAAGTTATATTTAACTGTTAAGCTTGTTTTTAGCTTATTTCTAAAACCTATTTCACTTTTTATATTTTTCTCAGCTTTCTAATAGTTTAAAGTATTTCTTAAAAAAAAATTCAGATTTTATCTTTTTCATTTAATATTTTTTATCATTTATTTTCTTTTAAATAGTTTTTAAATTATAAAAAATTATTTAAAAGTCAAAAAAAAAAAATATTTTTCTTTTTTCCAAAATTTTCTTTTGTCATTTAGAATTTATAAAAATTATTTTGATATCCGTAGGGTTAGTATTTAATAGATTTTACGTTTGTACTCGTTCGTAGTTACCGGTTTACGTTATTTTTAATTTTCGTTTTAGTAAATATTAGTAACCAATCAATTCTCGTCATTTCAAGCATTTTAATACCAAACCGAAAACGATATCCTCAATTTCACGCCTCGCAGGGAGAACGACCCGGGTACACGCTTATCCGGTATATTACAATTGGTTGTTTTTGCGTTAATGGTTTCAAGTTGACTTTTCTTCGTGAGAAGTTTGACTTGTGATTACTTTGACCAAATATAACCTATTATCAAAATTTTGGCGCCGCTGCCGGGGAGGTGTGTTGCGACAATATCGTCACGGTTTGACGATTAGTGACTTGAAGAACCTTCCTCGTGAAGTTTCGTAAATATCTTGTGAATATTTTTTATCCAAAAATCCAAAAAAAATGAAAAATCCAAAAAACCCAAAAATATTCTTCTTTCCTAATGTTCTTGGTGCATGCGCACACGTTCTTCTTCGTCATCGAGTCCCTTTCTTGAACTCGTCGCAATTCCGCGAAGACGTAATCGTAGACGTGCTGCCTCATTAGTCAAACCCGAGATTCGTACTAATCCCGATCCTCCCATTACCGAAATGGCCGAGGATCAACGTACCATGCAAGAGTTACTCCAATGTCCCACCGTGGGATACGGAGATGCTATTGTTATACCCCCGATTCAAAACACAAACTTTTAAACTCGAAACCGGTTTAATACAACTTGTCACGGGAAATCAATTTCATGGTTTTGAGAGGGAGGATCCCCACGCACACATCCGATGGTTTAACCAATTGACATCCATACACCATCATAAGGATGTCCCTCATGACTCTATCAAATTAAGGTTATTCCCATTTTCCCTCGGGGGGGCAGCCCGGATTTGGCTTGAAAAAGAACCCCGTCAATCGATCCATACTTGGGAAGATCTCGTCAAGAAATTCGTGAATTATTTCTTTCCTCCATCCAAAATGACTAATGCCAGGAATGAAATCACAAATTTCAAGCAACGATTTGGTGAAAACTTTGGTGAGGCATGGGAACGATTCAAGGATCTCCTACGGAAATGCCCACATCACGGTTTCTCAGAATTACATCAAATCGATACGTTCTACAATGCCTTAACTCAATCAGATCAGGATTCACTCAACGCAGCCGCCGGTGGCAATATTTTGAGTCGAATGCCGAAAGATATCTTAACGATTATCGAAAACAAATCCAAAGTTCCCACTTCACGAAACAAACCGGTTGTTTCGAAAGTGAATTCTTCCACCCCTTCTTCTTCATCGGCCCATCCATCGGAGATGGCCGAGCTTGCCGATGCTATCCGAATGATGATGAAAGAGTTTAAGCTCCAGAATCAGAAACCGGAGCCCGTCAAAGCAGTTACAAAAACTTGTGTTATATGTGGTGGTCCCCATCCTTACTATAATTGTGCAGCTACCGATAGCCAAGTTTACAATGCTACCGTAGCAGCTGCAAACTACAATCAAAATCAAGGATTTCGTCCTCAAAATGCTAGTAACCTAATGGGACCACCCGGTTTTCCACCCGTTCAAAATAACCAAAACCGTTTTCCTCAAACCAATCAAGGTTATCAAAATTACAACCAAAATCGCGGAAACAATTATCAAGCTCCACCGCAACAAGTCTATCAATCTCCTCCTACTCAAGTTCAACCTTCTCCGGAACTCGCGAACTATATGAAAACAAACGATGTTGCCATACGCGCTATGCAAAACCAGATCAATAACATGAAAGTTGAGCTTAAGAGAGAGATTGATACGACGATGTCTCGACAAACAAACGAGCTTAAACAAATGATGAGTGGTTTTCTACAAATGAATCAACCCTCAACCTCGGGAACATCTTCTCTTCCTAGCAACACAATTGCTAACCCGAGGGGTGATATAAAAGCAATCACCACCAGAAGTGGTGTTTCATATGATGGACCCACGGCTCCGACTACCGCTTCTTCTCTTCCTCCCAAGGTAGTCGTCCGTGAGACCGAGGTGACAAAGGACACGGAACTTCCTACTAATAACGGAAGGACCGAAGACGTCCAACCTCCGGTTGTCCAAAAGTCTAAGGATGTGCTTGAGCCCGAAAAAGCTCCCGTGAAAGCAAAACTTCCTTATCCATCGAGATTGAATGATCAAAAGCTCCGCGAAAAAGCTTCAAATCAAATGGAAAAATTCTTCCAAATCTTTCAAGAATTGCATTTCGATATAAGCTTCGCGGATGCTTTACTTCTGATGCCTAAGTTTGTTTCCACTATCAAGAGTTTATTGAGCAACAAGGAAAAATTAATTGAATTAGCAAAAACTCCGTTAAATGAACACTGCTCAGCGGTTCTCCTAAAAAAGCTTCCGGAAAAGCTTGGAGATCCCGGAAAATTCCTCATTCCATGTGAATTTTCGGGGATGGTTGAATGCTACGCCTTGGCCGATCTTGGTGCAAGCATCAACCTAATGCCGCTCTCCGTTTGGAAAAAACTTTCTCTGCCCGATTATACCCCCACTTGCATGACCCTCGAGCTTGCGGACCGGACCATAACCCGTCCACTTGGAATAGCCAAGGATGTCTTTGTCAAGGTTGGGAAATTCCATTTTCCCGCCGATTTTGTGGTGGTTGATTTTGATGCTGACCCCGGGTTCCTCTAATTCTCGGAAGATCATTTTTGAGGACCGGGCGGGCTTTGATTGACGTGTACGGAGAAGAAATAACTCTAAGAGTTGATGATGAAAAAGTCACGTTTCAAATCAATCAGAACTCTAAACCGCTAACCACCAAAAGCAACGTTGCTGTGGTTAATCAAAAATCTGATCCCGTAATTGCTTCCAAAAGAAGTGATTCAATTCTTTCAAGATTTGCGGTTAAGAGTATGTCAGAAAAACGTGCTGAGCTCAAAGCTCTGAAAATTACTCCCGGTTCAACCAAATGGTTTGAAAGTTGTTCCGCGGATGTTAAGAGTATTCTTGATGATGATGAATCAGATTCGGAGATCACAACGGAAGTGGAGGAAATTGCTAGCTCTAAGAGCACACCACTTGTCCCACCTCCGGAATCGGTTTATCGTATTGAGATTATTGATTCTATTTCCGACTCTTCCCCTTCTCTCACACCGGTTGAGGGAAGTGTTTCCACTATGGAAGAGCTCGATGAGCCAATTTCTCCAGAAATTGATGACACCGACTCTGATCCAGAGGGAGATACTCGTTTAATTGAAGAATTGCTATACAATGAGCCGTCATCTTCACTCCCTCCGACGGAAATTAAAGAAGAAAAGCTTCCTAAATCCGTTCAAGTTTGTGATTCTAAATCAGAAGAACAAAGTAGTGGCAGTACCACTTCTAGTATTGATTCTCTTCTTGAGGAGTTCGCCGATGAACTCGCTCACATCGATCCAATCCCACCGGGGGATGAGGACGATGAGTTTGATTTTGAATCTGATCTTAAAGAATTGGAATTTTTGCTGAACCGTGATCCGTCTAGATGTGATTCTTATCCCGAGGAGTTCACTAATGAACTCGCTCACGACGATCCAATTCCATCAGAAAATGTTGGTGATCTTTTCGACTTTCATGCTGATCTTAAAGAAGTTGAAAAACTTTTATACCATTCTCCATCATCTGATTCTTACACCGAGCTTAATGATTTACAAGATGATGATGACCTCTTCGATTTTGGGGCTGATCAAACCGAATGGAAAAATCTTTTATATGGCAAACCTAGTGATGAAAAAGGCCCTAAAATGGAAACCATAATTGAGGATGCTACAATTGTTTCTAATGACTTATCTCCTCATTCTCCCGAGGATGATTTCCTTTTCTCCATTGAGTCTCCCATCGAGTACCCTGCTGAGTTTTCTTGTGAAGACAAAGTGTTTAATCCAGGCATACTCGATGATGGTAAAATTCATCCTTTGATGAAATTGACTCTTGATAAGAATTTAAAGTTTCCCGCCTCATCTAAGGAACTTTTAATTCTGGAGAAAAATGATTCCCCTCTACTTCTTTTCACTCTACTTCTTTCTGGTCAAAAACTCCCGTTCTGCATGGAGTTATCTCTGATTGAAACTTTACTATCGTTTCCAGCCGGAAACGAAGACAAAGTTTTTGACCCCGGCATCACCGCTTTTATCTTCTAGAGCCGTGGGTATCTCATCGGAGTGGAACTTTCATATGCTTCAATGTTTATCCAAACATCTTGAACGAAAGTCCGATTGAGATTATCTTTTCCACTTGCTCCCCCAAGGACAACTAAATTCGGGGTCGAGTCAAGCTACGTGACTCGGTTATAAAAAACAAAGCGCTTCGTGGGAGGCACCCCATGCTTATCCATTTATCTTCTTATCTATTTTCTAATAAGTGTAGTGAGGAGGGCTACCTCTTCCATATCTTGTGTTTCATGGTTTTCTGTGGTATGTCTAGGTTTGCCCGATTGATGAAGACTCTCGTGCTCGTGGTTTGCTTCTCTCCACTCGAGTTTCATCATTCGTTACTTATCCGATATCCTTAATCTTATCGTTTTACATCTATCTTTTGGCATAATTAATAAACGGCCGTAGATTTTTGTAGGAGAACCCTTACCTTTAAGACATTGAGGGCAATGTCTCGTTTTAGTCTAGGGGGTAATCTTTCGATTTGATTTTTGCCTTGCATTTTTTTCCGTTTACTCACGCAACCCCGTTTTTTTCCCTCCAAAATTGAAAAAATCCAAAAAAAATGAGAAAATTTTAAAATTTTTTGCAAAAATATAATAAATTTTGACATTTTGTTGACTTTCCGCTGGTGAGAGTAGGAATAAAATTCTGACTTGACCGGGCGTGTTGAGCCCTAGCTTGTCCCCTTAACCATTTATAATCTATAAGCTCGTGCTAGTCTTTTACACAAGGAGCTATAAGATGCGAATTCTTTTTAAGAGTTTGCAAGTTCCCGTATCGACTTTATATATGCATGGCTTGATTATAAGGCTAAGCATTCGCGGATCTTATTATTTAAGATTTTAAATTTGCGAAGAACGAAAAATGATAGAGTTTATTTAGAAGTTAAATGCTAAGCGTGGAGTAGTTGGTTCTCTTTAGAGCTCATCGAAGTTACTTATGGCCTTTTGCTCCCACAAAATTGTTTCACTATATATATATCTCTGTAAGAATAATTAAAGATGTTAGGTTTTGCCGATGATTAGTTCTTGGTCTTCTTAAAAGAATCCTTGTTTTGAAAATTGGGTACACATCAAGGTTCCTTAATAAATAAGTTTAATAATAAGTTAAGTGCTCTAAGCCACGGATTCGAGATCGGGCCTTGGATCCTTATTTCCGGAAGGCGTTTAGGTCTTGGCTACCCTCTTGCACCGGCCCTTGGACCTCTAGTTCAGGAATGTGTGAGGTCTTGGTCTAACCACCTTGGATCCTCATTTCAGGAATGTCTAGAGTCTTGGAACACTCCGTTGTAACGGCCCTTGGATCCTTTATTCCGGAAGGTGTAAGGTCTTGGAACTAAACCGTGAAGCTCCGTCGTTTAGGGTACGCAAGTGAAAAGTTAGTAATGAAAAAAAAAAAAAAAAAAAAAAAAAAGCCTTGATGTGGACCTCATTTTCAAAGCAACGGTTCTCGAGAGAAGATTGAAAACTACTTAGCGTCTTAATTTAGTATCTTTATCGGCATAAACATATCGAAACGAGAATATGAAGCAATTCATTTCTCACCAAAAATAAAATAAATAGAGGCAAATTAGGAAAATGGGAGCAAGAGGTAATTACACAAGTAACTTTCATGGGTAGTGTTGGCATCTAACTTGTAAATAGACAATGATTTCGTTTTTAAGCTTAGTTTGGGGACTCGTGAAAAATCAGGAACGACGAATTTTATCCGTATGGTCACTTCTTTATGAGTTGTGTTTCCTACTCGTTGATCCTAAAAGTTATCGTGAGATAATGATTGTCAACAAAGCCGTCACATGATTATGAGGAAAATACAAAAATAGAATAAAAGGAAAATCGGGGAGTTTTTAGAACTTAAGATTTCTCAATCTCTTTTGAAAATTTTGCTACTTCTCAAAGTTAGTAAAAAGAGATTAGAAATTTTTGGATTTAAAAACGTGTTTTTATAACATTGCGTGAGGACACAGCAATATCTTAGTCTGGGGGAATTTTGGTATGTGCTTAAACACATACCTTTATTTGACCAAAACCGGACCCAAATAGACTAAAAACTAACCAATTATGCCAAATATCTCGTGTTTTTGTGTTTATGATTGTGCAGGGATGGATATTAGAAAAAAGGACAAAAACGGGGCAAATATGGACATAACCGAGCATGAATGGAAAAGAGCCGAAAACCGAAGCCGGAAAAGATATTTTTCATGTGGATATAATTCGAGCTCAAGAATTCCAAACGGCCCTTGGATTATTTAATGTTGGCAAAAATGGACCCTAGAAGAACTTTGCTATTATGGCATGTTTGGTCCTTGAGGTTTCATGAATTACAACCATTAGTCCTTGGATTAATCCTATTCTATCCTATCTAAAAAAAAAAAAACACAACCGGATCCACACATAAACCAACCCAACAAACCCTTAACCTCCCAACCCACTAAATCTAACCCACAGCCCACTAAACTAAAAACCCAACCCATCACACCTAAACCCGACCAAATCCCAACTTTAACCTAAAACCGAGTTCCAAGTATTTAGTCAAAACCCCCTTTCCTGGTCAAATACCCAATCGAACGAACCCTAACTACTATTTACCATCTTCAACCTCCCACCTTTTCCCTAACCTCTTCCATTAATCCCTTCTTAATCTCCCCATCCCTTTCACCACCACTACCAGCCAAACATATCACATGACCTTGTCTTTGGTCCCCTCCCCTCCACCTCAGCAATCCGAGGGCAAAAGATGAATCCACGGCTCAGATGGAATGTTGTGGGCAACAAGAAATGATCCAAGGGTCAAGGAAGAAACACAAGCGCATGAAGAGGAACACACACACGAAAGAAACACACTCAGAAACTAGGGTTTTGTTATATTTTAGTATAAATAGGGATAGTAGTATCAGTCGAACCTAGGTTTACTTTAGCATTTTTAATTTAAGGTATTTTGTAACTTTTTTTATTTAGTGTAATTTACTCTTTATTTAATATAATTCCAACTTTCAATTATATTCAGCTTATTGTTACTTTAACTGCTTATTTTAGCTTATCTTGTTTTTCCTGCTCATTTGAATTCTGATATGGTTAGTTAGGGTAGTTAGGGTAGGTTAGTTTAGTTTAAGCTTATACCTTAAACAGTTAAGAGTATAGGGAGTGTTTGACTGAAAAGTCAAATGGGTGAATTTTGATCTTTCATTATTTATTTAATGTCAGCAGTCTGTAGAAGTTTTTAAGTTAGTTTGATAATTTTCAAGGTGTTGCATCAGTAGCTTGATTGCCTATGCAGTCCTGTTCTTAAATTTTGAAATCAGTCCTTAGCCCTTATTTGAGATCTTAGTGCTTAATATTTGTCTTTCTAGTTTGATTGCTTCTTGTCTCTGCTTATTTCCAAAGTTTTAGATCTTTCCTAGCTTTTATGAGCCTACAAATAAGCCCAAAAAGCTGCCCTTCAGCCAAGTAAACACTGATCATCAGAATGAACTTGGTTTGTTAGGCCTCTTTTGCCGCTTATTTATAATCTCTGTACAAGCTTAACAAGATCTAAAAATTGGCCTTTGTGTTATCTTGTTCATAAGCTTTAAGTATTATAAGTTATTGTGTATTTTGAAGCTCTTTCTTTAGCTTTTTGTGGAGCTCCTAGTTGCCTGTTTAAGCCATTTCTTATTGCATCGGTAGGATTATTGCATCAGTAGGATTTTGTGCATCAGTAGGATTTTTGCATTTAGTTGCCTGTTTTTGGTTTTAGTAGTGTAGCTTTTAGGTTAGATCAGCTTTTAAGTAGCTTAAAAATCAGTCATTTGCTTGTGTCCTTTGCTAGTTTTCTTTTTATGCTAACTGATCAGTGGCTTATAGCTGATTCACTAGCTTATTTGTGATTTTCAAAAGTCATCAGTTTTAAAGTTACTTATTACCAAGTTGCTTATTGGATTTTAAAAAGAAAAACAAGAAAAAAATAATAATCACAAAAGGGTCATGCCTGGGGTTCGAACCCAGGTCAGTTGACTCACAACACCAACAACACAACCACTGGACTCTTTCATTTTCTTAGTTAAATCCTACAACATTTAATTTAAAACCCTTTTCACCCCTTTTCATTATTAAGCTATTTTTAACTGTTAAGCTTGTTTTTAGCTTATTTCTAAAACCTATTTCACTTTTTATATTTTTCTCAGCTTTCTAATAGTTTAAAGTATTTCCTAAAAAAATTTCAGATTTTATCTTTTTCATTTAATATTTTTTATCAATTATTTTCTTTTAAATAGTTTTTAATTTATAAAAAATTATTTAAAAGTCGAAAAAAAATTATTTTTCTTTTTTCCAAAATTTTCTTTTGTCATTTAGAATTTATAAAAATTATTTTGATATCCGTAGGGTTAGTATTTAATAGATTTTACGTTTGTACTCGTTCGTAGTTTCCGGTTTACGTTATTTTTAATTTTCGTTTTAGTAGATATTAGTAACCAATCAATTCTCGTTATTTCAAGCATTTTAATACCAAACCGAAAACGATATCCTCAATTTCATGCCTCGCAGGGAGAACGACCCGGGTACACGCTTATCCGGTTTATTACAATTGGTTGTTTTTGCGTTAATGGTTTCAAGTTGACTTTTCTTCGTGAGAAGTTTGACTTGTGATTACTTTGACCAAATATAACCTATTATCATTGTGAATACTTACGTATCACTCGGATGTTCTGGCAATACCACGAGGATAATGCGTAGGACTCTTAATGTATATTTGCTTGCTTTTCACGGTGTATGAAACCGCAAGCATATTGGAAGTGTGTCCTAATGAGATTTATGGATGATCTCTTGGCTCTAGACTCAATAGTGTGTTTTGATTTAGTGATCGGAGGCTGGAGAGGACTGCCACCTTTTCAATATTGACTAACTCGAAGTGAGAGAGTCAATAGAAATGCGTGAAACTCTGTGAGAAATGAAATAAGAGTCTGTTAAGAGACCTTGAGTGGCTGGGGAAGGTTGAGCTTATGCGTCACTGGGTTCATGACACTATCTTCAATGTCAGACAACAACATGTGTTTCTGACAGCATATGCATTGAGACCCGGATTCTGCCTAAGTGTAAGGAGGGCTGCTTTTTTTTTCACCCTTTATCTTTATATTTCTTTTTCATTCTTCAACCCCTTCAGCGCTTACCGAGACTTCATCACTATTACCTTGTTGGGTTTGTTCCAGTACTAGCTCCATCTCAGTCGGCACTCTTCCCTTATTCTCACTTTTCTCCTTTTATGATCATTCCTAAGGACTTCTACTCTAACTAGAGGATTATCCCTGGGTAGATCCCTCCGGTTCTGGCGGGATCATGGGAACTTGTACCTAATCTCACCATCCTTATACCTCCGAAAAGTAAATACAAGGTCGGTCTTTTGGTACATTTCACTTCGCCTTAAAAAATCAGTTGAAAATCAACCAAGGTACTTGTGATAAAATATCAAAGCCATTATACCTTGATAGTTTTGAAGATTTAGAAACGCTCCCCCTCAACATATGCATCGATCTTCGAAAACTGTTTAGCACAAGGATGAAGGAGTACCATATTGAGACTTAAAATCACACTTTTAATCAGAATTATATAGTTAAATCACATTCTCTCCCCCGATCAAAAATTTCAAATCTTTTGAGATTTAGGATCTCAATTGATTTAAATAGTTTAGAAAAATTTGGGAGAAAATGTAGTCTGATTCAATATATGTTGATAATGGAATATTATAATGCTCCCCCTCAATCTATGAGGGATAATGTTAGTGTCAGGTATGATAAGTTTGAAAGATTTTGAATTTAAAAATATCATACACTGACACATAACAACAAATGTTTATTCACTATTTATAATGTACACAGTTTAAAGATCTGTAGTTATTGATTTGAGTGTCATAGATTTTGAAAAAAAATACTCCACCCTCAATCAGTGATCCATTTTCTATTTAAAGATCTATAGTCAATTATTTGAGTGTCAAATATTTATGAAAATTTAAGTCCGATTACCACCTTGTGAAACACAAATACTCTCCTGAAGAATCATAGATGGAAAAGTATTTGTTTAGGACAAAAGACTTCTCTTCTGTATCAGGAAATAATGCACTGAAGCGTACACTAAGTCGGAGATGCATGGATATGAAGTAATCCATGCCCGGGAGAACTTAATCACCCGTTGTTAGGAACAGCCGTCTTTTTGCCGACATGATTTCCTCATTTTGAAAACCGGGTTGCATATCTGAAATAATAGCAAGCCATAGAGGCATGTTTTAAAACCGTTTGAACTTCTGTTCGAACTTCATTTAAAGACCCGTGTCATTATTGAATGACATTTCTAGGACCTTAAATGTTATCGATAACAAAAGACATGCCTTGAAAAACTATTTTTGGTATTTTACATTTTTCTGATTTTTATGGTTTTTGTTGGTTTTATATTTTTCTATTTTCTTTTTGGTTTAAGATATGAACAAAGTCCTTCTACGTAGTATACCCTGGAAATTACACTGTCACCAAAAACATAATCTCCATAACCCATAATTGCCCCAAAATGGTCGTTCCCGAATCTAACTGTCCCGATAAACTTATTCACAAAATTCCTGAGCCGTGAGCGATCCCCGGTCATATGTTTTGAGCAGCCTGAATCCAAATACCAAAGGACGATTTGTAAGACCTGCATTGGAAAACAGACGAAGATGGATAATTGGAAACATTGGATCCCCACGTGCAAATAGGGTCCTTTTGGTTAGTACAAACAATCTCTGGAGCTGCGAAAACCATAGGTGCCTTGGTTTTAACAATGGGGACAGCACTAGTAGATGCAATAGACCTAGTTAAAGAGCATTGTATATCTAAAGGGATAACTCTACCAGTTGGCTTCCATTCCTTAATAGGCACTTGATTGATTTCAATTATAGTATATTTATATTCCAAAGAAATACAAAGGAAATATGTATTTCCCGGGTCGTTTCGTCCAAGTGAAGTGTGAATGGAACTTGTGATTCGAGTCGTGATTGTGCAGTGAATAGTGAAAGGATATAAGATTTTAGATTTTATAACTACAATTATGAAAATTAAACTAAAAACAACTAAGAAAGCAAATAAAACAAATATATAAAGCACACGTAAGCAAACCCCTAAAGAAAAACTAAAAACGCGCATAAACCGGGCTAATCCCGAGCCTAAAAAGTGAAATCTATGAAATACTAACCCTAGATATGTAAATCTATTTTTCCTAGGTTCTAATTGATCAAAAAGAATTTTAGAAAAATGAAATTTATTTTTTTGACTTATATTTTATTTATTATGATTTAAAAACTATTTTAAACTAATTAAATGATTAAAAGTACTAAAACTAATGAGAAAATTATGAAACTTTTTTTGGAAAATACTTTATACTAATAAGAATCTAGGAAAAATAAAGTGGGAATGACAACTTTTATAAATAAGCAGAAAATAAGCCAAATAGTTTTATTAAGCTAAATATGAAAAGAATGGTTAAGTAAAAAGTTGTGTAAGGTAATACACGAAGAAGACCTAAGGGCAGATGGTGAGTGTGTGGTGTGTTAAGGCTTTGGTAAGGGGGAGGTCCAGGGTTCGACCCTTGTCACTTCCGTGTGTGGTGTGTTAAGGCTTTGGTAAGGGGGAGGTCCAGGGTTCGACCCTTGTCACTTCCCTTTTTGTTTTTATTTTTTTTTTTTACTTTTTCTTTTGAAACTTGTAAATAAGGTAAAAATAAGAAAGTTTTGTGAAAACAAATATTTTAAGTGATGCGTGGTTTTGCGACCTTACAACAGGTTTTACCTCTCGAGGGATCTCAAGAGGCTTGCAATCCCCACCAGGCAGTGTACCTGACCGATGTAGTATAGTGAAGTGGCAAGTACCGGGGGATTGATCGTTCTCTAGGGGAATAGTGTCGTTAGGATTGAAAAACTACTCTAATAGGTCTAAGGGTGAGGGAAGATTCTTTTTTGTATTTTTATATTTTTATGAAAGCAAGTAAAATCTCGGGTTTGAAGGAGTGGGCGGAATTAGTTGCTAGTCAACTAACCCAAATAACTACAATTGCAAATAAAATAAAATAACTGAAAATGAAAAGGTGGTGGAACTTATATGGAGAGAAATGTGTTTACTTAGATTTCCTTACACCCTAACTATCTTTTACCGGTTGATTAGTGTGTATTAATTGCGTGGATGACAGGTGTATTCCTTAATACCAATCGTGGGGTGGCGTACGTACTTCCCCAACTCTACAAGCTCCTACTTCACTCCTATGTCGAGCCGACTAAGAAGCTCCTAACATGGGATCACTAGAATTCGCTCATGCCTTAAATACAACCATAAAAACCTTAGTACGCATTGGTTCATGTTTCTTAAGACGTTCAAGCAAGTTACCGTATAGGAGGTTAGCCAGTTTTCTTAAGCCTAACATCGATAAACAATCATCCAATACAATTAATAACACACTAATAATCAATAATCAATAGTTAGGTTTCATTAGATCTAAGCAAACAAAAGATAAATCTAGCCTAGCATGTTAATTAAAAGACAAGAACAAGATATAATCAAACAACACATAGACATATTGAATGATTAAATGATTACTTATCTTCAATTAAACATGGGAGATCCAAGGGTATAAAACCCTTAAAAATGGCAGAAAATTCGTCTTAGGGTTTCTCCTCACAAAGTTGCACACTAATGACAAAAAATTGCAAAACTATATATAGAACTTAGTATCTGACGGCGTCACGTTATAAATCTTGACGCCGTCACCTCTCCGTGTCTAGGGTTCCCGGATGGTCTTCCTGACGCCGTTCCTCTTTAGTCCTCCAAAATCCGCTCTGGCCTATCAAGGGTTGACGCCGTCAGAAATGTGCTTGACGCCGTCTCTCTTTAGCTTAAACCGTGATGGCCTTGATCACCTTAAAGGGTGACGCCGTCAGAATTCCTTTGTAAAACTCCCTGGCTTATCATGTGTATTTTTCATATCCACCTCTTTTGCCAAGCCATGACGCCGTCTAGAACAATCCCTGATGCCGTCAAAGGTACTTTTCCAGCCGATTTTGAGACTTTGTCGTTTTCTTCACTTTTATGCTCCAAAAACGTCCAAAATGCTTCCTTTTCCAGATTTCTTCTCCAAAGTACCTAAAATGACAAAAGGAACAATTTAGGGCAATATTTGATCAAATAAATACGATTTAGGGCTTAAATGACCCCCTAAAAGCGGTACACTTTTCGCTTCATCAAATACCCTTACACTTGAGATTTGCTTGTCCTCAAGCAAATGCGCTTTTATTCTAATCAAAATACAAGTTAGGGGTCATTTAATGCTAATATAAAAGTAATTACAATAAATAGTCGTTCCACTTTAATCATAATAAGCACGGAGATTACAAACTAGCACCTCACAAGTAGTGTTTAGATACTCACATCTCTCAGGTGTCATCAAAATAAATCTCATAAATGAAAACGGATAATATCTCTCACTACCTGTCATAGCAAATAGATTACCATAGGCTTGGGAAATGATCAAAAACCTCCTCCACTAGGCGTAAGCACCTAAGATAAACTATCAAAGAGGGCTTTTAAACGGGTTATAACGTTAGGTGTAGGGATATGATAAACATGGTTTTGTTGGATAAGGGATATTTTACTGGTGGCGAGTTAAAGATCTTGATTAATTACATGTACAATATGGTGTTGCTAAGCCAAGACTAGACTCGACTTAAGCTAAAAATAAAATAACAAAAACATAAAATAAACATAAAATGAAACGGGATGGTAGTCCGTATGTTTTTTCTACTTTTCTTTTTCTCATTTTTTTGTATTTTTCTTGATTTTTTTTTATTTTTATATATATATATATATATATATATATATATATATATATATATATATATATATATATATATATATATATATATATATATATATATATATATATATATATATATTTTAATCAAACACTCTTGCCCTACCATCTAAAATAATACATCATAGGGGCGTTGCATTCCCCTTACACTTGAACTTTTACATAACTTTACAAATAATTATTCTAATGACTCGAATTAAGATAATGTAAACACTTGGAGTACTTTTTAAAATATTTAGCACATATGGGGGTAATAATGTTCTTCTTCCCCATTACTCCGTTACACTAGTACTTTACCCATGAGTCCCAATCGTCCCAAAACAACATGTACAAGGATATGACTCGACTTAGCAACCATGTAATAAATTAGATAATTAACTAAGGGTTTAAACAAATGTTGTCACAATAATGCACTAAAAATGAGTGCATACAAGGTAGGCTAAGGCGATTTGAGTGTACATTTAAGTGGGGTGTAACAAATTCTTTCTTTAAGTAAAATGCTTAAAGGTCGAAACGAAAAGATAGACTCTGAGGGGTGTACTAGGGGTATCGTGTACTAAAAATGAGTACAACGCAAAGGGTGTGGGAGAATTACTTGACCAATATAGCCAATGTAATTATAACAAAAACACAGGTGTAAAACAATGGGTTAATCCTAATGCCTCTTATCATGTAGTAAATCTAACTACACGAATGTAGTCTCACTTGTGGCCTCGGAATGGTCCTAACGCAAGTTCTAGAATCTAAGTGCTACCGGTACACACATCATAGCATAAATGCTTTTCCTACCAATTCTAGGGGCGAACCTCACATATTTGGGGTGGAAAAAATTTTTAGTGGTACGATTTTTGTGCTAGTCATATAACTCCTATCCATGAGACGCTCATTAAGATCAAAGTTTCACTCCTATATGTTGTAAAAAATTTTAAATTTGGCACTAAAATTACCCTAACAGGTATTTATCTCAGTTTTATTACACATCTACCATCAAACAAACAAAAATCAAGCGTAATAGCATTCTCTAATGTATCGTACTTTACCCCCTTACACTTAAGATGAACATTGTCCCCAATGTTCAAATAACAAGATGTAAAAGTAATAAGGTAAAAGAATGAAATCAAATACTCCCCTGATTCGTTTGGTGGATAAAGAGGTAACATGGTTAGATCTTCTTCCAAGGGAAAGTAGAAGCTCCAAGACTAAAGCATCGCCAAAAGCTAGATTCCACATACATCTCCTTGTCCAAAATAACCTGTTAAACCTGAGAAAACAAACACGAAAACCTGCATAACATCGGCGGGATAAATTCTATATAAGGATATAATGCTTGTGGAATGACAATTTTGCAGATTCCTGGAGTTTATAAGTTATAGATTTAATAAAAACTTTATATGAAAACAAAACTTTCAAAAATTTCAAAAAATTAAAACCTGACGCCGTCAGGTTGTAAGGCCTGACGCCGTCAGAAATGATCTGACAGAATTCTCATGTTAAGTTTCCGGAAAATTTCTGGAAAAACCGATACCTTACTTCCTGGAAATCCTGCAAAATATCATTATGACTCGATACAAGCATTTGACTCAAACAATTACTAATATGTATGTTAATTTAATATTATTACGATTCATGTTCATTTGTTCTAATAAACTGATTTGGATTTCCCTTACACTTATCTTTTGCAAAATACCTTTATATGTAGTTAAGACGAAGTTAAAAACAAGATAAAGCATTTTCACAATTTAGTTTTTGAGCATGAATCAATAATAATAAAAATTAAACACACATACGGAAGCAAATAAAATCAAACAAACAAATAAATAAACACACAAAGCAAATAAAGCTTGGGTTGCCTCCCAAGAAGCGCTTGTTTTTGTTCGAGTCACGAGCCTGACTCTACCCTTATTTAACGGATAAAGGAGAGGTTTTTCCTTCACTTAGGATTAAGTGCGGGTGATAGTAGCGATACACACCATCTTGGTGGAAGTATGCCGCGTGAGGAAAGAGTGGTGGATGAATTATATACTCAAAGGGGTGTGCTCCTTTCATCATAACCTTACCTAGTTCACTTTGGTCAATGGGTGAATTAAAGTTTTCTCCTAAAAAGGGATCATCTTCTATCAACTTCGAGAGATTCCTAGTTGGGAATCCATCTTGACCTAATAAACCCGGTTTAAACCCATAATGTTTCTTGTGATCAATCATGAATGGGTGATGTAAGTATGTAAGGTCACGGTTCACTCCTATATTAGCTTCCACTCCACATGGCCTAGAGTCTACTACCTTAATCTTAACATTACCCGGACTACATGGTTTGATGGGTGGATCGGGACCTTTTTTCAATTCCTAAATTCACATCTAAGTATGGAAGATTAGGTAATGGTTTTGGCTGAGGCTCCGGTTCATCAAAACTAGGAACTTCCATATAACTAAAAGAAAGGTTATGACTACAAGTATTCAAACCTATATCCTCTAGTTGTGTTTGGTCCAAGGGTTCTACCTCTATTGGGGTTCCTATAGTCTCTTCTACTTCTTCTGGGTAAGTCACGGGTGGTGTGTGTGCCTCAAATGATGGTAGGACTTGTGGGGTACTTTGTAGGTTTGTGTTATTTACCTCATCCTTCCTTGTCTCTTATATCAATTATATCCACATCATGTGTTTTAGTAGAATCTAACCCAAACACGTTCCTAAGTATCTCAAATCCTTCTCTAGCCATTTCAAGTTCTAAGTCCGATTCATAAGAATCTTCCCCGATAACATGATTACTATGTTCAATTTGCCTAAAGGATTCATCATGTGTTCCTTGAGATTCAAAGTCATTGATCATAAAACCTAGGTCTTTTTGCTCAATATGCTCATGTTCGGCTAAATCCTCCTCAATTGTTTCCTCAAGTTGTGATGTATACGAACCCATTAATTCATTAAACTTATGGTTCACGGTTAGGAGGCTTTCCTCAAATTTTTTCCAAAGGGTCTTATTAAAAGGAGTTGATCCTAACAATGATTGTTTAATAGAAGCCACACATGCACATAATTCATCAAACCTATAAAACTTTATACCTATCTCCTCTTGTATATATCTAAGATCACTTAAAAATTCATTGGAACAACAGGAAGCAAATCTATCCGTGTAAAGTAATTGTTCCTTTATTGTTAATGATATAAATGGAATTTCATCCGCCATGGTGACAAATGAAAATGGTTTTACAAACAAAGGGCACAAAGAAAAAGATAGACTAAAGAAATCTAATAAAAAGAAAAATAAAAATCTCACTAGAAAGGAATCTAGTGAGTAGACCTAATAAAATAAAAATTCAACCTAAACAATAACTATTCCCCGGGCTGCGGCGCCAAAAACTTGATGCGTGGTTTTGCGACCTTACAACAGGTTTTACCTCTCGAGGGATCTCAAGAGGCTTGCAATCCCCACCAGGCAGTGTACCTGACCGATGTAGTATAGTGTAGTGGCAAGTACCGGGGGATTGATCGTTCTCTAGGGGAATAGTGTCGTTAGGATTGAAAAACTACTCTAATAGGTCTAAGGGTGAGGGAAGATTCTTTTTTGTATTTTTATATTTTTATGAAAGCAAGTAAAATCTCGGGTTTGAAGGAGTGGGCGGAATTAGTTGCTAGTCAACTAACCCAAATAACTACAAATGCAAATAAAATAAAATAACTGAAAATAAAAAGGTTGTGAAACTTTTACCGGTTGATTAGTGTGTATTAATTGCGTGGATGACGGGTGTATTCCTTAATACCAATCGTGGGGTGGCGTACGTACTTCCCCAACTCTACAAGCTCCTACTTCACTCCTATGTCGAGCCGGCTAAGAAGCTCCTAACATGGGATCACTAGAATTCGCTCATGCATTAAATACAACCATAAAAACCTTAGTACGCATTGGTTCATGTTTCTTAAGACGTTCAAGCAAGTTACCGTATAGGAGGTTAGCCAGTTTTCTTAAGCCTAACATCGATAAACAATCATCCAATACAATTAATAACACACCAACAACCAATAATCAATAGTTAGGTTTCATTAGATCTAAGCAAACACAAGATAAATCTAGCCTAGCATGTTAATTAAAAGACAAGAACAAGATATAATCAAACAACACATAGACATATTGAATGATTAAATGATTACTTATCTTCAATTAAACATGGGAGATCCAAGGGTATAAAACCCTTAAAAATGGCAGAAAATTCGTCTTAGGGTTTCTCCTCACAAAGTTGCACACTAATGACAAAAAATTGCAAAACTATATATAGAACTTAGTATCTGACGGCGTCACGTAATAAATCTTGACGCCGTCACCTCGCCGTGTCTAGGGTTCCCGGATGGTCTTCCTGACGCCGTTCCTCTTTAGTCCTCCAAAATCCGCTCTGGCCTATCAAGGGTTGACGCCGTCAGAAATGTGCTTGACGCCGTCTCTCTTTAGCTTAAACCGTGATGGCCTTGATCACCTTAAAGGGTGACGCCGTCAGAATTCCTTTGTAAAACTCCCTGGCTTATCATGTGTATTTTTCATATCCACCTCTTTTGCCAAGCCATGACGCCGTCTAGAACAATCCCTGATGCCGTCAAAGGTACTTTTCCAGCCGATTTGGAGACTTTGTCGTTTTCTTCACTTTTATGCTCCAAAAAAGTCCAAAATGCTTCCTTTTCCAGATTTCTTCTCCAAAGTACCTAAAATGAAAAAAGGAACGATTTAGGGCAATATTTGATCAAATAAATACGATTTAGGGCTTAAATGACCCCCTAAAAGCGGTACACTTTTCGCTTCATCAAATATTTTAAAAACTAAAATTAAGCCAGGAATAAGTAGTAAACTTGAACAGTTGATGAAAGCTTAAAAAAGTAAAGAAGGTAAATCCTATTAAGCTAACTAAAAGCTATAAGCTGAAAACTTAGGACCTAATAAGCTACTTAATACCTAAAGCAAACTAAGTTAGCTAATATAAACCTTAAATAAGCTAGAACTAAAAAGCAGAAAGCTCTAAACTTAATTGAGCAAAAATCAAAAGCTGAAACCAAACAGTCTCAAGAGGCAACTATAAGCTAATGTAAAGGCTAGTAAACTAATAAGCTAGAACATGGAAACTAAAAACAGATAACAATAAGCTACCAAAGAATACACAGAACAAGATTCAGACACTATGGAGCTTATATGAGCTTATTAGACAGCAGATAAAGAAGCTAGATTAGTCACTTATATAAATTGCAGTTTTCAAAATAGCCTGAATAGGCATCTTCAAACTACTTAAAAAGCCACTAAATGTATAAGCTAATTTCTAAAACCTAAAAACAGATGGAGTTTAGCCACTAAAGAAGATATAAAAACAAAAATTAAGAAATTTGGACTAGATATAAGCTAGAAAATGGACTGATAAGGAAGGCAGTTCAGACAACTGTTTTGGTTTTTTGACACTTTTGACATACTCTAAAATGACCAAAAGAACTTGTACTCTTTTTGACACTTACCAAAAACACTAAACCCTGTTACTTAGACTTATTGAGACTCAATTTGAACAACTAAAAAGACCAATATACTATTTATTCAATAAAAGCTTTTTAAAACATTTTTAATTTATGAAAATTAGAATATCAATTGAAAAGCTAAGAAACTTTATGAAAACACTTAAATTAACTTAAAAACTACTTAAATGTCTTAAATAAAGATTAAACAAATTTACTTAATGACCAATAACTACTTAGACACTAAAACATGACTTATACCAAACACCCCCTTATTTGTGACTGATTTGTTTTTAAAAACTTTGAGACCAAAATAAACTAAGATTATGCAGGACATATATTAAACTAGCTTTATTAAGACTTAAAAGGCATAAATCAAATAACAACAAGCACTAGAGTAAAGCAAAACTTCATAAGCTGATTTTTGGTTTTTTAAGAGATTTAAAGCAAAACTTAAACTAAAGAAACTAACACTACAACAAAGCAATCAGAAGCAATAAAAGATACTATTAAGCAAATTATATCTAATAAAAAGCAAGTAGGCACATAGAATAAGCAATAAGCAGTTTCAATAATAAAATAAGCTTTCAAATGGAAAATTGGAACTTACAAGTACCCTTGCTAAAATAGGGCCGAATGCTCGCGGAGCTACTCAACAAGCTGCTAGAATAAGCCCTTCCCGGATTGGCTTATCTTCCATTTGGGCTTATTTGACTTTTATTTTGAATTTTGAACTTAAAAGCTTAAAAACAGAACCACAGACTAACACCACTCACAATAAGCTATGTAAGAGCTTTTATGAGCTTAGGAGACAGAAAAAAGCTTATTCAACCATATTTAAACATAATTAAAGCTTAAAAATAACTTGGACAGGAATTTAAAGGAAACTTGATTTTATTAAAATTCTGAAAGAGTACAAAGCTTAAAATGAAGATTACAATATTGAAAAGCTTTAAACAACATTAAAACAAGCAAAAATTAAGCTACTAACTACACTACTCCTACTCCTAAACTACACGGATAAATTGCGAGTGAGAGGGGTATTTATAGCCTTGAGGTGAGGGAAGCTCCTAGGGTTTGGGAACCTCCTAGACCATTTCATTCCAGCCCTTGATCAATTACTTGTCCATCAATCTTGATTTTCAGCCTTCGGATCATGTGGGTGAGGTGTCTCAACCAATAAGTTGCTCCCAAACTTCCACGCTGTCATTCCTTTATGTCATAACATTCCCTGACATGTCAGCTTCTAGAAGTACTTTTTAAGTACGGGTAAATGGGAGGGGAGCAGGGTAATTGTGGGAAGGAGAAATATGAACAGTAAAAAGCCTTGGCGTGTTTTATTGTTTTGACCAGGGAGTTATGGGTTTGACTTCCGTGTTATAATAAAGAGGGTGGATCCGGGTTATGGGTTTATTGGGTAGATAACAAGGTTAAGTTTAGGATTAGTTTTGCAAAAGAATAAGGACTGATTTTGCAATTTCTGGACTAATTTTGCAAATTTGGTTTAAGGACTTTAAATGAAATATGATTTGATATGAGGGTTGGTTTTGGTGTTTTAGGGATAAAGATGATCCAACTTGTGAATTTCTTCCCCGGCCTCGGCTTTTCATCCTCTTTCCAAATCTCGTGCTCGTTTTTGTCCGTTTTGTCTCTATTTTTGTCCATTTTTTATATCCGGTACCTGCACATGCATAAACACAAAAACAAGCATATATATGGCATTTATGATCAGTTTTTGGTCTTTTGAGTCCATTTTTGGTCAAGAAAAGGTATGTGTTTACACACATACCAGCACTGCTCTAGGCATGGTAATCCTAGTTAAAGGGCAATGTTCGCCTAGTGTGAATATTCGACCCGTGGGCTTCCACTGAAAGCCCATATTGGTAAACATTTTCCCTGTAGGTTTCCAAGATTGCTTAATTTGTTTAGCTCTCCAAACTTTCTTAACTGGGGATTGTTTAGAAGACTTCAAGAATGACACAACACATTGATCATGATTACCAGAAATTAAACATTCATTACATGTTTTGCAAACGGCATTAGAATTCGAATTAATTACAGTACGCTTAAGGATAATACTAGAACCAACACGATTCTTTTTGTTCAAATCAAATTTATTGTTCCTACGGTGGTCTTCTACTTTCTTCTTGTGAGCACTTTTAGCTGGCGTAGTCCTATCTTTCTTTGTATTGCGGCTAGGCTTTGACCCGCTAGCTTTAGTGTCACTGTTTACTCCTGTAGAAGTAATGGTGGGAACATTAGTTTGTTTAACCGCCATTTGCTCTTCTGGTTTTGATGTGCTGGGTTCAGAGGTTTTCAAGGGTACCTCAAAGGTTACATACTTGTTCTTAGGCATCGAAGAGGATGCAATAAATCTATCTCGCTTGTTACCGGGTTTAGGACATGTGCCAATGACTTATTCTAAGAATTCCTGAGATCGTTTAGTGTAGATGCAGGCATCGACAACTGCACTATTAAGAGGTTTCTCAATTCTATCATCTTCAATGATCTCACAGAGTTTCTAGGCTATCCTTAAGGTGAGTGAGATATCCTTGATAAGCTAACCTATTGTTCCTAAGGGGAAGGGGAATAGGCTCAACACCAATTGCATACTGTTTACAAGCAGAAACCTTTGGAACAACATTATCACTAGTGATGATTGGCATTTTCCCTTTCACCTGAGTCTTTAGATTCTCGATCTCATTAAGCAAAGAAGTTATCTTTTCATTGTGTTTATCACGCGTGACCTTAATCAAGTCATATAACTCTTTCTAAAGTTGTTTAACTTTTGAATTTTTAGCTTGAAAGCAATCATTTTCCTGTTGCAATTTATTGATGATGTCTTGAAATTGAAAATTCTGAGAATCTAGAGATGGTGGTTTATGGGTGCCAATCACATCACTCCTATTTTACTTCAATTGAGAAATTTGTGCTTTCAATTTTCGGATCGTGTTAATGTGAGCTTGATTCCGTTCAACTCGTTTGCTTATTTCAAAATATGCATCAAATTCAGGAGCATCCAACGATGTCTTGGAATTTGAAGTTTTAATTCTTTCTTCTAGATGTTGATATTTTAATTGCAAATTAAGATTGTCAATCTCTAATTTGGACAAATGCCTGACCATGTTATCATGATCATCGTTTTGGATTTTCTCATGCAATTTTAAATTCTCTGCTTCAAGCTCAATGACACGATTCTGGGCAACATTAAAAGCAATCGATAGATCATGAAATTGAGAAGCAGTTAAAGCAGAATCAGTAGCAGTATAATACACATCCTGAGCAATACATCTAGCAATCAAATTCTCATTAGTGATGAGAATATTCTTTCTTTCAATCTCACAACTTTTAAGTTCAATCGCATTTTGGTCCACCACGTTTTCCATACCTTTAAACACCTCTTTCATTTCTTTTACTTCAGTTTCTAGGGTTTTTTGAATACTCTCAAAATGTTCTTTGAGAAGTTTAAAGAATGGAATGACCTCAGTTAGATAGCACCGTTTTGTTTGCTCAAATCCCCTTTCCCCTTCAGTAATACCCGTTGGTGTAATTCTCTTCTTACATGTTTTATCAAAATCAGCAAATAGTTGATTAAGTACATAAATGCTAATTAGAGTCTTACAATCTGTAGGAAGAGTTCTAGGGACTAAATGCATGGGTGTATTAGGTGGGTACACCGTTGCAGTAGGTAATTTCCTTAGGGGTGGTGTTTTGGCTTTGAGTTCTTCGGCCTTTCTTTTTTCTAAGTATAAGGTCCAAAACTTGTTCCGGAGTCAATTGACTTTGAGGAGTGAAAGTGGCTAAGAAGTTCTCCTTTGAATAATTGGGTGGTTTGATTATGACCCGTTTTGCCACACATACAGGATCATTCATTTTCTCAGCCATTTTTTCTCTAGTTATTTCTCCTATCGCACTACTCTCTTCTGATGATGGTACACTAGCAGGGACATGATCAGGTTTAATGATTTCATTACCATCATATAAAGCAGATTGGGCCATTTTTGCTCTTCTAAGGTAAAATGGTATTGGGTCACCTATGGATTTCTCACTATGTTCATCACACAACTTTTTATGCTTTAGCATCATGTGAACAGTTTTTTTGGATTGGTCTTGTGCGTACAACTTGTTTTCGAGTTTATTCTTTAATGTTTTAAGTCTGGAAAAATCATTTAAGAGTTTTGTTTCTTTTTCTTTGAAGTTCTGTTGTAGCGTATTTACGCTTACTTGTATTACTTGTTTATGCTGAACAGTTTGATTAAGTTGCACTTGTAAAGAATATAACTTCTTTTTCAATGTTTCTTCCCTTAAATTACGTTCTGAAATAAGTGTACGCACTTGATTATCCATTTTCTGTTCAATTTCAGTTAGTTCAAATTTTGCACGTTGTTCATATATGGCCACTTGATCTTTATAGATATTAAGTCTAGTGGTCAATGAGTCATCAGGGATAAATGCAGTGTTCTCATGCAAAACATAATCATCATTTAAAACAGAAGATGCACTACTAGGTACAACAGACGCTTCGTTGTGTTTCACATATTGTTCATATGGGATAACATTGTTATTTCCCATATTAGCAGTATCTGACTCAAAAACGTTTGTCTGTTGTACTTTGTTGGGAATCTTATGTTCATTGATCATGTCGTACAATTTGAGTACCTCAGATATGACTGATGCATTGGAGGGACCAGCTTGTTGAGGTTAGGAGACTTTTGACTACAGACTTGCCATGAAGATAGTCTGAGCAGTGGGTTCATCATCAACGTCTGAGTCAAAGGCATCACAGTCATCTTCCTGAAAGATGTTGGGATCATTCTGTGCTATATCGTAAACTGGTTGGTCATCAACATCAACATCAAACGTGTTTTCCTGATCTCCAACAAGAAACAATAACTCTTCTTCATCCAACACTGCGTCATTCTCTTGATCTTGCATCAAAATCATATTTTCTTTGAAGTAATCTGAGTTATGTGGACGGTTTGGCTAAGTGCAGTTCCTTGCAATGTGTCCTTAGCCACCACAGTTGTAGCACTTGGTTTGCTTTACTTGTCCCTGAATAGCATTCCCAACTCTGTTCTCGACAACACCATTACCAGCTGCACCGTTACCCCGAGCAAAGTTTCTTTGATTCAGATTATGTCGCCCTTGAACATTCTGAATCACAACCCTTCCATCCTTCACATTTGCTTGATTACGAGGGTTTGATGAAGTTCGAAGTTGGTTGTTGTTTTGAGGGAGTGTTGCTCTGAATTGTTGAACAAGTAATGCGACTTGGTTGGAGAGATTGTCAATCATCTTATAAGTTTGAGTGTAGCCTAAATCAGGTTGGGGGTTCTCAGCAAATGGTGGGTACTGGGATGACTGGACATGTGGTGTCTGATTATGTGATGAGGAAGGGTACTGATAAACTTGAGCTTGTGATGATTGGGTGAACGGCTGAACATTCGAAACAAGTGCAAGTGGATCATTTTTCGTTGTTGGAGTGAATCTTTCCATAATTAGACGATCATAGGAAGCATGCTTTGCATGTTGTTGTAGGTATGCATACAGCTGTTCATGGTTTGTGTCTCTCAATCCTTTGTTAAGCTTAACTGCTATTATAAACCTATCCCACTCAGGTGCCATGTTATTCACAAACTTGGAGTTGAGTTGAATGTTCGGCATTGTCATCTTGATGACCCTCATGTCATTAACAAGCTTGTGAAATCTAACATAGTAGTCAGTGATGTTATCACCCAGTTTCATCTTGAAATGTTCAAATTCATCATACAACTGAGATTCTCGATCTTCTTTAGTCAATTCAGAGCCAGCAAGAAGCATTTTAACATTGTCCCAAATTGCTTTGGCTTCAATGTTGTGGTTGATAAGTTTGTATATGTCTTTGGGTAGCCCTTGAAGTACAATGTTAGTAGCTTTGATATCCGCATCAAAACGCTTCTTCTCATTCTCATCGAGGTCATTGTAAGTACGTGGTCTGTACATTCCAAGAGTGACAGTTCCATCATCAGTGGTAGAAATTGTGTCTCTGGTAGTGCCCATCTGAAAAGGTCCGTCATCAATAGATTGAAGAATGTTGACACCATTATCCTTACCCCTGCAATAGAGTCGAATTCGTTGTGCCCATGATTCATAATCCGTCCTATCAAGCATAGGAGGGCGGGTATCGGACCTGGAAGCTTGAATGTCATCCGAAGTGTTTGACATGATATTAACGTGCACGGTATTTTACAAATCTATGATTTAAACCGAGAAATAGAATCTTTCGCGGGATTTTACAAAATCAAAAAGAAACCGTGAGACAATGATTAATTGAATGTGTTATGATAACTGTTGGATCGGTACAATGATTAGTGATTGTATGTTAAAAGTGATGATTGTTTGATAGATTAGGTGATATGTTGATTAATTATGTTTTGGTTAGGTTGAATTGAGTTCACGAAATGGAGTAGACAAATCTCAGTCAAGAAGCCTAGACAAATCTCAATGAAGAAGCTTAGACAAAACGCAGTGAAGAAGCCTAGACAAATCTCAATGAAGAAGCTTAGACAAAATGCAGTGAAGAAGCCTAGACAAAACGCAGTGAAGAAGCCTAGACAAATCTCAATGAAGAAGCTTAGACAAAACGCAGTGAAGAAGCCTAGACAAAACGCAGTGAAGAAGCCTAGACAAAACGCAGTGGAGAATCTTGAGCAAAACGCAGTCAATGCTTGAGACAAAACGCAATCAAGAAAAGAATTGGGCAGAGTTTCTCCTAGTAAAAACGCAATGTTGGTCTTCAAATTGAGCAAATCGCAGTAGACAAAACGCAACTTGTAGAAATAACCAAAACGCAGTCCCTAATAAGACAAAACGCAGTACTGTTGTCCTTGACAAAACAACAAAACGCAGTGTACTTTCTCTGACAAAACGCAGAGAGACAAAACGCAATGAGACAAAACGCAGTCAAGAATATCACTCTGAGAGACAAAACGTAGTGACCAAAATACGAACTTTTTCACCTAAAAATCACCCTTTTGAACGTTTTTGCTTGGTTTCTTTTGCACAACTTGATCCTAGAAGGTTATAACAACTATAAAAACACTAACTTTAACACCACAAACGTGAGAATCAAAGAAAGCCAAGAATAAGACCATAAACCTTCAAAAACCAAACTTTTGATCTAAACTAACCAAGAAAACGCACACACAATCTAGCTAATCATCCCATAGTCTCTGATACCAATTGTAGAACATTGGATATCATAACACACAATGGATGATAGGTGTTGGCCAACAATTTTAGATAGAGAAAGTAAAGTTCTAGTGAGAGAAAGTACACCTTATACTGTGTGTATATTGAAATGAACAACCCCCCTTTCCATAGCTTGAAAAGGGTATTTATACAATGGTATAGATGCCTTAAATGGGCTATGAAGTGGGCTAACATGTGGGTAAAGACCCGGCCCATCTCCATGGATCATACGATAACTATGCGTTTACGATTAAGCCTACGAGCTAACCTATGCTAGACATTACTCGGGGTGACCGAGTCTTTAACATAGATTTTCATAATCCTAACACTTTGCTTTGAAAAAATCGTCCGATTTTTACAAAACACAGTTTTTAGTTTTTAAAAAATCTAAAATGTGTATATGTTGGTTCTCGAGGCACTCTTATGATTTAATAGATTTTTTCAACATTGTAATTTAGTATCATTTTGAAACTCTATTGATTTAACAATATATTTACATTGAAAATGAGAGTACATTTTGTGTTATATCGGTTTGTATAATAAGCTTAATAACTTGTAATTTTCATTTAAGGGGTGTTTTCATAATGTAATTAATTAGACGTTGACCGGTCAATTTTTTAAATTTGCCATAATAAGTAAGTGTGCTGGCTTAATATTTTAAGACTTTCATTTTGGGAATGTCTCAAATGCTTTATAATATAGTATAGATATGTGTAAAATGTGTGTAATCATATTAATTAACACTTAGCACTTTACACCTTTGCAACCTTTGCTTTGAAAAAATCGTCCGATTTTTACAAAACACAGTTTTTAGTTTTTACGATAAGATTTATCAAAAAAATTCTAAAATGCGTATATGTTGGTTCTCGAGGCACTCTTACGATTTAATAGATTTTTTCAACATTGTAATTTAGTATCACTTTGAAACTCTATTGATTTAACAATATATTTACATTGAAAATGAAAGTACATTTCCGGTTTGTATAATAAGCTTAATAACTTGTAATTTTCATTTAAGGGGTGTTTTAATAATGTAATTAATTAGATGTTGACTGGTCAATTTTTTAAATTTGCCATAATAAGTAAGTGTACTGGCTTAATATTTTAAGACTTCCATTTTGGGAATATCTCAAATGCTTTATAATGTAGTATAGATATGTGTAAAATGTGTGTAATCATATTAAATAACACTTAGCACTTTACACCTTTGCTTTGAAAAAATCGTCCGATTTTTACAAAACTGATGCGTGCGGTGTCGTAGTATAGTTTTAGCAGTTTTAATGCCTACTCAAGTTTTAAATTTATATTTAGCCGACTTATCAATAACACACACACTTAACGAGCAGTGTACCCGGTCAGTATGAATATAATGGTAAGTAGAGTGTCGATCACTAAGAGTGGAACGTATTATCTCGTTATTCTAATCAGTATTTTAATATCCTAACGCAAGGGGGTTTTAGCCTGAGAGACTGGCACGATTTGTTTGCAATTAAATAATAAAATAAACCAATAGGCACGAATCAGCAAGTAGCACACACGTACACAGATAGATACTCGAGACAATAAGAGGGCTGTCCTTATGATTAAGTAGATTGTCACTTGTTTTATTGATAGCTTTATATGAAGTGTATGTAGTTAACCCTTTCTCGTTGGTCCTATTCTTATCGGCGAGTAAACCCTTAATGATTACTTATGTCTAAAAGTTATTCCTAAGTGATCAATTTAGTAATAACCGTGGGAGCCACATTATGTCCCGCAGTCAAATGCCCGCAAGCCACTAATAAACACAGAGGTTATCAATGCACTAATAAGTAGTAACCAAAGACATCAACATATAAACTTTAATTGATGGGAAAGCAAGTATTAAAGGGAGTGCAATCTTTCGTTGTCACATTACACAAGCCACCAATCCTGATGAATTAAAGTTTGCTAACACAATTAAACAAAACTACTTAATGAATTAAACACATGCAGCACCTTCTTACAGCTCTTGTATCCTTGATTTGGGTGTGTCTTGTGCTGCCTCCTTGACTGAATTCGTCCTTGGTTTCTCTTGTTCGGTCTTCGGTATTATATATTGCGTACGAAATTCGTCTGGTCTTGGGGTATTTATAGTTTCTGTCTGAGGGAAGATGCGGCGCATCTAGTAAGTAGATGCGGCGCATTGACTTAACTTCGCGTGGGGTCCAAGATTATAATATTCAGGAATATTCGTACACTGCCAGAAGATGCGGCGTATCTTTATCTTTGGATGCGGCGCATGTCCTCTTGTATCTTGGATCGTATCTGGTGATATCTTGATAAAGATGCGGCGCATGTCATGAGTGAGATGCGGCGCATCTGGAGCAGATTAGTCTTGATCTTCTTCATTTCAGTAGACTCTTAACTTTATGCATGTTTTGCTCCATAATCAGTCCAAAATCGCTAAGTTTCACAAAATGCTTGTTTTTACCTGAGAATTACAAAAGTAAACGATTAAGTATCAATCCTCATACATAATATAGTAAAACAAGTCAAATTAATAGGATAAATGATAGTAATAAAATGTACTTATTTGAGTTCATCAAATATCCCCCCACTTGAACTTTACTTGTCCCCAAGTAAACCTTAGAATTTCTTTTATGAAAATGTATCCTAAAAGATGTTAGGATTTATTTTTATATTTAAGCATGTATTCGTTTATTGTCATAATCACACAACTAAACACTTAACGAAATAGAAGTAAAATAAAATAAGTTGATAAAAGCAAATCTAATCGTTTAACTGTCCAGTCGTGACGAATATTCTATCATAAGCTTGGCAAGTATACACATCTCCTCCACTAAAGCTAAGGAATAACAAGTCTAAAGCGGTAAAAAGGGTTTTTAGGCTTAAGGGTTAATTATTCTCTTTCACTATCGATCTCAAATTCCAGAAAAGGCGACAAAATCACAAATACATGATCGAATCCACGAACACGATACTTGCAATTGCTCAAATCCTTAACTCAAATAGGCTAAAGATAGGTCCAAACTTCACCAATAATAATATATCAAAAAGGGCGACAAAATCATAAATACATAGCCGAATCCACGACTACGATACTTAAGATTGCTCAAATCCCTAATCTCAATAAATCAAAGGTTTGGTTGGATAAAGAATAATAAAGGGTATGGATAACATTTGGGATATAAATTGGTGTAAAATGAAAAATGAACAAAACAAATAAATTAAAATCCTAAGTGTGGTTAATCACTATCCCAACCATCCCATGAATAAGACTCATATCATTGAATAACTCACGCTTTAACACTTGAAACACACGCTTTAGGTAGACACGAATTATACTCAACAAGATCTTAATCAAAGAATAAACCTTAATTGGCGTTCCCATAACTGCCAATTCCCATTCAATCCATAGATATAGTACAACAAATAGTGGTGATATCGACCACTTACATAACTTTACATAAGTTGATTGAAACAAACTTCCAACTTTTCTTTCTTTCTTTTTCTTTTCTTATTTTTTCGGTTTTTTTTTTTTTTTTTTTTTTTTTTTTTTTTTTTTTTTTTTTTTTTTTTTTTTAAACATAAAGATAGATGTGTAAAATTTCACCACATCACTATAATGATAATTCTGGATAATTTTTCCATACTTTTCATACTTCAGAAATAACGGTAATAGTGAAAGTAGTAAACACACGAAAAATAAACTCAAAGATATACAATATTTACTTTCACTCCAATTGCATTGTGCAATTTCCCGACCTAACCAAAGATAATGAATTACGCACGCGAACACAGGTAATGTAAGGAAACACACTTTGCCTATAGCAATTAACCAACCACGGATTTTAATCTACAGGGTAGGCTAAGGTGTAAGGGTGTAACGAAACATTTTAAACATAGGTGTAAGAAACGAAAGGAATGGCTCTGAGGGTTTTTCTAGGGGTATCTTACTCTAAAAATGAGAGTAACAAAAGGGTTTATATGGGGGTTAACTAACCAGTGTAGTTAGTTAATAACACATAACATATAATAGGCTATTTGGGTGTAATCCTAGAAATTTACCAATTTAGACAAGTCATTCCAATTATATAAAATAATACTCATTATGGTGGTCTCGAATAGTATACAAGCCAAGTTCTAAAGTTTACAAGTCACCGGCACACTCATAGATTTGTGAATTTTGAAAAATCACAATTTTTGAAAATAACGTCATGTGTGCAGCTATGCAACTTAGATCTTAAACAAAAACATGCTAAAAAAAATTTTAAGTTTGATATATTAAGCACAGTTTAAGCATAATTTTTTGAAAAAGTTTAGGACAAGTAATTGTTAAGTGTTCTAATTCTCCAATCCCCCCACTTAAGTTAAACAACGTCCTCGTTGTTTGTATAAAAGGTTAAAAACTGGAAAATAAAAGAATTAGAACAGGAAAACTCCCCTGAGATTTGCTCGGTATGATCCTCCATTAGTATAAGAGCAAAAATCATCTTTCTTGTGGATGAGAACGTTAAAGCTTCATACTTGATGTATCCATAGGAAATCCAGGAAACTATAATACCACCAACACTTTAAAACACACTAAGATAAGAAAGGTTCAAACTTGCATAATACATTAGTAGTTAGGAAAAATAAAACTTAAAAATTAAAACTGAAAATCATCAGGTCAGTCGATGCGCCGTATCTTATGGAAGAAGATACGCCGTATCGAGCCTGGAATTAATACGGATCAGAATAATAGATGCGCCGCATCCTTAACCAGGGATGCGCCGCATTAAAATAAACTGATAAATAGTTTTAAAGTCGAAAATAAAAATGCAGAAAAATAAAATAAGATATGACCATTGCAGGAGATGCGTCGCATCTCAGAATTGAGATGCGCCGTATCTTCATGCGGCCTGAAACAAAAATAAAACGAAATAAAGGATAGGATGCGTCGCATCTGTTAACCAGATGCGGCGCATGTAGATACCAAACAGACTGTTAACAGTCTGTTGTAAAATGACTCGTTCCACGGTTTCATCTCTCACGTCCTCTCGTACTCTCATGATGCTCTAAAAGTCTGCTCACACTCCTAACCACCCACTCAGAGTCCCTCCTCAGGGCTCTCAACTCTCCCTCGACTGCCTCAAGTCTCTGACCCATGGTGCGTGGGGGTACTGGTGCCTGTGGCACCTCCTCGTCGGCAGGAGCAGCAGCCGGAGGTCCCTGAGGTCCTCCCTGCTCCGCCTCTGGCCCTGCAGCTCTGGCGGGCCCTAATGCTGCCCAAAAGTGGCCTCCCGCAGCCACCTGGCAGATCCCGAGTCTAACCAAATAGTCCCTATCGATAACCGGGAGACGGGCCACCACAACCTCCAGCCCCGCTGGAATCTCTGCTCCAATCACTCCGAAATGGCGGGCCAACCGAGAAACAAAATGCCCGCCAGTCATATGGCTCCTCCGATCTCTCCCAGCAGCTGATCGGTGGAGGTAGTGTGCCAAAAAGTGGGGGATGTTCACACACAACCCCTCATCCATGCTCCTCAAGAGGAAGAGGTCCAGAGTGGTCACCTTTTCAGGTGACTGACCCCTCCCAGCAATGGTGAGTGCAATCAAACGGTGGCATAGCCGCCTCATCGGCTCCCTGATCAATGTGTAGGATGGGGTGGAAGTAACAATGTCACCCATCGAAGAAATCCTAACCCAGTAATCACTGAATACCCCTCTGTCAGGGACAACCCGTAAACTCTCAGCCCAATACCTGGCAAACCCAGCAGATCCAAGCTCCTCCTCAGTGTGTAGCCCCATGGCCAAAATAAACTGCCTCATCGACATCTGCCTATGCACACCTCCTAACCTAAACACCAGAGTGTCAGCTGTATCAATCTCCATATCCGTCTCCCTGTAATGAATCGTGCTAAAGAACTCCAGCATGAGCTCCCTGATCAGAGGCTCGTCAATCCTAAACAGTCTCTCCCAAGCACTAGACCTGAACACCACCTCCTCATCATCCCCAGCAACCACCATCTCCATCCGATGCTGTAAACTCTCAGCTGCATGTCCACCACCAATCAATCCTACATCATCGAAATTCAAAACCTGGACTCTGAATATTTTCTTGAAGTAAATCGAGTCAAGCCTACGCAAGTAATCCTCCAGAGTCCCAGGAGTTAGTCCCATGTTCTCAAATTGTAGCCACTGATGCCTTAGTGTGACCTCTGGTAATGCCATCTGAAATAGATATTCACAGTCAGTAAACAGTCTGCAAAATAGGTAGATACGGCGCATCCGATTCAATCAGTGCGGCGTATCTGAATAAAGTATAAGAGATGCGGTGCAAGATAATAGATACGGCGTATGGAGATGCGTCGTATCTAGATTAATCAATACGGCGTACATAGAATTTTATCAATTTTGAAATAGGTCGTTACGCCGCATTAATCAACCTAGATGCGCCGCATCTAAAAGCATATCAGTATAAAATAAAGGGTCAGGCAAACTTTTCAAGAATCCGTATCCGTGACGTAAACTACCACTAAATATCACAGTATCATATACACTTTATATCAGTTCTAATATCTTATTCCACCACTACTAATTCGCCTTCCCGCTAAATATTCAAAATCGAACCCAAAACCTTAATTTTCGGTTAAATCAAATTAGGTTATAAGTTCAATTATTTATGCAAATTAAATACGGGGGAAATCATCTAGAGCAAGTTCTAATCATATCTCAACATCATTTAAGCACAAATCGATTCAATCATATAAACCCTAATTTTCGCATTGATCAAGATTAAATCGAAAATGGAATAATTACCTTAATTTGATGATTAGGTGATGAATTATAGATCGGATTAGAGGTGGGTTTAAGAAGAATGATCGGAATTAGAGTGTAACTTTTAGTGTGTGAAGGTTCTTAACTGTGTGTGTTTATGCGGTAAGAAGTTTAGATCCGGCGCATTCCCGTCGTATTTATAGGGCGAAGAGATGCGCCGTATTGGAAAATTGGGATGCGCCGTATCTATTTAATTTCGTTGACTAGTCAATATGTTCTAGTTGGCCAAAGATACGGCGCTTTGGATTTTTAGATCCGCCGTATCGCTATGTTAGTGAACGAAATTCAAATAAGGAACGTACCTTGGCCTCCGCAACACGATTCTCTATACATCCAATTGGGGTTAAACGGCATACCATATAAATAAATTCAAGATAAGAGCAATATGCATAAACGTTTTATTAATAACTGTAATCTTATTGTTTAGTGGATAAGGATTTATTCCGAGGTTAGGAACAAATATCGTTTTTAAGCGTGCAAAATTAAGATTACGATTTGAATCAGATGTATAGTGTGGATAATAAAACTGAGGTTATAGTGGAGAGGACTTCCCTTAGGGCTGGTTGAATAATCGAAGAGGTTACGTTTTGATCACTCCAGCAATCTTCTCTCGGTTTAGTTCAGAATGTAATCTCGCTTGGTGATGCTTGAGTCATCATTTATCCTGAAAAATAAACAACTTGCACACGAGAGTAGCGGACCGATCAAAGTAAATATCAAAAATCAACTATATTTATCAAATTATATTTGTCGTATTAACGAAAGTTAATGCGCCGTATTTTCGTTACGTTTAAAAATAAATATCGATTTTTGATTCAGAAAGATGCGCCGTATCGATATAGATCGATGCGTCGTATCTGTTTAATAATTCGCAAACTGTTTTTAATTAAAATAATAGATACGCCGTATCTACGAAAGCAGATGCGTCGCATGGCGTTAACGTTTAGAAATTTTTTTTTATCAAAAACAGATACGCCGTATCTGCAAAAGCAGATGCGTCGTATTACTTTATCGCTTTTAAAAAAAAAATTCGTATTAAAAACAGATACGCCGTATCTTGGGGAAAAGATGCGTCGTATCGAATTAATTAAACGCGTTGTATTTTTAAAAATTAAACGCAATACGCCGTATCTGAGAGATCAGATGCGCCGTATCGTTTGATTTAGCACAGTACAACGATAGCAGAACAGAAAAATACGAAAAAATAAAAACAAAAAATAAAAACACACAAACAAAAAATAAACACACAAAAATAAAAGAAAACAATTAACACACAATACAACAAATATGCAAAATAATACAATGATGCAATTAATCTAATAAAAAGAAAAACCTAATTAAAATACTAATCAAATTAACAGATAATAACAATTCACTCCCCGGCATCGGCGCCAAAAACTTGGTGCGTGCGGTGTCGTAGTATAGTTTTAGCAGTTTTAATGCCTACTCAAGTTTTAAATTTATATTTAGCCGACTTATCAATAACACACACACTTAACGAGCAGTGTACCCGGTCAGTATGAATATAATGGTAAGTAGAGTGTTGATCACTAAGAGTGGAACGTATTATCTCGTTATTCTAATCAGTATTTTAATATCCTAACGCAAGGGGGTTTCAGCCTGAGAGACTGGCACGATTTGTTTGCAATTAAATAATAAAATAAACCAATAGGCACGAATCAGCAAGTAGCACACACGTACACAGATAGATACTCGAGACAATAAGAGGGCTGTCCTTATGATTAAGTAGATTGTCACTTGTTTTATTGAGAGCTTTATATGAAGTGTATGTAGTTAACCCTTTCTCGTTGGTCCTATTCTTATCGGCGAGTAAACCCTTAATGATTACTTATGTCTAAAAGTTATTCCTAAGTGATCAATTTAGTAATAACCGTGGGAGCCACATTATGTCCCGCAGTCAAATGCCCGCAAGCCACTAATAAACACAGAGGTTATCAATGCACTAATAAGTAGTAACCAAAGACATCAACATATAAACTTTAATTGATGGGAAAGCAAGTATTAAAGGGAGTGCAATCTTTCGTTGTCACATTACACAAGCCACCAATCCTGATGAATTAGAGTTTGCTAACACAATAAAACAAAACTACTTAATGAATTAAACACATGCAGCACCTTCTTACAGCTCTTGTATCCTTGATTTGGGTGTGTCTTGTGCTGCCTCCTTGACTGAATTCGTCCTTGGTTTCTCCTGTTCGGTCTTCGGTATTATATATTGCGTACGAAATTCGTCTGGTCTTGGGGGATTTATAGTTTCTGTCTGAGGGAAGATGCGGCGCATCTAGTAAGTAGATGCGGCGCATTGACTTAACTTCGCGTGGGGTCCAAGATTATAATATTCAGGAATATTCGTACACTGCCAGAAGATGCGGCGTATCTTTATCTTTGGATGCGGCGCATGTCCTCTTGTATCTTGGATCGTATCTGGTGATATCTTGATAAAGATGCGGCGCATGTCATGAGTGAGATGCGGCGCATCTGGAGCAGATTAGTCTTGATCTTCTTCATTTCAGTAGACTCTTAACTTTATGCATGTTTTGCTCCATAATCAGTCCAAAATCGCTAAGTTTCACCAAATGCTTGTTTTTACCTGAGAATTACAAAAGTAAACGATTAAGTATCAATCCTCATACATAATATAGTAAAACAAGTCAAATTAATAGGATAAATGATAGTAATAAAATGTACTTATTTGAGTTCATCCGATTTTTAAAAAACACAGTTTTTAGTTTTTACGATAAGGTTTATAAAAAAAATTCTAAAATGTGTATATGTTGGTTCTCGAGGCACTCTTACGATTTAATAATATTTTTTGAATATTTTAATTTAGTATCATTTTGAAACTCTATTGATTTAATAATATATTTACATTGAAAATGAGAGTACATTTTGTTTTAAATCGGTTTGTATAATAAGCTTAATAACTTGTATTTTTCATTTAAGGGGTGTTTTAATAATGTAATTAATTGGAGTCAATTTTTTTAATTTGCCATAACAAGTAAGTGTGTTGTCTTAACATTTTAAGACTTTCATTTTGGGAATGTCCCAAATCTATACTACTTATAATGGAGGGGTGACCCTCTCTCCTATTTATGAGTTTAAGATTTCCTAAATTATAATTAAAGTAAATACTATTTATAAAACATAATGTACAACTATGTAAAGCACAACTGATTTTAACCAAATACTATTTCTTACATACAATTAATTCAAAATTTAAAACACCCCATCACCAATACATACAACTAACTAAGCACAATATACAAATAAAACTAAAAAATACTATTCAACACATACAATTAATACACAAATTAATTCACCCATTCACCAAAATATACAGCTATTTAACCACAAAGTACAATCTAATTAAACTTCCAAAACATAAATCTGAAATCCTGCAGCCCAAAACAAAATAACAATTATTTGCCGAAAAATTTAGTCACAGGGTACCCGCCGCCGCATCGCGCGGGTACCCTGCTAGTGCTTTATAATGTAGTATAGATATGTGTAAAATGTGTGGAATCTTATTAATTAACATTTAGCACTTTACACCTTTGCAACCTTTGCTTTGAAAAAATCGTCCGATTTTTACAAAACTCAGTTTTTAGTTTTTACGGTAAGGTTTATCAAAAAAATTCTAAAATGTGTATATATTGGTTCTCGAGGAACTCTTACGATTTAACAGTACATTTTCAACATTGTAATTTAGTATCATTTTGACACTCTATTGATTTAATAATATATTTACATTGAAAATGAGAGTATATTTTGTGTTATATCGGTTTGTATAATAAGCTTACTAACTTGTATTTTTCATTTAAAGGGTGTTTTAATAATGTAATTAACAAGACGTTGACCGGTCAATTTTTTAAATTTGCCATAATAAGTAAAGTGTGTTGGCTTAATATTTTAAGACTTCTATTTTGGGAATGTCCCAAATGCTTTATAATGTAGTATAGATATGTGTAAAATGTGTGGAATCATATTAATTAACACTTGGCACTTTACACCTTTGCAACCTTTGCTTTGAAAAAATCGTCCGATTTTTACAAAACACAGTTTTTAGTTTTTACGGTAAGGTTTATCAAAAAAATTCTAGAATGTGTATAATGTTGGTCCTCGAGGTACTCTTATGATTTAATAATATTTTTTGAACATTTTAATTCTGTATCATTTTGAAACTCTATTGATTTAATAATATATTTACATTGAAAATGAGAGTATGTTTTGTGTTAAATCGGTTTGTATAATAAGCTTAATACCTTGTATTTTTCATTTAAGAGGTGTTTTAATAATGTAATTAATTGGGCGTTGACCGGTCAATTTTTTAAATTTGCCATAATAAGTAAGTGTGTTGGCTTAATATTTTAAGACTTCCATTTTGGGAATGTCCCAAATGCTTTATAATGTAGTATAGATATGTTTAAAATGTGTGGAATCATATTAATTAACACTTAGCACTTTACACCTGTGCAACCTTTGCTTTGAAAAAATCGTCCGATTTTTACAAAACACGGTTTTTAGTTTTTTCGGTAAGGTTTATAAAAAAAACTCTAAAATGTGCATATGTTGGTTCTCGAGGCACTCTTACGATTTAATAATATTTTTTGAACATTTTAATTCAGTATCATTTTGAAACTCTATTGATTTAATAATATATTTACATTGAAAATGAGAGTATAATTTTTGTTAAATCGGTTTGTATAATAAGTTTAATAACTTGTATTTTTCATTTAAGAGGTGTCTTAATAATGTAATTAATTGGACGTTGACCGGTCAATTTTTTAAATTTGCCATAATAAGTAAGTGTGCTGGCTTAATATTTTATGAATTCCATTTTGAGAATGTCCCAAATGCTTTATAATGCAGTATAGATATGTGTAAAATGTGTGGAATCATATTAATTAACACTTAGCACTTTACACCTTTGCAACATTTACTTTGAAAAAATCGTTCGATTTTTACAAAACACAGTTTTTAGTTTTTATGTAAGGTTTATCAAAAAAATTCTAAAATGTGTATATGTTGGTTCTCGAGGCACTCTTACGATTTAATAGATTTTTTCAATATTGTAATTTAGTATCATTTGAAACTCTATAGATTTAAAAATATATTTACATTGAAAATGAGAGTACATTTTGTGTTATATCGGTTTGTATAATAAGCTTAGTAAATTGTAATTTTCATTTAAGGGGTGTTTTAATAATGTAATTAATTAGACGTTGACCGGTCAATTTTTTAAATTTGCCATAATAAGTAAGTGTGTTGGCTTAATATTTTAAGACTTCCATTTTGGGAATGTCTCAAATGCTTTATAATGTAGTATAGATATGTGTAAAATGTGTGTAATCATATTAATTAACACTTAGCACTTTATACCTTTGCAACCTTTGCTTTGAAAAAATCGTCCGATTTTTACAAAACCCAGTTTTTAGTTTTTACGATAAGGTTTATCAAAAAAATTCTAAAATGTGTATATGTTGGTTCTCGAGGCACTCTTACGATTTAATAATATTTTTTGAATATATTAATTTAGTATCATTTTCAAACTCTATTGATTTAATAATATATTTACATTGAAAATGAGAGTATGTTTTGTGTTAAATCGGTTTGTATAATAAGCTTAATAACTTGTATTTTTCATTTAAGGGGTGTTTTAATAATGTAATTAATTGGAGTCAATTTTTAAAATTTGCCATAATAAGTAAGTGTGTTGGCTTAACATTTTAAGACTTTCATTTTGGGAATGTCCCAAATGTTTTATAATGTAGTATAGATATGTGTAAAATGTGTGGAATCATATTAATTAAAACTTGGCACTTTACACCTTTGCAACCTTTGCTTTGAAAAAATCGACCGATTTTTACAAAACACAGTTTTTAGTTTTTTACTGTAAGGTTTATCAAAAAAAATTCTAGAATGTTTATAATGTTGGTTCTCGAGGTACTCTTACGATTTAATAATATTTTTTGAACATTTTAATTCTGTATCATTTTGAAACTCTATTGATTTAATAATATATTTACATTGAAAATGAGAGTATGTTTTGTATTAAATCGGTTTGTATAATAAGCTTAATACCTTGTATTTTCATTTAAGAGGTGTTTTAATAATGTAATTAATTGGACATTGACCGGTCAATTTTTTAAATTTGCCATAATAAGTAAGTGTGCTGGCTTAATATTTTATGAATTCCATTTTGAGAATGTCTCAAATGCTTTATAATGCAGTATAGATATGTGTAAAATGTGTGGAATCATATTAATTAACACTTAGCACTTTACACCTTTGCAACATTTGCTTTAAAAAAATCGTTCGATTTTTACAAAACACAGTTTTTAGTTTTTTATGTAAGGTTTATCAAAAAAATTCTAAAATGTGTATATGTTGGTTCTCGAGGCACTCTTACGATTTAATAGATTTTTTCAACGTTGTAATTTAGTATCATTTTGAAACTCTATAGATTTAAAAATATATTTACATTGAAAATGAGAGTACATTTTGTGTTATATCGGTTTGTATAATAAGCTTAGTAAATTGTAATTTTCATTTAAGGGGTGTTTTAATAATGTAATTAATTAGACGTTGACCGGTCAATTTTTTAAATTTGCCATAATAAGTAAGTGTGTTGGCTTAATATTTTAAGACTTCCATTTTGGGAATGTCTCAAATGCTTTATAATGTAGTATAGATATGTGTAAAATGTGTGTAATCTTATTAATTAACACTTAGCACTTTACACCTTTGCAACCTTTGCTTTGAAAAAATCATCCGATTTTTACAAAACTCAGTTTTTAGTTTTTACGATAAGGTTTATCAAAAAAATTCTAAAATGTGTATATGTTGGTTCTCGAGGCACTCTTACGATTTAATAATATTTTTTGAATATATTAATTTATTATCATTTTCAAACTCTATTTATTTAATAATATATTTACATTGAAAATGAGAGTATGTTTTGTGTTAAATCGGTTTGTATAATAAGCTTAATAACTTGTATTTTTCATTTAAGGGGTGTTTTAATAATGTAATTAATTGGAGTCAATTTTTAAAATTTGCCATAATAAGTAAGTGTGTTGGCTTAACATTTTAAGACTTTCATTTTGGGAATGTCCCAAATGTTTTATAATGTAGTATAGATATGTGTAAAATGTGTGGAATCATATTAATTAAAACTTGGCACTTTACACCTTTGCAACCTTTGCTTTGAAAAAATCGTCCGATTTTTACAAAACACAGTTTTTAGTTTTTACGGTAAGGTTTATCAAAAAAATTCTAAAATGTGTATATATTGGTTCTCGAGGAACTCTTACGATTTAACAGTATTTTTTCAAAATTTTAATTTAGTATCATTTTGAAATTCTATTGATTTAATAATATATTTACATTGAAAATGTGACTACATTTTGTGTTATATCGGTTTGTATAATAAGCTTAATAACTTGTATTTTTCATTTAAGGGGTGTTTTAATAATGTAATTAATTAGACGTTGACTGGTCAATTTTTTAAATTTGCCATAATAAGTAAGTGTGTTGGCTTAATAATTTATGACTTCCATTTTGGGAATGTCTCAAATGCTTTATAATGTAGTATAGATATGTGTAAAATGTGTGGAATCATATTAATTAACACTTAGCACTCTACACCTTTGCAACCTTTGCTTTGAAAAAATCGTCCGATTTTTACAAAACACAGTTTTTAGTTTTTACGGTAAGGTTTATCAAAAAAATTCTAAAATTTGTATATGTTGGTTCTTGAGTCACTCTTACGATTTAATAATTTTTTTGAACATTTTAATTTAGTATAATTTTGAAACTCTATTGATTTAATAATATTTTTAAATTGAAAATGAGAGTACATTTTATGTTAAATCGGTTTGTATAATAAGCTTAATAATTTATATTTTTCATTTAAGGGGTGTTTTAATAATGTAATTAATTGGATGTTAACCGGTCAATTTTTAAAATTTGCCATAATAAGTAAGTGTGTTGGCTTAATATTTTAAGACTTCAATTTTGGGAATGTCCCAAATGCTTTATAATGTAGTATAGATAAGTAACTTCAGCAAGGTTCAAGTCAGAGAGTTTTTCAAAAAATTAATGACAAACTGAAGATACACTTACTACCTGATGCATTATCAACCGAGTAAGTAAAGGAACCAGAAGATAAATACAAAAGGATCAGCATGGATCAACAATGCGCTAATGATCTTATCAGCTCTCTAATCAACCAAGAGATTAACTCTAAACATCTTTAAGATTTTTAGGCGGGACTTTTTCAAGAAAGAAAAAGTGTGAGATAAAGTGCAGCCTTGAAAAGGTTAAGACAAGTACAAGTTGAAAAGTCAGTGTAAAGTTGTCAACACAGTTACCAAAAGTAGGGTAGGTTGGTTTTCAAAAATATAATGATTGAATGAAAGGTGTTCTTGTCTATTGTATGTGATACAAGATGAGAGTTTTAGCCAAATAGCTAAAGCCCATATGACCATAGCAGACCCAAAAGGCCAAAGCTCAACGTATACTTTACCTGGAGAACCAATCTCCAGGCAACAACTGGCATAACAGTATGTCCTAGATGTCTTCAGACAATACTTTTAATACAAGTGTTGTAAGAGGATTTCTTGATGAGGTAAAAACAAAAATGAAGCAACTTCAAAGGACTGTCAAATTGAAAATCAGTCTGACTGTAAACACTTGGAATTCCAATTTTCACAAAGAGATGGAAAAGGTGATTGAAACTGAAATTGCTCCTCCATTGAGTAACATCTGTGCGAGGGTAATCCATTTTGAACAATAATTTTTTAAAGAAACAGTTGACTTTGTCAAGGACTACAAATCCCTGGTAAAGGAAGCAAATGAATCTCATGAAAACATCAAAACTTTGAAAAACTTAAATGATTATCTTTTAGAGGCAGTTATATCCACAAATGTAATGTCTATCATTTTACAAACGCACTCTGTTGAAGACGATGAAAAACTGCGATCTGAGCATTTAGCAATTGTTTCAAAATATGAAGATGCTCTCATAAAACTTGAAAAAGAAAACGTGTCTTATTTTAAACAACTTGATCATAAAAAGGACGAATTTAAAAGGAAAGTGCGTGGATGCTCAGTTGGCAAATTTAAAAGGAAAGTGCGTGGATACTAATTTTTCAAAACCATTGACTGTGTGGAATCTCAAGGTTCACACAATGTTGCAAATCCTGCTTTTCAAAAATCAAGATTTGCACTGTTAGCCAATGAGAACAATGTTAAGTCAAAACCAGTCACTCTACACACTGTTCCAAAATGTGATCAAAATGATTTGAGAAACAAAAACGTGAAAGCTTCTAGTTTTTCTAAGAGTAGACTACAAGCTGTGTTAAAACCAAACACACCATGTGGTATACATAAACATTAGAAAAAGACTATAGAACAAACTAAACTTAGGACACCAACTGACAAGGCTCAGGAAACTAGCAAAAGAATGTAACACCCCCTAATTTGTTTAGTGGCAGCGGAAAAGTAATTAGGGTGTTACGGTGAGGATCGAGTTAAAATTTCAGAAAACGGCCCAGAATAGGCGTTTTGAAAGTTATATGTCATTCAAAATAATATTTTTGGTATAAAGGTGAAATATCTGATTTGAAAATCACAAAAGTGTGGTAATTTGGAAAGAATGACATATTTGATTTTACACCATTTTATTTATCAGAGTATAAGATGCCCGCTCCGTGTCTTGTCCTGCTCCGTTAATTACCTGAGATAAACATGCTTAAAACGTCAACACAATGGTTGGTGAGTTCGTGGAGTTTAATAGAAAATAACTTGCTTTCAATGAATTTAAGAGATGTACAGATGATAGTTGAAATAAATACTAGTACATCCTGAAGTAAATAGTAAATTGCGTTGGGTAAAGATACACAGGTAAATCATGTATGAACTCAAGTGATCATAAGTTTCAAGTTTTAAATGAAAATGAGCTACGTTGATATACGCTCGAAATGAAGTGCTGAGTCAACTTTTAAAAGTAACGATATACCAAGCAATTTGGGTTGTCTTTATTAGAAGTCACAACTAAGTCACATATGATAACAATTAAGTTTCAATTACAGGATCCATAATCCTAACACATAGTGAAAATAATAATCTAGTGTCTGAAATCTATCAGTGTGGTGTGGTGTTTAACTAAATACAGCTGTATCCTAATATATATGAAACATTCATATATTCATAAAGTTATATTGCCCTAAGCCTCATGACACGCAAAATGTTAACAGAGTACCGTAAAACGGAGGTGTTCATTAAATTAATGATGAAGGTTTTGCCCTCATGTAATAGGTGATTTGCCAATTCCTATTTTTCTCAAATATAGTGGATCGCGACTAAATACGACTAACCATGTAGGCATTCCGTCCAAGTATTTAGTGGGATAGGTTGTCAGCCTCTAACAGGTTTCGACGCTGTTCACTATATTCGCGCTCACCGCAGTGATTAATGGCTCATGATCGAGGGACTTTATGGCAATAAAGTAAACTTAGGCAATATAGGTTAAAATGCCTCAAGTTAAAAAAAATAATATCATATATGATATTATCTTGATTCTTATATTAATCGACCCAAAATATTACCTCCTTAAATGTAATGGAATGATATGCAAGGTGAAATCGCTAAATTCCTAGTTATAATAAATAACGAATATTAAATAATGCATAACTAAAATGTAAAAATGCATATGAAGTGAGGGTGGAAAATGGAAAATAAAATAAGAATGTCAAGTGAAATTTATTGGTCCTTTTCCTTTTCGGATATTATACTTTTTACCTTAACTGTGATTGCGTTACACCGTTAGTCCTTCGTTCAGTCCATAGTCCATAAATAGTCCAAAAATTGTCCAAGAGTACAAATAAGGCTTGGAGTTCAATAATATGTCAATTTAAGTCCTCTATAAACTGTTTTCACAGCTTCAGTCCACCAGTTTCATAGTTTGGCAGTTTTAGTCCTTTAACGTGGAAACGCGTTACATGTTTAGTCCTTTTTTCATAAAAATAACGGGAAAAATATTCGGAAAATTTCTATAACTTTATTAAGTAACTTTTAACTTATTTCAATTGCTTATTTCACTAAAAAGCTTATTTTAGTGTTAATGGGCCAATTAACGAATCAACTTAAGGTCCATTTAGAATTTTAGAGGCGAGGGCATGTAAACTGTTTTGGGCCTGGTCTTGGGCTGTTTTTATGAGTCTTAAAATATATCACATGGGCCTAGTGGGTTGTTCTAACGCAAATGCTTAATGGGCTGAATTTAAGCCCAATTCGAAATAGTTACATTTTCTAAGTTTTTAATACATGTAAATACTAGCGACTGCCATTCATTTTAGTTAAATACGAAGGTCCAAACGAGCGTTTGGATGGAAGTTTAAAACACGAAAGCTTTGGTTTGTTAGGTGAAAAAACGAGTTGTGCAAAAATATAGGGTATTCGTTTGTAACATTTCGAAATTAGAACCACGTTTTGGTGGCCTAATCGGATCAGTTATAATTTGAAAAACTCTGAATTTTTCTAAGTGTTTAAGTTATGTACGTGTTGTCTGTTTTACTTTTGCCGACTTGGAGGGTCGAATCATGAGTATTTTTACAAGTTGTTTACTTGAAAAATGTAGCTAATTATGTCACTTAATAGATCGTGTAAAGAAAGAACATGATTGTTTTGTTGGGTCGTGAGATATGAAAGCGTTTTTAAAGACACTTGGGACATTTTTCTGCAACAAAACACTTAGATTATTCTAAGTGTTTTTCCCATATTTTTTTGTACGTGTGGTATTAAAGTTCTTATATGTTTGTATAATGCACGAAGTGAGTCTCTAACGTGAGTGTCGAGTGTGAGTGATGATTCTAAGTTTCTCATTATAAGGGCTCGTCATCTCTTGGTGGGTCACATAAAATAACGCATGTAGGTAAGCTTGTGAATATATTATATATAACCTTCGAATGAAATATTACAACATGCACAGAGAGACATTTTGAACGTGAGTGTGGTGTGTAGGTTGATCTCTAACCTTTCATGATGGAGTTTTCGACACATGCTGGTGGGTTATACGAAAAAAAAGAAAGTGCATGTAAAATACTAGAAACATGTTATTCGTTTGAATGAAACGTGAGACATGAATGCAAATGTAACGTGAGAAGCTAAATTTAGAAGGGTTTCAAGACACTTACTACACCTCTTAAAGGTGGTGAAGAGGCTGTGGAAGTCGAGTGAAGCACAAGGACGAAGGTAGTTTACTTGTTAGGTTCGAAATACGTTCTAACGTGTCTTCTGCTTTGCTCGGTTGCTTCAAAACATTTCTGGGTCTTTAGTGTGTTTAGTGAGAGTGAATTAGGTGAAGAGTGAGCAATGTAGAGTGGTATAAGATGTGTATTCTTATAGAGAGAATTACATACGTTTGTTGACTATTTGACTCTCCAAATTAATCATTGGGTTCCACTGTAGATAGGAGGACACCTAAGTTAGTTCTCTGACAAAATGAGATATTTGGGAAGATTTCATGAAGGAGATAAGTCTTATCTTAGTTGGTAGTATATATACACACACGTTTTCTTTTTATACGGTTCCAAAAATAGAACTAGCGTGCCATACTAATCTCTTGCAGTCCTAACCATTTCCTGAGCGTCATAATGTGTTAATAATTTTATTAGGAAAGCGTAGGAAAAAGTGCGGGTCCAAAATGGTTGAGTTTTGTGGGTTTTATGTTTGACGGGTTGAGTGAAATGGGACAAATGGTTTGGCTTTAAATCGCTGTCCAAAACTCGACATATATTCCTGAAAGTTGGCATACTAATAGTCTAGTGGGTGGGGACTAAGACGGTGTAAAAATATTCGTGTGTTGCGTTTAAAAATCAGGAGAACTCGAGCTGTTTTGGAGAGGGTATAGCAGTCGAATACACCTAAAATCATAAAAAGGAAACTGGGTTTTGAAGTTGGGCCAGAAACGTGTAATGGTGATGGGCTGGGCTGGATTTAATAGTCAGTCCGTTTGGTTTGTAGCTTAGGGTAATTTAGTGAAAGAATTATAATTTGTGTAACTCAAATGTGATTAGTGTATTGAGTTAAGGTAAATTGTAATTAGTAAAGATGTAATTTGTGTGTATCTTTATAAATACTAAATCATAATTATTGAGGTTCAAGTTTAGTGGAAATGGTGGTTTGTGTGTAATCATGTTTTAAAGTACGTGTCGTTATTTAATATATGTCGCGAAAACGTAATGTGATAACGATAATAGTAAGAGAAAAATTTTAATTTCTCCATAAAAATGGGATTTATTAGACAGTAATCAGAGGTTATCATTAATCAATGAAGATTATTACAATGGATTTTCGTAGGATCCTACAGTATCCACCCCTCAATTTTGAACTTCGTCCCGAAGTTCAGTCTATGATAGGTGTTGAAAAATGTGGTGTTCTGAGGTGAGAGTTTATGGAAGATGTTGTCGAGAGATTTTCTTATTTGAATATCGAGGAAACGAGATCCAACTAGATTTATTCGTACTAGACGAAATAAATTTGAATGTTTGGTCAACAAATGAATTCATAGGCTACGAATAGTGAAAATAACGGTCGAGAGTAGGAAGTATTTAACACTTAATGTTTAGTGTTCTAGCGGTCGAGACTAGTGGATTTTTAATGGTAGTGGTTTGAAATTTAATGATCGTGAATAGTAAAATAACGGCTAGTTTTTCCCTATAAATACCCTATTTACTTTTCCCCTTTTTCTTCCCCACTTCACTTTTTTCACTTCATCTCTCCCAAAACAAAATAATGCCGCCGTTCGCCATTATTTTTGCAACCATGTTCATCGCCTTCGCCGCCGCCTGTTTAGCTCTCCTCCCCGGCGAAGATTCCGGTCACCTGATCGGATATTTGTTGGTTTTCGTACCCCTCACAATCCTAGCCGTTGTTGTGGACAAGTTTTGGGGGTAATAGCTTTTAAGCTAGTGTCGTTTGTAATGGTTCTTTGTTGTGTTTCTATGTAACCTTTATTAGGTGTGGAATAAAACTCGTTTACTTTTACGTTTACGAATTAGTTTCGTTGTGGTTTTTAATGTTTTGTTGCATTTACGACGCAGAATAATCAAGGTGATTCATCCTGTGGTGGCTCTTGCTATCGCTGGGTTGGTGGTGGTTTTTGTTGCTATGGTGGGCCAACCTATTGAAGATTCTATGCCTTATATTGTGTTTATTGTATTATTAGCACTTCCGATGTTAATCATCTCGCTATGTATTAATTTTCTTGGTTTTTAATGAAATTTATGTTATTTGTGTTTGCCACATATTGTTGTGAATTCTTATAGTTTCTAAATTCGAACTTTTCTCGACTTCTTATAATAAAGTAGTAGGTAATAAGTGTAGATCTTACTGGGGCTTGCCAAAAGTGATGTTCATGAATCGTTTATTTTATCTCAAAATATTACTTTTGGAATGAAAATTGTTATTAAAGACTTTGAAAAGATAACTGTTCCATTTATAACATGATTCTTCCTAAATTATACATAGGTAGCTAGGCTATGTATAATTGAGGACCAAATGATGTGATGATTGGTTCAGTTATTATAATATTTATATTTCTTCAAAGAATTTTATGTGGTTCAATTATAATGGTTTCGTCACAAAGTCGGACATCCTCTGATTATTTCTAAAAGGATTAGAAGGTTTTTGTTCATATTCCGAGGATAAGTCAGGAATTTCTAAAGTGATACTAGGATATCTTTTGTATAAACTTAGGATTTGGATGAAAATTTCTTACAGTGTGATATTAGTCTATTGTTTGATCAGATATGGTGTTTAGTCAAATTCTTATGGTGATATCGAGATATTGTTACATATCAACTATGAATATGGAAAGTGGAATAGGAATGGAAATAGACATAGATTATAATTATCATGGAAATATTACAAAGTAGAGATTCATACGGTAGAACGATAGTTGTTGCACTTAGGTTACATCCATCATACCTAAGGCAAGGTACATAAGGAAATACAACTTAGATAATTCTAGACTAGATTTTATTTATTTTACAGCAGGAATCCATTCATCTGCTTAACATAGAGGTCATTCTTCGACACGGTTGAGATTCTTTGATGAGTTCTTATTTCCTTGCACAATTCTTGGGCTCCCAATGGGCTTTGTAGTTCGGGCAATGACTCTTGTAATGGCCCATTTCACCACATCCATGGCATTTTATGGATGATGGTTGCTCATTTCCTTCCATGGTTTTGCAATCTCTTGTCTTGTGGCCTATTTTTCTGCATCTCCCGCACTTAGCAGTGCAAAGCCCGATATGATGCAACTTACATCTTGAGAACAGAGGTTTCCTTCCACAGTATTTGTTTTCGTTACTAGGGTTGGTGATACAGTTTCTTCTAGCTTCTGGTTTGGGCCTTTGCTGGCGAAGATAGTCAATGCGGTCTTGTAGATGATTGCGGATGCAAACATCATTGTGGAACTCACATTCGTTGAGGATAAAAGATCTTCTCTCCTCAAGTTTTCGCTTTTGGTTATTTTTCTTAAGTGCAATATCTTGCCTAATCCTTTGGGTACATGTGCGGATAGGTTTAGTCATTTTTCTTTCTTTCCTGGTTATGTCGTTGTTTCTCGGATGAACTATTGTAGTCACTTCATGTACCACTGTAACGATATTGTTTTCAAATTCCCCGATGATTTTAGGAGTCATGGTTGTGGTAAGTGCTGAGGGGGTATGGGTGTTGCTCATGTTGGCCATCTTCAATGACTACAACAAGAAACACTGATTTAGTATTCACTTTATCATTAGAATAATTTCAAATAATAATGTATTTGCATATCATTGCTAACAATGTGATCTCAATACAAAATCAAACCAACCGAGGGTCATAGAAATACGATGTGTCTGTGTGGCATCGTAAAATAATAATCATCTCTTGATATGGGATTGTTAAGGAACAAACAGATTTATCTACAAAAGTCGAAGTTCAACAACTTTCTCTTCATTCATCAAGTTCTCTTTTGAAAATTTATTCTTGGAATTCTATGGTTTATTGTTTAGTCATGGTATATTTGATGTACAATCACTGATAATGTCATAGTAAGTTTGAATACAATCATCAAAATCGACATAACTCTAATAACTTGTTTGATTGATTTTTGCACAACAACCAACACAAGGTCTTTTATTAATGTCTTGTTGATTCACGTGGAGTTATTTGTTTACCTAAGAGAGTACCAAATGGCGAGGTTTTGCATGGCTATTTGCACTTATAGCATTATAATAGGGTTTGGTGGAAGGAATTTGTTTACAACAGAAAGATACAATGGAAAAAGGCTGTCATAGCTTAAAAGTCGATTACAATTTCTGAGAGTTACAGAATCATTGCGAAATACATGGAATACTAACCAAAACTATTTGGTTTATTGAGTACAATAACGATACTTAAGATCAGTTACGTCTCTGACGTAGACGTCTAACTTCTGCCTCAAGATCCAGTTGTGCAGCTTCCATGGCTGAGAAACGTTCCTGGCACGCATTCATTTGATTAGCTAACATGTTTTCCAAAGCTGCAATCTTTTGGCTCTGGGTTCTTGCTGCGTCTCTAGCCAACCATAATGCTCTTTCAATGTCTTCAATCCTAATGTGTGTTTGGGTATGGCCTCTACCTAAACAGCGGGTTCTGGCATCCAAGTTTCTAAGTTCCTGTTCGTAATTGTCCTTCATGTTACCAACATTCACTCCTAAACCAAACACTTCTCGTCTCTCAGCATCTGTCCTCTTGAACAGGGTGTCAATGTTACGATCATACCATTCGAATCGTAATGGGTGTAACTCTTTTAGCTGCTTAGTGTGAGCGTCTAGTATGCTGGTGTGTTGGTAAAGGCGAGTCCATATGGAGTCACGGGTGTCTACATTGTAGTCAGGAGAATTGGGTGAGGATACATTGTTTGGGGCATCTGGCATGGAGAAATCTGAGGTATTGGGTAGGGGAGAATTTAGGTTAACATTCTTCCAAGTCATTTCTTGTTGTGAACTTTGTCCATATTCAAATGTTGGTTGACCACCAATCAAATCTTCATCTGAATAGGATTCAGTTACTCTCCTAAGTTTCTGACATGGAGGTGAGTGAGTAGGTGATGACGGAGGTGATTTCTTAGTGAGTTCTATGTCGGGCTGAGGTTGTGACATTTGTACATAAGGATCTTCAGTATTTGGTGTAATTTGGTATGTAGATGATGCATGGGTAGTACAAGGGACAGTTTTGGTGATATCGTCTAGTTTGGAAGACATGGTACTGTAGCAATCGAAAATAGTAATTATGAATATTCATACGTTTAAGGTGTAACATTGAGTGTGAAATAATACGGTGTGTAATGTGTGAAGAGTAAACATCAAGCATGTAAAGATTATTACAAAACAAATCTTAGTAGGTAATGTATTGAGCACGGCAGTCTGCAGACACGGAAGGCATAAGATAATAAGGTGTAAAATCATTTATTTTGAAAATATTGATGCGTTCGGGTTCATGCAAGTTTTAAATTTATAAGTGGTGAATTACCGAATCTAATAACAACGCATACGAGCAAGTATACTCGTCCGATGTAGCAAGATTTTGATGGTAAGTCGGGATCGTTCGCAGGGATTTGTGTAGTGAATCGAATTGTAAGTTAAAAGAAAATTTCTCAAACAAGCAATAATGATAATATGAAAATTCAAATGATTAAAAACTACACTTGCTTAGACTTAGTGAACTACAATTGACTAATATGATTGTGATAACTTTGGATAACATGTTGGTTGAGATAATTAGCTTGGTTACTAATCTATTGTTTCTACAAATTAAACCTTCGTCAAGATCTTAGTTTATAAAAACAAGCATTACGTTTAACCAATCAATTCAAGATCAATTCAAGGTTCATAAGTTGGTGTTCCTTAAACACAAAAACAATCTTTTGTTTATCAAACAAGCTTGAGAAATGGTCAATACAAAAGGTAACCAATTATAGACAAAAGGTCACAATTGAAGGTAAACTATTAATCTCTCGACCCTTAAAATGGTTTACAATCAATCCGTTTTGATAGAAAAAAGAATTTTCATTACAATCACGATTAAGTTCCTTTGTTTAATCAAGTATAGTGGATGACAACAATCATTCATAGACAAATGATTATAACTAGTTGAATAACAATAGTTCTTTCGACCCTTAGAATTACTAGCACTAGTTAAACTTGATTAACCAAATGTCACTATGAAACTTTATCACAATTGGTTCTTAGAATCGACTTGAAATTGAATTAAAACATGTTATCACAATCATATGCCAATCAATAAGTAATACACATCATCTAAGCAAGTGCATAAAGGCACTAGCCACTCATGACAAACATAAACATAATCTTAAAACATTGAACATTAAAATCTATGATAAAGAGTCCTACAATGATTGAGAATAAGATTACAAGTGAAAAGGCAATGATTCACAAAGGAATGGAATAAACTTCGACTCTCCTGATGCTCCTGGATTTCTAGCACGAAAATAAGAGTATGTGTGAGTGGTTTTTTTGATTCTCCTTGTTGATTGATAGTTATGTGTTGATGTGTGTCTTTAATACTCATCAAATGGTTCTTTTAATACTCCAACCAAGGGTCTTGGTTCATTAAATTGTTCTCTTGTCCTCCAAGCAGTATTGAATAGATAGGAATGCTGAGAGGAAGGACCTAGAACCGGATATGTAAAGTCACAAATCTTAATGAAGAAGTTTTGGTAACACAGCAACAATCCAACCGATCGGTATTCAGTCCAACCGATCGGTTGGTCTTCAAACTAGCTTCCATCCGAATCGGATGCGGGCTACATCCGATCGGATGGAACATACTGATATGCACTTTTTGGACCTTTTTCGTTTGACTTGATTCTAGCTCGTAGCTCTTGGTTCTTTGATCTTCCCCTTCATCTTCAAGCTTATTAACTCGACTACTTGGACTTTTACTCTTCGAAGTACCTCTTGGTGCGGGACTTGTCACAATAATCTTCATGCATTCATAAACTTTTCCTTCTTCCTTGTTTTTGCATCTTTTTCATCCATTTTCCTGTTTTTGGCTACAAATGCTTCGCAAACACTCTTTGGTACGATTAAGTAACAAAAGCATATAAATATAACCACAAAACATACATAAAAACACGAATAACGCTACTAAAAACATGTTAGATTTAGGCGTTATCAAATCCCCCACACTTGAACTTTGCTTGCCCTCAAGCAAATCTAGAAATAAAAACAATTATCCACATGGCATACAAGAATGATTAGGAAAATGTGATGCAAATCTATCAAGTACAAGTACAAGTTAGATCCATCATTTTAAGCTTTCATGGTTGAAGCATCGAGATGTTTGACAATACCCAAATGATTTTCTTGCATGATACACATTACTAAACACCTCACGAAAGGAAAATGAAATATAATTCACTCAAACACTCATTTGTATGATTGGTGGAGTATATAAGAGGAATGACACTCATTTGCTCAGTCATGATCTAAATATTACCATAAGCTTGTACAAGAAACAAAACTACACCGAATGGTGTGAGCGCCAAGTATACATGTCAAAGAGGACTTTTATTCGGGTTTAAGGGCTTAGGGGATAATATCAAACTTATGTGTCACTATCTCATGCAAAACATAATAGCTCGCTAACAACGAATTCTTGCGTTACCAAATAACGGATGGTCACTAGATTGTACCTTGGTTCGCTAGCAACGTTACTTGCATAACGGATGGTCGCCAAAATACGCCCTAGATCGCTAACAACGTTAGTCAATTTCTCAAGAAATCGGATGGTCACTACATGTCCATACACTTAATAATTTCACAAAGTCAAAAAAAAAAAAAAAAAATAAAAAATAAAAAAAAAAAAAAAAAAAAAAAAAGTAGGATAAGGCATGGGATATATTTGAGAGAGGGTTGATAATAATAAAAACTAGTCAAAGTCTATAAACCAAATGTTACTAGCTATTACAAACCACTATCATGCCATTTTGCGAGAAACTCCATACTTCCTTAATTATATACTTGATTCACTAGCCCATTGGCTTATTCTTGTCACCTTATAGTTGCGATGACTCTTTTTCTCTCTTTTTTTTTTTTTTTTTTTTTTTAAACATATAATTGCGATGACTTCACTTGGATAACAACTTTTGGAGTTTGCAACTTTCTTTGCACTTTCATGATTTCCACATAACATCCATCTTGCCAAATAGCTAGCAACCAACCAAGACTTGACTAAGGGTAAGGCTAGGCTAAAAGGTGTAAAATCTTTTTGAATTTTTCTGGATTTTATCAAAAGAAAAAGATAGGCTCGGAGGGTGTAACTAGGGGTATCTAGCATTAAAGATAAATGCTAACAAATGGGTCCATATGAGTGGTTAACTAGCCAATGTAGCTAGCTAATATATCATTATATGTAAATGGAAGGCCATTTGGTTAAATCCTAAGGTTGCCTCTTATCACGCATATATACTTATATCACAAAAACGTGGTCTCACAACGGTCTCGTAATGATTTACAAGTACAAGTTCTAGAATAAATAAAATCACCGGCACACTCATAGCAAAAGATCTAAGCATAAAAGATGTATGCTATATACGAAACAGGCTCAAATCCTCACAGTTTAGTGGGAAGGGCTATACTATGTGCTAGCTAATGTTATCGATCCTAGAATGGATTGTAATATTAATCGGGACACATCTCGAATTTTCAAAAATTACGGGTTTCACTAGTGGATAAATCCAATTTATTCTAATGTATGATTTTTAAAATGACAAACAACTAGATTACAAAGGCAAACAAAATTTAAAATTAAGCTCAAAACATACAATCTATTCTTATTTTCCTATTCATCCCCCCACACTTAAGTTAAGCATTGTCCTCAATGTGATAAACGACAAAGAACGAAATAGGGAAATAAGAGAATAAACCGTATTTTCTGCTCAAGAGATTCTTGATCCTAGCATCCCAGCTTCGAAATCATTACCTGCAGAAATCTTAAAAACAAAAGAAACACAAACACGAAATATTTCTTCGTTTTATTCAAAAGACAGTGATACACCCCCACACTTAAGTTCAACTAAGCAATTTAGAAAAAACTTTGGGGTTTAATCACTTGAAAATAAAAATGAAAATGAAAACACACGAGTTGCCTCCCGAGAAGCGCTTGTTTTATTAACGAGTCATCAGCCGGACTCGAACTTCTCTTTCTTACGTTGGTGCAATTTCTGACTTCTTCTTTGAAAATTTTGGAACATACAGCACATTTCCAATCACTATTCCTTCTCCAGTTTCATCTATGTATTCCAATTTGACTTTCTCCCACGGTCTTGGAAGAACATCATAGATATAACCAGAATCCTCGGCCCACGGAGTGTTTTTCTTGAAATCGGCCGGGAAAGGTGACATAAATGTTATAGCTTCATATTCCGCTTCAGGCGGAATTTCTTGAATAGAAACTTCATTCATTTGTTCCTTGTCATAGTATAATTTAATTCGGTGTCCATTAACAATGAAACTTCCACCATGTTTGTCATGCAATTCAACATATCCAGATGGAAATCCATGTTTCACTATATATGGTCCGAACCATTTTGGTTTCAGCTTGGGAGCTTTGAATTTATATTTCATATTAAAAAGCAGAACTTTGTCTCCAGCTTTGAATTCTTTTCGGATTCGCAGCTTTCTGTCATGATAGGCTTTGGTTCTCGCTTTGTAAAGCTTGGAGTTCTCGTAAGCTTGGAGTCTTAATTCATCGAGTTCATGCAATTGCAAAAATCTCTTTTCTCCAGCTATTTTGAGATCTGGATTACAGCTTCTCAGTGCCCAGTAAGCGCGATGTTCGATTTCGAACGGCAAATGACAGGTTTTTCCATACAAAAGTCTGTATGGTGTTGTACCAATTGGTGTTTTATAAGCCGTGCGAAATGCCCACAGAGCATCATCTAGTTTCCTCGACCAAACGACGGGATTGTCTTTAACCGTTTTTTCGAGTATCCTTTTTAAGGCTCTGTTGGTATTTTCGACTTGACCACTGGTCTGTGGGTGATAAGCTGTAGCGAAACGATGATGAACTCCATATCGCTTCATAATTTTCTCCATTTGTTTGTTACAGAAATGGGTTCCACGATCACTTATTAAAGCTTTAGGAATTCCATAACGAGCGAAAAGCTTTTTGAGAAAATTAACAACTACTCGTGCATCATTGGTAGGTAGAGCTTTCGCTTCAGCCCATTTGGAAACGTAATCAATAGCAATGAGAATGTATTCGTATTTGTGGGATTTAGGAAATGGTCCCATGAAATCAATTTCCCAAATATCGAATAACTCACAGACTTGAATGCTCCTTTGTGGCATTTCATCTCTTCGAGAAAGACTACCGGATTTTTGGCAAGCATCACAATTCTTAACAAGAGTGTGAGCTTCTTTAAAAATAGTTGGCCAATAGAATCCAGCATCAAAGACTTTTTTAGCGGTGGTGGAAGGACCATAGTGTCCCCCAGTCGGGCCATGATGATATTCATCGAGAATTCTTCTCGTTTCAGAACCATAAACACATCTTCTAATCATCCCGTCGGGACACATTTTGAAAAGATAGGGTTCTTCCCAGTAGTAGTGTTTAAGATCAGAAAAGAATTTACTTCGTTGGGCATGAGTTAATCCTTTCTTTCGAATTCCTCCAACGAGATAATTTGCATAATCTGCAAACCATGGAATTTCATTTTCATCAACTGCATCAACAGTCATGAGGGTTTCATCAGGAAAGTAATCATCAATCTCATCTTCTTTCAGCTCTTCCAAATTTGGATTTTCTAAACGAGACAGATGATCAGCAGCTAGATTTTCTGCTCCTTTCTTATCTTTGATTTCAATATCGAATTCTTGGAGTAGCAAAATCCATCGGATAAGACGCGGTTTGGCATCTTGTTTGGCAAACAGATATTTCAACGCTGAATGATCAGTGAACACGATTGTTTTCGAAAGTACAAGATAAGATCTGAATTTATCGAAAGCGAAAACAACGGCTAACAATTCTTTCTCCGTAACTGTGTAGTTCTGTTGAGCGTTGTTGAGTGTTTTGCTGGCAAAATATATAGGACGAAAATGTTTCTCTTCTCGTTGTCCTAATACAGCTCCAACTGCAAAATCGCTTGCATCGCACATAAGCTCAAATGGTAGTGACCAATCAGGGGAAACCATAATGGGTGCACTAGTCAGTTGTGTTTTCAATGTTTCGAACGCTTTCATGCAATCTGCATTAAAGTCGAAAACAGAATCTTTTTCAAGAAGTTTCGTCATTGGACGAGATATTTTGGAAAAATCCTTAATAAAATGACGGTAAAAACCTGCATGTCCTAGAAAACTTCTAACGGCTTTAACGTTAGTTGGGGGTGGTAATTTGATAATGACATCGATCTTCGCTTTGTCAACCTCCATTCCTGCGCTGGAAATTTTGTGTCCTAACACAATTCCTTCAGTTACCATGAAATGACATTTCTCCCAGTTGAGAACAAGATGTGCAGCTTTGCATCTTTCAAGCATTTTATCGAGATTAGAAAGACAAGCTTCAAATGAGCTTTCAAAAACTGAAAAGTCATCCATGAAAACTTCCATAGAAGTTTCAAGCATGTCTTGGAATATAGCAATCATACATCTTTGAAAAGTTGCGGGAGCATTACATAATCCAAAAGGCATACACCGGTAAGCGTAAGTTCCATAGGGACATGTGAATGTAGTCTTTTCTTGATCAGCCGGATCAACAGGAATTTGAAAATATCCTGAAAAACCATCAAGAAAACAAAAGTATTTGTTTCCTGCTAATCTCTCAAGCATTTGATCCATGAAAGGCAAAGGAAAATGATCCTTTCTGGTGGCTTTGTTCAATTTTCTGTAATCAATACATACTCGCCATCCTGTGACAGTTCTAGTAGGAACTAATTCATTTCGTTCGTTGGTCACAACAGTCATTCCTCCTTTTTTTCGGAACACAGTGAACAGGACTCACCCAAGGACTATCCTCGATGGGGTAAATAATACCGGCATCAAGAAGTTTGATGATTTCTTTTTTAACAACTTCTTTCATGTTGGGGTTGAGTCAACGTTGTCTTTCTACAACCGGTTTGGCATCTTCTTCGAAATTGATTTTGTGCTTGCAAAAATCAGGACTGATTCCTGGGATATCAGAAGTTTTCCACGCAAAAGCTTCTTTATGCTTCTTAAGAACTGAAATGAGACATTCTTTCTCATAATCATTGAGCAACGAAGATATGACTACTGGGAGAAGTGAATTTTCTTCCAAGTAAGCATATTCAAGATTTTTAGGAAGTGGTTTCAGCTCAAGATCAGTTGGTGGTTCTTGAAGTGATGTTTTGATCCTCATTTGATCATTAAAATCGATTTCCTCAAAATCTTCTTCTATTTCTCCTTCTTCAACTTCTGTTTCTTCTTCTTCTTCAAATTTTACTTCCATAAAATCAGCGAACTCTTTATCAAAAGTTGTTTCATTAATCTTCTCTAAAATAGTCATGTATGGATCAGAATCTTCAAGTAATGCGTCCAATTCTTCCTCAGTGACTTCATCGATTATATCAATGTTAAAACAAGTGTCATCACTGGAATGTGGATATTGCATTGCTTTATCGATTAAAAAGGTGATTCTATCTTCTCCAACTCCGAGATTGAGTTCTTTTCCTTTTACTTTGATGATCGCATCAGCGGTGTTTAGGAAAGGTCTTCCTAAAATAAGGGGTACTCTACTATCTTCCTCCATTTCTAAGATCACAAAATCCACTGGAAAAATGAATTTACCTACTTGGACAAGCATATTCTCAGCAATACCAACAGGATATTGGTAAGTATGATTAGCTAATCGGATACTCATCCTTGTGGGTTTCAAGGTATTGATGGAAAGTTTAGAATACAGCGAATAGGGCATCAAGTTGATACTCGCACCTAAATCGGCTAAAGCATCGCATGTGATGTTGTTTCCTAAGATGCATGGAATCAGAAAACTTCCCGGATCTCTGAGTTTTTTTGGAATTTTGTTTTGAACAATGGCTGAACATTCTTCATTGAGAAAGGTAGTGGATATTTGCTCCAACTTGTTCTTGTTATTAAGAAGTTCTTTAAAAAATTTCCCATAATTGGGCATTCCAGCTAGAACATCAATGAGAGGTACATTGAGTCTAACTTCTTTGATTATTTCAACAAACTTCTTATAACGCTCCTCCATTCTTTCTTTCTTAAGGCTCTGAGGATATGGAATTTTTGGAGTGTAAGCCTTAACTGGTGGTTTGGTTTTGGGTGGTGTTTTTGGGGTATTTTCCTTCTTGGATTCTTCATCTTCATCCTCACTATCATCATTGATGATCGCAGTATTGTTTGGATTGGGTGGTGGATCATAAGACAAGCCACTTCTTGTGAACACAGCATTGATATGCTCATTTCTGGTTTGTGGTGGACGATAAGTCTTATCATTCGATGATGACGATGGTTTTAGGTTGGTTTGGGTGTTACTAGGTAACGAACCTGATGGTCGGGAAGAAATTTGATCAGAGAGTCTACCGAATTTGTTTTCAAGATCTTGAATAGACGCTTGGTGATTTTTCTGACCTTGCTCAACTTTGGTTTTGAGATTGAAGAATTGATTCTTGACGAACTCGTTGGTTGATTTTTGAGCAGTGACGAATTCTCTCATCATCTTTTCAAAATCTATTTCTTCAGGTTTCTTATCGGCATTTTGTGGAGTTTGGTTCTCTACTCTTGGTTGGGAATCATGATTGTTATCCCTTTGTCGGCGATCTTGCCAACTAACAGAATTTCGTCCGTAATAATTTCCACGATATCCGCCTCCACGGTATCCTCCTTGGACATAATTTGCTTCTCCTTCTTTGGGTTGGTCCATTGGTTGATCATCGCATTCTGAGGACGGGTGGTTACCTCCACAGTTGTTACAACCATCTCGCATTTCTTTCATCTCTCCTTTAAGATCTTTGTATTGCGAATCGATTCTGGAAACCAAGGTTTCCATTTTCTCCATGAGTTTAGATGAATCAGAACTTTCAGCAAAAGCAACGGTTTTCCTTAAACGTTTGGTTTTGGCATCTTTCGACCAGTCGAGTTTGAGAAGAACTCGGTCTTCAAGCAATTGGTATGCCTGGTTTGGAGTCTTATAAAGAAAAATTCCTCCAGCATCAAGAATTCCTTGAGATGCTTCATCAAGCCCATGGTAGAAGATTTGGATAATGGTTCCTCGTCCTAAACCATGTCCATGACAACTTCGAAATAAATCCTTCATACGAAGCCAAGCTTCGACGAGTGATTCGTTAGTGTTTTGTGTGAAAGCACGAATTTCTCCCATGAGTCGGTCAAACATGGCAGGTGGAAAGAATCGGCTTACAAAAGCTTGCCTCATCTCCTCCCAAGTATTGATGATTCCTGGCGTTAATTCGTTATACCACACTTTTGCATCTCCAGCAAGTGATGACGGAAAAAGTTTGAGTTTAATGGCATCCACATTGGTATCACCATATCGGAACATGCCACAGATTTCAATGAATTCGGCAATGTGTTTGTGAGGATCGGCCCTCGAACGGCCATCGAATTGACGGTCTTTGATCATAGAAAGATGGTGTCCTTTCACGGTGAAATTGTCACCTAGGTTGACGGCAACAATAGCAGCTCCAGGAGTGGGTGCTACGGCTCGGTTTGCTTCCCACATGGGTTGATCATCAGCCTTGGGAAAAGGTTGATCAGTGAATGGATTATAAACGACTTTGGCTTCAAAAAGGTTATCAAAAGTTGGGTTTGGTACTCTCGGTATACGGTTGGCTAATGGAACAAAGGTTTTTCTTTTCTTTCTTTGTCTTCGGACTAAACGTTCGGGATCTGAAAAAGGTGAAATTGGTTCTGCTCCAGTTGATCGAGTGTTCATACAATTCCCCAGAGAATCGAGGCAATGTCTAAACAAACGAGTGAAGAATGAAAACAATTTAAAAATATCAGAATCGACCAACCGATCGGATAGAAATGACTACCGATCGGATGATGCTCTCGGTAAAGTTGAGTTTGAAGGATCCGATCGGATGGAAGTGCTCGCCGATCGGATGGTGCTCTCGGTAAAGTGAAAGACTAAGCAACCGATCGGATGGATGTGAAACCGATCGGTTTCTCACTTCGGTAAGACTTTTTTTTTTTTTTTTTTACGAAAACTAACTATGTGAGAAATGGACTAAAACTTACAGAAACACGATCAAAATCCCCGGCAGCGGCGCCAAAAACTTGATGCGTTCGGGTTCATGCAAGTTTTAAATTTATAAGGGATGAATTACCGAATCTAATAACAACGCATACGAGCAAGTATACTCGTCCGATGTAGCAAGATTTTGATGGTAAGTCGGGATCGTTTGCAGAGATTTGTGTAGTGAATCGAATTGTAAGTTAAAAGCAAATTTCTCAAACAAGAAATAATGAAAATATGAAAATTCAAATGATTAAAAACTACACTTGCTTAGACTTAGTGAACTACAATTGACTAATATGATTGTGATAACTTTGGATAACATGTTGGTTGAGATAATTAGCTTGGTTACTAATCTATTGTTTCTACAAATTAAACCTTCGTCAAGATCTTAGTTTATAAAAACAAGCATTACGTTTAACCAATCAATTCAAGATCAATTCAAGGTTCATAAGTTGGTGTTCCTTAAACACAAAAACAATCTATTGTTTATCAAACAAGCTTGAGAAATGGTCAATACAAAAGGTAACCAATTATAGACAAAAGGTCACAATTGAAGGTAAACTATTAATCTCTCGACCCTTAAAATGGTTTACAATCAATCCGTTTTGATAGAAAAAAGAATTTTCATTACAATCACGATTAAGTTCCTTTGTTTAATCAAGTATAGTGGATGACAACAATCATTCATAGACAAATGATTATAACTAGTTGAATAACAATAGTTCTTTCGACCCTTAGAATTACTAGCACTAGTTAAACTTGATTAACCAAATGTCACTATGAAACTTTATCACAATTGGTTCTTAGAATCGACTTGAAATTGAATTAAAACATGTTATCACAATCATATGCCAATCAATAAGTAATACACATCATCTAAGCAAGTGCATAAAGGCACTAGCCACTCATGACAAACATAAACATAATCTTAAAACATTGAACATTAAAATCTATGATAAAGAGTCCTACAATGATTGAGAATAAGATTACAAGTGAAAAGGCAATGATTCACAAAGGAATGGAATAGACTTCGACTCTCCTGATGCTCCTGGACTTCTAGCACGAAAATAAGAGTATGTGTGAGTGGTTTTTTTGATTCTCCTTGTTGATTGATAGTTATGTGTTGATGTGTGTCTTCAATACTCATCAAATGGTTCTTTTAATACTCCAACCAAGGGTCTTGGTTCATTAAATTGTTCTCTTGTCCTCCAAGCAGTATTGAATAGATAGGAATGCTGAGAGGAAGGACCTAGAACCGGATATGTAAAGTCACAAATCTTAATGAAGAAGTTTTGGTAACACATCAACAATCCAATCGATCGGTATTCAGTCCAACCGATCGGTTGGTCTTCAAACTAGCTTCCATCCGAATTGGATGCGGGCTACATCCGATCGGATGGAACATACTGATACGCACTTTTTGGACCTTTTTCGTTTGACTTGATTCTAGCTCGTAGCTCTTGGTTCTTTGATCTTCCCCTTCATCTTCAAGCTTATTAACTCGACTACTTGGACTTTTACTCTTCGAAGTACCTCTTGGTGCGGGACTTGTCACAATAATCTTCATGCATTCATAAACTTTTCCTTCTTCCTTGTTTTTGCATCTTTTTCATCCATTTTCCTATTTTTGGCTACAAATGCTTCGCAAACACTCTTTGGTACGATTAAGTAACAAAAGCATATAAATATAACCACAAAACATACATAAAAACACGAATAACGCTACTAAAAACATGTTAGATTTAGGCGTTATCAAATATAGTTATAGTTCAATGTTTTAAAACATTTGATCCTCTATAACCTGTGGCTCTGATACCAATCTGTAACACCCCCTAATTTGTTTAGTGGCAGCGGAAAAGTAATTAGGGTGTTACGGTGAGGATCGAGTTAAAATTTCAGAAAACGGCCCAGAATAGGCGTTTTGAAAGTTTTATGTCATTCAAAATAATAGTTTTGGTATAAAGGTGAAATATCTGATTTGAAAATCACAAAAGTGTGGTAATTTGGAAAGAATGACATATTTGATTTTACACCATTTTATTTATCAGAGTATAAGATGCCCACTCCGTGTCTTGTCCTGCTCCGTTAATTACTTGAGATAAACATGCTTAAAACATCAACACAATGGTTGGTGAGTTCGTGGAGTTTAATAGAAAATAACTTGCTTTCAATGAATTTAAGAGATGTACAGATGATAGTTGAAATAAATACAAGTAAATCCTGAAGTAAATAGTAAATTGCGTTGGGTAAAAATACACAGGTAAATCATGTATGAACTCAAGTGATCATAAGTTTCAAGTTTTAAATGAAAATGAGCTACGTTGATATACGCTCAAATGAAGTGCTGAGTCAACTTTTAAAAGTAACGATATACCAAGCAATTTGGGTTGTCTTTATTAAAAGTCACAACTAAGTCACATATGATAACAATTAAGTTTCAATTACAGGATCCATAATCCTAACACATAGTGAAAATAATAATCTAGTGTCTGAAATCTATCAGTGTGGTGTGGTGTTTAACTAAATACAGCTGTATCCTAATATATATGAAACATTCATATATTCATAAAGTTATATTGCCCTAAGCCTCATGACACGCAAAACGTTAACAGAGTACCGTAAAACGGAGGTGTTCATCAAATTAATGATGAAGGTTTTGCCCTCATGTAATAGGTGATTTGCCAATTCCTATTTTTCTCAAATATAGTGGATCGCGACTAAATACGACTAACCATGTAGGCATTCCGTCCAAGTATTTAGTGGGATAGGTTGTCAGCCTCTAACAGGTTTTGACGCTGTTCACTATATTCGCGCTCACCGCAGTGATTAATGGCTCATGATCGAGGGACTTTATGGCAATAAAGTAAACTTAGGCAATATAGGTTTCAGGGTTCATGAAATATGCGTATTTTATTATTGGCAATTATTTCTATTGAAATGCAGAAATATCATAGCGAATTTAACTGTACATTCAGTTGTTATATGAGTGCATATAATGAGTCTCAATATCGTGTTACAACGAGTAGCTTGTTATCTTTCAAACACAGTGTTTCCGCTAGCAAGCAATTTACAAGTATAACGAGCATATATTCTTTTCAAATGGTGATTCAAAACATGTAAAGCATAGTTGATGATTTTGAGTCAATCATGAGAGTTTTCAAAGTATAAAAGTAAGCTTAAAACAGTTAAAGCATGTATCTCCCCCAAAAGAATTATTAAAAACAAGTATTAAAAGTAGGGGCCACAACTCACCTGGAGTGTATCTGACAAGATAGAATTATAAGATCTATGGAAACGATCATGGAAACGTCTTCGATACGAAACCTGAATATGAGGGAAGTCTAAGATTCTGACTTACTACTAACAGTGAGTGTGAAAGTGAGAAATCGTATAACGATTTGATGATATGAGTGTGATATGCTTAAAATGCCTCAAGTTAAAAAAATAATATCATATATTAATCGACCCAAAATATTACCTCCTTAAATGTAATGGAATGATATGCAAGGTGAAATCGCTAAATTCCTAGTTATAATAAATAACGAATATTAAATAATGCATAACTAAAATGTAAAAATGCATATGAAGTGAGGGTGGAAAATGGAAAATCAAATAAGAATGTCAAGTGAAATTTATTGGTCCTTGTCCTTTCCGGATATTATACTTTTTACCCTAACTGTGATTGCGTTACACCGTTAGTCCTTCGTTCAGTCCATAGTCCATAAATAGTCCAAAAATTGTCCAAGAGTACAAATAAGGCTTGGAGTTCAATAATATGTCAATTTAAGTCCTCTATAAACTGTTTTCACAGCTTCAGTCCACTAGTTTCATAGTTTGGCAGTTTTAGTCCTTTAACGTGGAAATGCGTTACATGTTTAGTCCTTTTTGCATAAAAATAATGGGAAAAATATTCGGAAAATTTCTATAACTTTATTAAGTTCCTTTTAACTTATTTCAATTGCTTATTTCAGTAAAGAGCTTATTTTAGTGTTAATGGGCCAATTAACGAATCAACTTAAGGTCCATTTAGAATTTTAGAGGCGAGGGCATGCAAACTGTTTTGGGCCTGGTCATGGGCTGTTTTTATGAGTCTTAAAATATATCACATGGGCCTAGTGGGTTGTTCTAACGCAAATGCTTAATGGGCTGAATTTAAGCCCAATTCGAAACAGTTACATTTTCTAAGTTTTTAATACATGTAAATACTAGCGACTGCCATTCATTTTTGTTAAATACGAAGGTCCAAACGAGCGTTTGAGGGGAAGTTTAAAACACGAAACCTTTGGTTTGTTAGGTGAACAAACGAGTTGTGCAAAAATATAGGGTAGTCGTTTGTAACATTTCGAAATTACAACCACGTTTTGGTGGCCTAATCGGATCAGTTATAATTTGAAAAACTCTGAATTTTTCTAAGTGTTTGAGTTATGTACGTGTTGTCTGTTTTACTTTGGCCGACTTGGAGGGTCGAATCATGAGTATTTTTACAAGTTGTTTACTTGAAAAATGTAGCTAATTATGTCACTTAATAGATCGTGTAAAGAAAGAACATGATTGTTTTGTTGGGTCGTGAGATATGAAAGCGTTTTTAAAGACACTTGGGACGTTTTTCTGCAACAAAACACTTAGATTATTCTAAGTGTTTTTCCCATATTTTTTTATACGTGTGGTATTAAAGTTCTTATATGTTTGTATAATGCACGAAGTGAGTTTCTAACGTGAGTGTCGAGTGTGAGTGATGATTCTAAGTTTCTCATTATAAGGGCTCGTCATCTCTTGGTGGGTCACATAAAATAACGCATGTAGGTAAGCTTGTGAATATATTATATATAACCTTCGAATGAAATATTAAAACATGCACAGAGAGACATTTTGAACGTGAGAGTGGTGTGTAAGATGATCTCTAACCTTTCATGATGGAGTTTTCGACACATGCTGGTGGGTTATACGAAAAAAAGAAAGTGCATGTAAAATACTAGAAACATGTTATTCGTTTGAATGAAACGTGAGACATGAATGCAAATGTAACGTGAGAAGCTAAATTTAGAAGGGTTGCAAGACACTTACTACACCTCTTAAAGGTGGTGAAGAGGCTGTGGAAGTCGAGTGAAGCACAAGGACGAAGGTAGTTTACTTGTTAGATTCGAAATACGTTCTAACGTGTCTTCTGCTTTGCTCGGTTGCTTCAAAACATTTCTGGGTCTTTAGTGTGTTTAGTGAGAGTGAATTAGGTGAAGAGTGAGCAATGTAGAGTGGTATAAGATGGGTATTCTTATAGAGAGAATTACACACGTTTGTTGACTATTTGACTCTCCAAATCAATCATTGGGTTCCACTGTAGATGGGAGGACACCTAAGTCAGTTCTCTGACAAAATGAGATATTTGGGAAGATTTCATGAAGGAGATAAGTCTTATCTTAGTTGGTAGTATATATACACACACGTTTTCTTTTTATACGGTTCCAAAAATAGAACTAGCGTGCCATACTAATCTCTTGCAGTCCTAACCATTTCCTGAGCGTCATAATGTGTTAATAATTTTATTAGGAAAGCGTAGGAAAAAGTGCGGGTCCAAAATGGTTGAGTTTTGTGGGTTTTATGTTTGACGGGTTGAGTGAAATGGGACAAATGGTTTGGCTTCAAATCGCTGTCCAAAACTCGACATATATTCCTGAAAGTTGGCATACTAATAGTCTAGTGGGTGGGGACTAAGACGGTGTAAAAATATTCGTGTGTTGCGTTTAAAAATTAGGAGAACTCGAGCTGTTTTGGAGAGGGTATAGCAGTCGAATACACCTAAAATCATAAAAAGGAAACTGGGTTTTGAAGTTGGGCCAGAAACGTGTAATGGTGATGGGCTGGGCTGGATTTAATAGTCAGTCCGTTTGGTTTGTAGCTTAGGGTAATTTAGTGAAAGAATTATAATTAGTGTAACTCAAATGTGATTAGTGTATTGAGTTAAGGTAAATTGTAATTAGTAAAGATGTAATTTGTGTGTATCTTTATAAATACTGAATCATAATTATTGAGGTTCAAGTTTAGTGGAAATGGTGGTTTGTGTGTAATCATATTTTAAAGTACGTGTCGTTATTTAATATATGTCGCGAAAACGTAATGTGATAACGATAATAGTAAGAGAAAAATTTAAATTTCTCCGTAAAAATGGGATTTATTAGACAGTAATCTGAGGTTATCATTAATCAATGAGGATTATTACAATGGATTTTCGTAGGATCCTACAGTATCCACCCCTCAATTTTGAACTTCGTCCCGAAGTTCAGTCTATGATAGGTGTTGAAAAATGTGGTGTTCTGAGGTGAGAGTTTATGGAAGAGGTTGTCGAGAGATTTTCTTATTTGAATATCGAGGAAACGAGATCCAACTAGATTTATTCGTACTAGACAAAATAAATTTGAATGTTTGGTCAACAAATGAATTCATAGGCTACGAATAGTGAAAATAACGGTCGAGAGTAGGAAGTATTTAACACTTAATGTTTAGTGTTCTAGCGGTCGAGACTAGTGGATTTTTAATGGTAGTAATTTGAAATTTAATGATCGTGAATAGTAAAATAACGGCTAGTTTTTCCCTATAAATACCCTATTTACTTTTCCCCTTTTTCTTCCCCACTTCACCTTTTTCACTTCATCTCTCCCAAAACAAAATAATGCCGCCGTTCGCCATTATTTTTGCAACCATGTTCATCGCCTTCGCCGCCGCCTGTTTAGCTCTCCTCCCCGGCGAAGATTCTGGTCACCTGATCGGATATTTGTTGGTTGTCGTACCCCTCACAATCCTAGCCGTTGTTGTGGACAAGTTTTGGGGGTAATAGCTTTTAAGCTAGTGTCGTTTGTAATGGTTCTTTGTTGTGTTTCTATGTAACCTTTATTAAGTGTGGAATAAAACTCGTTTACTTTTACGTTTACGAATTAGTTTCGTTGTGGTTTTTAATGTTTTGTTGCATTTACGACGCAGAATAATCAAGGTGATTCATCCTGTAGTGGCTCTTGCTATCGCTGGGTTGGTGGTGGTTTTTGTTGCTATGGTGGGCCAACCTATTGAAGATTCTATGCCTTATATTGTGTTTATTGTATTATTAGCACTTCCGATGTTAATCATCTCGCTATGTATTAATTTTCGTGGTTTTTAATGAAATTTATGTTATTTGTGTTTGCCACATATTGTTGTGAATTCTTATAGTTTCTAAATTCGAACTTTTCTCGACTTCTTATAATAAAGTAGTAGGTAATAAGTGTAGATCTTACAGGGGCTTGCCAAAAGTGAGGTTCATGAATCGTTTATTTTATCTCAATATATTACTTTTGGAATGAAAATTGTTATTAAAGACTTTGAAAAGATAACTGTTCCATTTATAACATGATTCTTCCTAAATTATACATAGGTAGCTAGGCTATGTATAATTGAGGACCAAACGATGTGATGATTGGTTCAGTTATTATAATATTTATATTTCTTCAAAGAATTTTATGTGGTTCAATTATAATGGTTTCGTCACAAAGTCGGACATCCTCTGATTATTTCTACAAGGATTAGAAGGTTTTTGTTCATATTCTGAGGATAAGTCAGGAATTTCTAAAGTGATACTAGAATATCTTTTGTATAAACTTAGGTTTTGGATGAAAGTTTCTTACAATGTGGTATTAGTCTATTGTTTGATCAGATATGGTGCTTAGTCAAATTCTTACGGTGATATCGAGGTATTGTTACATATCAACTATGAATAGGGAAAGTGGAATAGGAATGGAAATAGACGTAGATTATAATTATCATGGAAATATTACAAAGTAGAGATTCATACGGTAGAACGATAGTTGTTGCACTTAGCTTACATCCATCAAACCTAAGGCAAAGTACATAAGGAAATACAACTTAGATAATTCTAGACTAGAGTTTATTTATTTTACAGCAGGAATCCATTCATCTGCTTAACATAGAGGTCATTCTTCGACACGGTTGAGATTCTTTGACGAGTTCTTATTCCCTTGCACAATTCTTGGGCTCCCAATGGGCTTTGTAGTTCGGGCAATGACTCTTGTAATGGCCCATTTCACCACATCCATGGCATTTTATGGATGATGGTTGCTCATTTCCTTCCATGGCTTTGCAATCTCTTGTCTTGTGGCCTGTTTTTCTGCATCTCCCGCACTTAGCAGTGCAAAGCCCGGTGTGATGCAACTTACATCTTGAGCACAGAGGTTTCCTTCCACAGTATTTGTTTTCGTTACTAGGGTTGGTGATACAGTTTCTTCTAGCTTCTGGTTTGGGCCTTTGCTGGCGAAGATAGTCAATGCGGTCTTGTAGATGATTGCGGATGCAAACATCATTGTGGAACTCACATTCGTTGAGGATAAAGGATCTTCTCTCCTCAAGTTTTCGCTTTTGGTTATTTTTCTTAAGTGCAATATCTTGCCTAATTCTTTGGGCACATGTGCGGATAGGTTTAGTCATTTTTCTTTCTTTCCTGGTTATGTCGTTGTCTCTCGGATGAACTATTGTAGTCACTTCGTGTACCACTGTAACGATATTGTTTTCAAATTCCCCGATGGTTTTAGGAGTCATGGTTGTGGTAAGTGCTGAGGGGGTATGGGTGTTGCTCATGTTGGCCATCTTCAATGACTACAACAAGAAACACTGATTTAGTATTCACTTTATCATTAGAATAATTTCAAATAATAAAGTATTTGCATATTATTGCTAACAATGTGATCTTAATACAAAATCAAACCAACTGAGGGTCATAGAAATACGATGTGTCTGTGTGGCATCGTAAAATAATAATCATCTCTTGATATGGGATTGTTAAGGAACAAACAGATTCATCTACAAAAGTTGAAGTTCAACAACTTTCTCTTCATTCATCAAGTTCTCTTTTGAAAATTTGTTCTTGGAATTCTATGGTTTATTGTTTAGTCGTGGTATATTTGATGTACAATCACCGATAATGTCATAGTAAGTTTGAATACAATCATCAAAATCGACATAACTCTAATAACTTGTTTGATTGATTTTTGCACAACAACCAACACAAGGTCTTTTATTAATGTCTTATTGATTCACGTGGAGTTATTTGTTTACCTAAGAGAGTAACAAATGGCGAGGTTTTGCATGGCTATTTGCACTTATAGCATATAATAGGGTTTGGTGGAAGGAATTTGTTTACAACAGAAAGATACAATGGAAAAAGGCTGTCATAGCTTAAAAGTCGATTACAATTTCTGAGAGTTACAGAATCATTGCGAAATACATGGAATACTAACCAAAACTATTTGGTTTATTGAGTACAATAACGATACTTAAGATCAGTTACGTCTCTGACGTAGACGTCTAACTTCTGCCTCAAGATCCAGTTGTGCAGCTTCCATGGCTGAGAAACGTTTCTGGCACGCATTCATTTGATTTGATTAGCTAATATGTTTTCCAAAGCTGCAATCTTTTGGCTCTGGGTTCTTGCTGCGTCTCTAGCCAACCATAATGCTCTTTCAATGTTTTCAATCCTAATGTGTGTTTGGGTATGGCCTCTACCTAAACAGCGGGTTCTGGCATCCAAGTTTCTAAGTTCCTGTGCGTAATTGTCCTTCATGTTACCAACATTCACTCCTAAACCAAACACTTCTCGTCTCTCAGCATCTGTCCTCTTGAACAGGGTGTCAATGTTACGATCATACCATTCGAATCGTAATGGGTGTAACTCTTTTAGCTGTTTAGTGTGAGTGTCTAGTATGCTGGTGTGTTGGTAAAGGCGAGTCCATATGGAGTCACGGGTGTCTACATTGTAGTCAGGAGAATTGGGTGAGGATACATTGTTTGGGGCATCTGGCATGGAGAAATCTGAGGTATTGGGTAGGGGAGAATTTAGGTTAACATTCTTCCAAGTCATTTCTTGTTGTGAACTTTGTCCATATTCAAATGTTGGTTGACCACCAATCAAATCTTCATCTGAATAGGATTCAGTTGCTCTCTTAAGTTTCTGACGTGGAGGTGAGTGAGTAGGTGATGACGGAGGTGATTTCTGAGTGAGTTCTATGTCGGGCTGAGGTTGTGACATTTGTACATAAGGATCTTCAGTATTTGGTGTAATTTGGTATGTAGATGATGCATGGGTAGTACAAGGGACAGTTTTGGTGATATCGTCTAGTTTGGAAGACATGGTACTGTAGCAATCGAAAATAGTAATTATGAATATTCATACGTTTAAGATGTAACATTGAGTGTGAAATAATACGATGTGTAATGTGTGAAGAGTAAACATCAAGCATGTAAAGATTATTACAAAATAAATCTTAGTAGGTAATGTATTGAGCACGGCAGTCTGCAGACTCGGAAGGCATAAGATAATAAGGTGTAAAATCATTTATTTTGAAAATATAGTTATAGTTCAATGTTTTAAAACATTTGATTCTCTATAACATGTGGCTCTGATACCAATCTGTAACACCCCCTAATTTGTTTAGTGGCAGCGGAAAAGTAATTAGGGTGTTATGGTGAGGATCGAGTTAAAATTTCAGAAAATGGCCCAGAATAGGCGTTTTGAAAGTTATATGTCATTCAAAATAATAGTTTTGGTATACAGGTGAAATATCTGATTTGAAAATCACAAAAGTGTGGTAATTTGGAAAGAATGACATATTTGATTTTACACAATTTTATTTATCAGAGTATAAGATGCCCGCTCCGTGTCTTGTCCTGCTCCGTTAATTACCTGAAATAAACATGCTTAAAACGTCAACACAATGGTTGGTGAGTTCGTGGAGTTTAATTGAAAATAACTTGCTTTCAATGAATTTAAGCGATGTACAGATGATAGTTGAAATAAATACTAGTACATCCTGAAGTAAATCGTAAATTGCGTTGGGTAAAAATACACAGGTAAATCATGTATGAACTCAAGTGATCATAAGTTTCAAGTTTTAAATGAAAATGAGCTACGTTGATATACGCTCGAAATGAACTGCTGAGTCAACTTTTAAAAGTAACGATATACCAAGCAATTTGGGTTGTCTTTATTAGAATTCACAACTAAGTCACATATGATAACAATTAAGTTTCAATTACAGGATCCATAATCCTAACACATAGTGAAAATAATAATCTAGTGTATGAAATCTATCAGTGTGGAGTGGTGTTTAACTAAATACAGCTGTATCCTAATATATATGAAACATTCATATATTCATAAAGTTATATTGCCCTAAGCCTCATGACACGCAAAACGTTAACAGAGTACCATAAAACGGAGGTGTTCATCAAATTAATGATGAAGGTTTTGCCTTCATGTAATAAGTGATTTGTCAATTCCTATTTTTCTCAAATATAGTGGATCGCGACTAAATACGACTAACCATGTAGGCATTCCGTCCAAGTATTTAGTGGGATAGGTTGTCAGCCTCTAACAGGTTTCAACGCTATTCACTATATTCGCGCTCACCGCAGTGATTAATGGCTCATGATCGAGGGACTTTATGGCAATAAAGTAAACTTAGGCAATATAGGTTTTAGGGTTCATGAAAAATGCGTATTTTATTATTGGCAATTATTTCTATTGAAATGCAGAAATATCATAGTGAATTTAACTGTACATTCAGTTGTTATATGAGTACATATAATGAGTCTCAATATCGTGTTACAACGAGTAGCTTGTTATCTTTCAAACACAGTGTTTCCGCTAGCAAGCAATTTACAAGTATAACAAGCATATATTCTTTCCAAATGGTGATTCAAAACATGTAAAACATAGTTGATGATTTTGAGTCAATCATGAGAGTTTTCAAAGTATAAAAGTAAGCTTAAAACAGTTAAAGCATGTATCTCCCCCAAAAGAATTATTAAAAACAAGTATTAAAAGTTGGGGCCACGACTCACCTGGAGTGTATCTGACAAGATAGAATTATAAGATCTATGGAAACGATCACGGAAACGTCTTCGATACGAAACCTGAATATGAGGGAAGTCTAAGATTCTGACTTACTACTAACAGTGAGTGTGAAAGTGAGAAATCGTATAACGATTTGATGATATGAGTGTGATATGCTTAAAATGCCTCAAGTTAAAAAAATAATATCATATATTAATCGACCCAAAATATTACCTCCTTAAATGTAATGGAATGATATGCAAGGTGAAATCGCTAAATTCCTAGTTATAATAAATAACGAATATTAAATAATGCATAACTAAAATGTAAAAATGCATATGAAGTGAGGGTGGAAAATGGAAAATAAAATAAGAATGTCAAGTGAAATTTATTGGTCCTTGTCCTTTCCGGATATTATACTTTTTACCCTAACTGTGATTGCGTTACACCGTTAGTCCTTCGTTCAGTCCATAGTCCATAAATAGTCCAAAAATTGTCCAAGAGTTAAAATAAGGCTTGGAATTCAATAATATGTCAATTTAAGTCCTCTATAAACTGTTTTCACAGCTTCAGTCCACCAGTTTCATAGTTTGGCAGTTTTAGTCCTTTAACGTGGAAATGCGTTACATGTTTAGTCCTTTTTGCATAAAAATAATGGGAAAAATATTCGGAAAATTTCTATAACTTTATTAAGTTCCTTTTAACTTATTTCAATTGCTTATTTCAGTAAAGAGCTTATTTTAGTGTTAATGGGCCAATTAACGAATCAACTTAAGGTCCATTTAGAATTTTAGAGGCGAGGGCATGTAAACTGGTTTGGGCTTGGTCTTAGGCTGTTTTTATGAGTCTTAAAATATATCACATGGGCCTAGTGGGTTGTTCTAACGCAAATGCTTAATGGGCTGAATTTAAGCCCAATTCGGAACAGTTACATTTTCTAAGTTTTTAATACATGTAAATACTAGCGACTGCCATTCATTTTAGTTAAATACGAAGGTCCAAATGAGCGTTTGAGGGGAAGTTTAAAACACGAAACCTTTGGTTTGTTAGGTGAACAAACAAGTTGTGCAAAAATATAGGGTAGTCGTTTGTAACATTTCGAAATTACAACCACGTTTTGGTGGCCTAATCGGATTAGTTATAATTTGAAAAACTCTGAATTTTTCTAAGTGTTTGAGTTATGTACGTGTTGTCTGTTTTACTTTGGCCGACTTGGAGGGTCGAATCATGAGTATTTTTACAAGTTGTTTACATGAAAAATGTAGCTAATTATGTCACTTAATAGATCGTGTAAAGAAAGAACATGATTGTTTTGTTGGGTCGTGAGATATGAAAGCGTTTTTAAAGACACTTGGGACGTTTTTCTGCAACAAAACACTTAGATTATTCTAAGTGTTTTTCCCATATTTTTTTATACGTGTGGTATTAAAGTTCTTATATGTTTGTATAATGCACGAAGTGAGTCTCTAACGTGAGTGTCGAGTGTGAGTGATGATTCTAAGTTTCTCATTATAAGGGCTCGTCATCTCTTGGTGGGTCACATAAAATAACGCATGTAGGTAAGCTTGTGAATATATTATATATAACCTTCGAATGATATATTACAACATGCACAGAGAGACATTTTGAACGTGAGTGTGGTGTGTAGGTTGATCTCTAACCTTTCATGATGGAGTTTTCGACACATGCTGGTGGGTTATACGAAAAAAAAGAAAGTGCATGTAAAATACTAGAAACATGTTATTCGTTTGAATGAAACGTGAGACATGAATGCAAATGTAACATGAGAAGCTGAATTTAGAAGGGTTGCAAGACACTTACTACACCTCTTAAAGGTGGTGAAGAGGCTGTGGAAGTCGAATGAAGCACAAGGACGAAGGTAGTTTACTTGTTAGGTTCGAAATACGTTCTAACATGTCTTCTACTTTGCTCGGTTGCTTCAAAACATTTCTGGGTCTTTAGTGTGTTTAGTGAGAGTGAATTAGGTGAAGAGTGAGCAATGTAGAGTGGTATAAGATGGGTATTCTTATAGAGAGAATTACACACGTTTGTTGACTATTTGACTCTCCAAATCAATCATTGGGTTCCACTGTAGATGGGAGGACACCTAAGTTAGTTCTCTTTCAAAATGAGATATTTGGGAAGATTTCATGAAGGAGATAAGTCTTATCTTAGTTGGTAGTATATATACACACACGTTTTCTTTTTATACGGTTCCAAAAATAGAACTAGCGTGCCATACTAATCTCTTGCAGTCCTAACCATTTCCTGAGCGTCATAATGTGTTAATAATTTTATTAGGAAAGCGTAGGAAAAAGTGCGGGTCCAAAATGGTTGAGTTTTGTGGGTTTTATGTTTGACGGGTTGAGTGAAATGGGACAAATGGTTTGGCTTTAAATCGCCGTCCAAAACTCGACATATATTCCTGAAAGTTGGCATACTAATAGTCTAGTGGGTGGGGACTAAGACGGTGTAAAAATATTCGTGTGTTGCGTTTAAAAATCAAGAGAACTCGAGCTGTTTTGGAGAGGGTATAGCAGTCGAATACACCTAAAATCATAAAAAGGAAACTGGGTTTTGAAGTTGGGCCAGAAACGTGTAATGGTGATGGGCTGGGCTGGATTTAATAGTCAGTCCGTTTGGTTTGTAGCTTAGGGTAATTTAGTGAAAGAATTATAATTAGTGTAACTCAAATGTGATTAGTGTATTGAGTTAAAGTAAATTGTATTTAGTAAAGATGTAATTTGTGTGTATCTTTATAAATACTAAATCATAATTATTGAGGTTCAAGTTTAGTGGAAATGGTGGTTTGTGTGTAATCATGTTTTAAAGTACGTGTCGTTATTTAATATATGTCACGAAAACGTAATTTGATAACGATAATAGTAAGAGAAAATTTTAAATTTCTCTATAAAAATGGGATTTATTAGACAGTAATCTGAGGTTATCATTAATCAATGAAGATTATTACAATGGATTTTCGTAGGATCCTACAAGGCTCAGGAAACTAGCAAAAGAATGATACCCTCTTTAGGAATAGAAAAACCTACAAGATGTATTATTTCATATCCTAAGAGCACCCATAATGAAAAGAGAGTCTATACACCAAAAAATGTTGAATTTACTTGTCCAGCGTGTCAGAAATGTGTTTTCAAAGCTAATCACGATTTGTGCATTTCTCAATTTTTAGATGATGTTAATTCAAGTCCTAGGAATACAACCAAAAAGACAACAAAACGAAGAAAACCCAATAGGAGACAGAGAAAATCCAAAAAGTCACCTAACTGCTCCCCTACCGGGAAAATGTTTAGTCTTAAAGAAATTTCCGTTGCATCTGACAAGAAAACATTTCCTAGATCTCAACTTAGGTGGAAACCCACGGGTAAAATTTTCAACACCGTTGGTCTTTTTTGGAAACCTACGGGAAAAATATTTGAGTCCAACACTAGCACAATAGGTAGTGAACAACCATCTTCTCCGGAAACAGTGACTTCTATTGCAGGTATATCTACATAAACTCCGGAGTGGTAAAGGAAACTACCTCACCATCTGAAAGTGCACAATCTCCGGAATTAGATAAAGGTATGTCCACGGACTCAGAAAACATTCTATCAGGAGATTCGAAATCTTTCACAAAACAACCATCATCATCATTTTCATTTTTTAACTTATCAATTTTTGATTTTCCATTCATTTTATAAAAACAAAAACAAAAACAAAAATATAAAAATAAAAAAAGAAAAATACAAAATTTGAAAAATATAAAAATCAAAAAAATAATATCCTCGCAACATGTCTCTCGTATAATAGATAGTATTTACGTTTCTAGAAATGTCATTAAAAATGATATGGAAATGTAAATATGCTTGAGCGAGAGTTCTTATCTTCTAAAATAATGTTTTTCTAACACATGTCATTTCTAAGACACTATGACTTCTAAACACTCAGTTTAGGACTCGTTCTTCAAAATTTTGGCTTGTGTACATTCAGTCCACAACCCGTACTTCAAATTTTTTACAAACAACGTGTCTACCGATTAAAACTTGAAATTGTGTTTCAAATTTCATTTCAGAGCCTCAAAATCTAAAATGGAACACATTTTGAGGGGGAGTTAAACAATAAATTGTTATTTTTTCAAAACATGTTGCTTGTATTTTAAATTTAAATCTAGTGGTTTAAAAATAATCTTCTAATCACCTCCGAATCTGAAAATAATATTGCACGTAACGAACTCTCAAACAAAATTGGAAAAAAGGTTATTTATGTAAACGAATTTTGTTTGAGGGGGAGTTAATATAAACCCGTTTTTGATTAACTGTGCAATGTCGTCTAACTTTCAAGGCTTTTTGTATAAAGTTTTTCACAAAATAACTAAACAAAACAAACCGTTTTACAAAGTTTAGGGAGTATTTGTTCCCTCCTTCTTACGAGAAACACACAAAACAAACTAACACCGACAACTTTTCTCTCAACCTTGGATTTCGTGCAAAGATCAAACCCATTTTTCTCATCTTTTTCCTTTGCAATAAAATGTAAGATTCTTGTTCCTCAACATCTTTTTAACTATTATTTCAAGTTATGAATACTTTTCGTGAATCTTGAAAATTTTCTAGGGTTTGACTTTTATATCAAATCTTAAATAATAGGTAAAGATTAACAAAATATTGTAGAGATGGGTGCGTAATTAAGTGTAGAAAACAATGTTCTTAGTCCCGTTTCATAAATCGTATCACATTGGGAGAATTATGGATTTTTAACTTATGAAACTTTCGAGTACTATCATACGTTACACCTTTCGAGTAATTTTTTATGAATAGTGATTTTGAGTAATTGTACTTTCGAGTAATTTTAGATGAACAGTGATTTCGAGTAAAAACCCAATTTCGAGTAATTTTTTCATGAACAGTAGTTTCGAGTAAAAACCCATTTTCGAGTAAAAATGACTTTTAGATTAAAAAGGGAATGAAAAGTGTTTTCCAAGAAAAATTCATAAAACTTCAACTTTCGAGTAAACTTGGTGAACAGTACCTTTCTACAAAAAGATGGTCAAAATTTGTCAATGTCGAGAACTTTTTGGTTTCGAGCAATTTGCAAAACCAAGGTACTTTCACTAAAAGGGTTTTATTAAAGGAACATTTTTCGAAAAACCTTTCATCACACAAAGTGAAACAAAGGGACTTTGATTATTCTTTCAAAACGGCTTCAAAAACACAGTGTTACAAAAGCTTGGTAAGGCTCTAATACTATGTTGTCTCATTCCTGATCGATGATGAGTAATGAAAGGTTTTACAAGTTAAACACAAAAATCTTGTTTTCAAACTTCAAAGCAGACTTGTACCGCGACGGGTAATAACTTCCAGTTAGTTTTAAGGACTAGTTATCACCTAAAAACTAATAATGGATTCCTTTAACTAGCGATGTAAGCGTGTCTCGCGAAGTCTTGTCTGTTAAACAAACTTTTGCAACACATATACTTTAGCTATCACTAATGAATGCCTGATCCCATAAGTTTCAGAATGCCTTAGATGTTAAGCATGCTATCTGTTAGACTTAGTTTGCAATGCGATATCTTATGAATTCTGTAAAGTTTCAAAGAACTTTGTCTTAAGTGTGCTAGTTGAACACCATAACACATACTCTTTAATAGACTTGATCCTAGACGGGTAATAATTTCAAGTTAGTTAGTAGGGCTAGTTGTCACATGAAAAATGATAATGCATCTCTTAGTCTACCGACGTAAACGTGTCTCACAGGGAACTTGTCTGTTTAGGGTGTATCATTTTCATCACTTTTCAAATAACTAGTATCTCAGAGTCCTTTTCACTCAAAAGTTTACAAAATGATTTTGTGAAGCCATCGACTAATAAGTACTTAGACGGGTAATAATCTCAAGTTGTTTATTCTGATAATGTAAATCTTTACTCAGCGACGTAAACGTGTCTCGCGTAGTCTTATATGCTTATAGTCTTTCACCAAAAAGTTTCAGCAGAATCACTACTCAAAAGAAAATTGATTTCTATGTGTTTTTGTGACACAAAAGTTACTCATTTCCAAGAAAATCTGTCTTGAGATTGCGTATGCTTCAAAATCTATCCATTCAAGAAAAAGCATCTCTGTGACTTTCAAGTTCAAAGAATTGGTCAAAAGTGTTAATACAAATATCGTCCTAAAAACGTTATTTATATTTTACGATCTTTGCTTAGTTTTGTTAATGACAATTACAAAGTTTATCTTTAAGCAAAGCATAAATAAGATTAAGTCTTTTACATTTATAGTGATAAGCATTTTACAAACACATTTTACATTACAAAGTTCACTAGGAATAACATATGCAAGTTTACATGTTTATTTCTTAAAATGGAAACTTTATTAGTTAAATATTAGGATGACATCATGGCATGCATCATGTACACAATCTTGGTAAGATTTTATGATATTTTGTTTAGATATTCAAGCCAAAGAGTTGACATTTGAAGATATGGAAAGATATGGAAAGATTTGGAAAGATTTGAAGATCTCTTAGCTGGCCTGACACGACGGATCCAATTGGATACACGGACGGATCCATATTTAGGGATCCACCGGATCCGCCGCCTGTTGATCAGCTTTGCCTATAAATAGCAAGCTGATCATTTGGCCATTTCATCACTCATACAGCTTAAAATACATACTCATTCATTTGCATATCACTAACCCTTAGCTTACTAACATTTTATAGATCTTTCCTTTTGTAGCAAAGAAGATCTCAACATATAAGGAGTAACAGTCTGTTATCTTCCTTCTAACATAGAGTCTGTGTGTTCTTGTATTAGTCACACATCATAGTTAGTATCATTCATACAGTAGAGTCCGGTTAGTGTTTTAGTCCTCAAAACACATAGAGTGAACGGGAGTGGTTGTACCCTTGTAAAGAACTCGGTGTTTAGCTTAGTACCGGAAAAAGATTAAGCGACGTGTAAAGGTTTTCTCCGCCTAGAAGGGAGCTTGTTTCTTAGTGAAGATAAACTCTCGAGTTAGAGGCTCGAGGAGTGGAGTAGGGCAAGGAAGAGAGTCCTTGTAGCCGAACCACTATAAACGACTGTGTTGTGTGGTTTGATCTTTCCTCTCTTTACTTATTTACTTATATCTCTTGTTTGTGTGCTTGATTGTTTACTTGACTTTGAAATCACAATAAGTAACAAAGCAAATTAATTTTAAACGGTAAAACTATTCAACCCCCCTTCTAGTTTTCCACAAAAAGCACTTTTTAGACAACTTGAAACAGACTTGTCCAAGAGCTCATCAAATTTTTTTTTTGGTAAAGGGTGTTACCCCGGTAAATATATAACCAAAAAATAATGTTAAGTACAAATGGAATGTGGTAGAGGTACCACATTAACCTCAAGCAAAAAGCTTGGTAAACTAGTGCTTATGATAGGTCATAAACACAATAAACCTAGCTATATTACAAATCACCTAACTAGGTATAATAACAAGAATAATCCTATAGCAAGCGAACATCCCACATCCACCCAGAAGCACGAAGGGATCAAGGCGACCCAGGTAAGCTTGCCTCCTTAAAAACCCTTTTTGTCACACCCCCAAATACATGATTTGTAGCGGAATGGAATACATGGGGCGTGACTGCCATAGCATCACAGTTACAGTTATATCGAATGACCTAAAGTGTCATTTTGAAAGTACATCGTTTGATTAATTAAAAACATTCAGAGTTACAAAAGATAGGTCCCAAAAGATAATTTAAGTTTGCGGAAATAAGTTTGTTATAAGCCAAACGATGTTTTGAAGTGCATAAATAAACAAGTGAGACGCGTCGTCACCGCGACTCTATGATATGTCCACATGCATGCCATGAAGTGAATGCCTTAGTTTCCTAAAAATACATTGCTAAAACGGTCAACAATAATGTTGGTGAGAAATCATAGGTTTATGTAAATGAAATGTATGTACGGTAACCACAAGTATAAAGTGTAATGACAAGAATGTCACATAAAATGTTACATTGGCTCTTAAGCTCATGACCCCCGAAGCTAGACAGGTAGTAAATGCCCCTCCAGAGTGTTTTGCCAGACACTCTAATATGATTCAAATGAAATGCGTCCGTATGACACGTTGGTGCTACCAACTCGGACGGAGGAGTCACCCTCAATAGATCTATTCACTCACCCTCGCTTACACGTAATTAACGGTTCATGATAAACTGGGGACTACTGTATGGCAATGTTGTAACTTAAGCAATGTAAATGAATTTGATACTTTGTCCCGCAATAAAATGATGTACAATGTATTTCCCCCGTAGGTTTAGAAATGAAATAATCAATTGAAAACGGGGCTATGAAAACTCACCTACTGCAATGGATATGATAGTAATAGTGGCAGTACTGGAATGAGGCTCGGTCTCTAACCGCAACCTAATATGAATTATGTAATCTAATGTAAGTCATGAAATGATATTACACATGCAAATACGTATGTTATCGATACCACTCGTGTATTTTGGAAATAATGTTTATCGTCGAAAAATATATTTTTGACGTCTTGTGAAGTTATAAAACACTTTATGCGTATATATGTTGTAACGACATCCCACGATCGTCGTTTGGTGATTTATCGATAAAATAGAGTTTTTCGTCGTAAAATAATATTCAACTTATAAAAATGAATAAGTAGCCTCGCAAAGCTAGTCACAAATCGGTGAATATTGAGTGTTAGGAAACAAACTTAGTGGTTTTGGAAAGCTTGTAACAATATCTAAAAGTCGTAACACTGGAGTTTTGTCCATACGAGTCCCGATCCTTGATAAAAAAAATAGTTTATTTAGGTAGTCGGGCTAAATTCACTGTTTTAGTGCAGTTTTCGTGTATGTTTGAGAGGTCGTATTTTATTCATTACAAGTCCGATTGACGAACTGCTGGACGTTTTGGAAAGTAGGCCAGGTGAACTCACTTTTAATTAGATATGAAATTTTCTCAAAACTGACTCGATCATGGAGAAAAACGGCTCCAAAGTTGGTTCCTCGCAAAGACTGATGGATTTTTGTTGTGAATGTCGGTTTTGTATTGCTTGTATCTCGGTCGTTATAAGCTTGTTTTCTACGTTCTTTATGTCCTCGGCTTCGTGTTACAGCGAACTAATAGATTTTTGATATGTCGGCTTGTCTAGTTTACGTATAACGCCTCGTTTTAACCATTGAAAGTCGGGTGACAGTTTGCTATTTTCAGAAAATAATAGTTTTCGTCGTTAACTTATATTTAACGTATCTTTCTCGTCGTAAGCCCGTTTTTACTCATTCCGGTGGCCATGGCTTCGTTTTTGAGTACATTTTCTGAAAATATAAGCCAAAATAATCCATGGACCACTGAAATTTTCAGATTTTGCAAAAATGGACAGCCCTTAATTATATTGTGTCGAAAACGATTTTTCTAGTTCAAGGCTTGTACCAATCCCTTCCAATCAACACCAAAGCTAATCTAAACTTACCATACACCTTCTTAGGGTGTCATGAGTTCCTAAACTTCACCAAAAATGATAGTTTTCATAGAAACACTAGTTATGAATTTTTAAGTCCATAAAATTAGAAAATGATATATAAAGTGGTATGAAACACATGTATACTTGCATGCTTTGTTACTAGAACATAAAAATAGATCAAGTAGGAGTATGTAAGAGTAGGAAAAAAATTTAGAACACTTACTTGTGATGATGAAGAGGTTTAGTGATATAAAACTTAATTAACTTAAAGGTTTTTATTTCAAAACCTATACTAGAACACTATAATAATCTTGTAAATACTTGGATCTTGGAAAAATGATGGATCATACTTGTTGTTCTTGTTGTTGCCGTGAGTGTTGAGAGAAAAAGAGAGAATACTTGTGAAATTTTATGAAAAATTAAGCTAGTGTTTGCATTATATAGTTTAAGGGCATTTTGGTAATTTCAATGCAAGGGTAAAATGGTAATTTCAATGGTTATTGATAATATCTAGATATTTTACCTAAATATCAGGATATTTTAGTGAGCAGTTAATTAGATGTATCGGGCACATTGTTCATTTGTAAAAATCGCGTAAAAACGTTTATATTATTTATTTTGGGTACTGGGTAAACTAGAAATAAATCTACTATTCTGATTGATATTGCCTAAGTTACCGATATTGCCAAAAGTCCCTCATATCATGAGCCATTAATCAATGCGAGTGAACACAAATACTGTGAATAGATCTATTTGGGAATGACGACCCCATTTATGTTAGCTGGAATAGCGACCCAAATGCACTTTATTTGAGAATAAATAGGAGAACGGCAAACTCCTACTACGAGGGCCCCATCACTTACATCATTATCATGATGTGAGTTATATCTTTTTATGATATCACACGATGTCAACGTTTGCATGTCATGAGACTTAGGGAAATATATATGTTTTATACAACGATATCACCGTTGTACTACTAATCAACTTGTGTTCCATCTATTACAATTTAAACACTATGGATTCACTCAACCTTTGTGTTGACCTTTTAAGCATGTTTTATCTCTGGTAACTAAAGATCACAAGGCACAGAGTTGGCAATGGACCTTTGACGATGTTAATTAATATTATCATTCGTTACAAACAATTTCATATCTTTTGTGAAATTTTCAAACAATTTGATCTATGTTGTGTCCCCGTTTAAGTCTGAATTTTTAAGTTTTAAATGAATGACATTGCTTTTCAAAACGTCTCTTTCGAGTCGTTTTCTATACTTATGACTATGATCTATGAAGTAATGACCCCGTTTAAGTCTTTCGCTGTTACATTAAATTTTACGGGGTGTTACATGTTCCATGGGGGTGCCAATAGGGTTGCACGTATAGAAGTCGAACCTCTTTAATATCTCCTTTGCATATCCTTCTTGACATATGAAGATTTCTTCATCCATTTGCTTCACATCAATGCCAAGATAATAAGACATTAGTCCGATGTCTATCATCTTGAGCTCTCTCGTCATTGACTTCTTGAGTTCATCAATAATACTTTAGGAATTTCCTGTAAAGATCAAATCATCCACGTACAAGCACACGAGCAGTATACTTCCATTTTCTAATTTCACGTAAAGTGCATATTCACTTAGGCATTTTGTAAAACTATGTTCTTGGAAATACTTGTAAATTCTAGTATTCCAAGTACGTGGTTCCTGCTTTAGACCATATAAAGCCTTTTTCAACATTAGCAATTTACCTTCTTTCCTTTTGAAAACATATCCCTTAGGTTGCCCCACATAAACTTCTTCGAGAAGTCCATTTAGAAAAAACGTACTTCACATCCATTTGGTGGATTTCCACCTATATTGAGCAGCAATAACAATAATCATTCTTATAGCTTCTAAGCGAGTGACATTAGAAAATACCTCTTCGTATTTAATACCATGCTTCTGCTTGTAACATTTTGCCATAAGTCTTTCTTTGTACTTCTCCACTTCGCCTTTGGCTTTTTCTTGGTCTTGTACACCCGCTTAACTCCAATAGCGTTTTGGCCTTTTGGAAGGATCGTCAACTACCACTTATCATTCTTCTCTATTGACTTTAACTCCTCATCTATTGCTTGTCTCCATTTATTGCTTTTCATAGCCTCTTCAAAAATTACATGTTCACAATCAACGTATAAACTAAGAAGGGGTATTTCATCAGTTACCTCGTAGAACTCCTGCAAACTTCTTGTCTTTGGTTCTCCTTCACTTGAATTTGAAGGCGAATCTTGGGTTAGAGTTAGACTTTGAGGTTGTTGGACTTCTTCACTTGATTCACTCGTCTCTTCTTCGTCACTCATAGAAAGAAAGTCATACCTTTCGTTCTCCTTAATGCTCGAATCCTATGCTTCTTCTTCATTGAACTCCAAGTCTCTACTAACAACCACCTTCCTTATGATCAGATTATAGAACTTGTAACCTTTCAACTGCTTGTCGTAACCAACGAACACATGCTTCTACACTTTATCATCAAGCTTGGATCTTCTTTGGCTTGGAACATGGACATACGTTATGCTTTTGAATACCCTTAGATGAGATACAAAAGGCTTCATCTCATTTCATTCTTCTTATGGAGTCTTGGTGTCTAATTAAACTCTTTGACGTACACCGATTCAATAGATAGACAACACAATCAACCTCTTCGGCCCAAACATCCTTTGGCATCTTCTTACTTTTTAACATGCTTCGGACCATATTGAGAATGGTTCTACTCTTTCTCTCCACCACTCCATTTTGATGTATGGGGTAAGGAGTCGTTAGAAATATCCAGATCCCATTATCCTCACAAAATTCGTTAAATTCTTTTGATAGAAATTCTCTACCTCTATCTGATCGCATGGATTTAATTTTTAAACCTTTCTCCTTTTTAACCATAGCTTTAAATGTCTTAAAGTTTCAAAATCTTGCGATTTTTATTTTAGAAAATATACGCAAGTCTTTCTTGAAAAGTCACCAATAAAAACCATAAAGTAAAGATTTTTACCATGAAAGAGTGGAGTAATGGGACCACACAAAGCTGTGCTAATTAGTTGTAGAGGCTCCTTAGCTCTTGATATCGCTTCTTTCAGGAACGAACTTCTAGCATGCTTTCCAAGAAGGCATCCTTCACACACTTGATTGGGATGATCAACTGATCTAACCCTTTTACCATTTCCTTATATGATAATAACTTTAAGTCACCAAAGTTTAAGTGCCCGTACCTCATGTGCCAAAGCCATGAATGATCCTTCAAGCAACTCTTTAAGCACTTAACTTCACCATGTTAAATTGTTTAGAAGGAACGTTTGGTTTTTAGTCATAGGTACTTTTGCTATGAGCCTTCCTTTGTGATTTCTTCTTGTAGCACTACAATCTTTGAAATGAATATCGCAAATTTTCTATAAAATTTGTCCCATACTTAAAATGCTACTTTTAAGGTTGGGCACACTGTATACGTCCGAAATATATTGGTGACTACCAACTTTAGCCCAGATTCGTATTTTACCTTTTCCTTTCACTGGTGCATTTGATTCGTCTTCAAAGGTGACGTTACCTTTACTTTTCTCCATCTTCACGAACAAGTCTTCTTCACCCGTCATATGGTTACTCGTAGTGGAATCTATATGCCATGGATCTATCCTCTCTTCTTGTTCATCATGTCTTGCCATTAGAAAAGTAAGCTCATCTTTATTTTCTACCTCCACGGGATTAGCTTTAACTTCCACCTGTCTTGAGCTAGTACACTCAATGGCATAATGACCATATTTGCGACAATTGTAACATTGTATTCAGAGCTTGCCTCCCCTTTGATAATGAAAGCCTCTCCCACAACCTCTTCTATATGGAGACCATTGGTTCTCATCTTATTTTTTTGACATCTTCTCTTCCTCCTCCTCGTCCATGTAGAAAGCTTTTCTCTCTTTCTTTGAAAGAGACGTTTGAGTATAAAGCTTGATTCAAGGGTTCTTTCCGCCTTCTTTTCTTCAACTTCTCTTCATGGGCTTGTAAAGATCCCATGAGCTGATACACTCAATGGTCATAGAGTCGATGTCTTTTGACTCCTCTATGGCCATGAAAATGTAATCAAAGCTTGGTGGCAAAGAGCAAATAATATTTTCTATCACCCTTGTGTAACTCAAGCTTTCACCATTTCTCTTCATTTCATTTTAAATGGTCCATACATGAGTGAAATAATCCGAAATGGTTTCGGATTCCTCCATTTGGAGTTTTTTGAACTTTCCTCTAAGAGTTTGAAGGCGTACCTTTTTCTCCTTATCAATTCATTTGAAAGCATTTTGAAGTATTTTCCACGCTTCCTTTGAAGTGGTTGCATTTGCAACTTTCTCAAACATTGAATCATCAAGAGATTGATAAATGAGTGTAAGAGCACTTTGATCCTTCTTTCTTGCTTTTAGCACTCTCCCTTTGGGCGGTACTCAAGGAACTTTCATCATCAACTTTCTCAACACCTTTCTCGATTATCTCCCATACATCATGTGATCCGAGTAACGCCTTCATCCGAATACACCAACTACTGTAGTTGTCTTTAGTAAGACGAGAAAATTGGAATGAGTTCATTACACTTGACATCTCGATCTTCTAGCTCTGGTACGAATTTGTTGGAAACACGAGGGCATTTTAGGCTTATATTTGATGAAGAGGTTATAAGGAAATTTAGGAAGAGAGGAAAACTTATGAAAAGTTTACAATGTTATTGAATTGCTTAGCTTTTTTTTATTGCAAATGCATGTCCCAAACACTTATTTATACTACTCCACGGAAGATTCTAGAACCGAGATATTTTTCATGGATAATAACTTACATCATCATGCTAATCTAGATATTTCCATCTAGACAATCTTAACTAGATATTTCTGACATCATTCTAGATATTTCACATAGGTATTTTCTATGATCATTCTTCGTCACTCTAGAAGCTTCTTCGACATAACCAAACCATCCTTATTTTTTGATATTAGGATTGTCATTTCTGAGTTTTTATGGGCCTTAATTTTGCAAAAATCTCTAAATGTTCCACGTAATAAAGGCTAAAGATATCAACTTACTCCCTATTAAGCAGTTTAACTGTTAATAAGTTGACCCAACAACTAATATCAGACAGTGATTTATTTTCTTTGTTTGCTTAGATATGCTAGTGTCGTTGGTAAATCTTAAGGCCCCAAAAATCTGAAGGTCCTGGCGGTTTAATTGCTCATAGACACCCTCTAGCTAGGACAGGATACTGCTAGTGACATGTGGATATGTGATTCACATTATAAACCATGCAAGTTACTAAAAAAAATACAAAAAGTCTCTAAATTATGGGAAAAATCAATATATAGGAACCTCAAATCATGAAATTTAGGCGTGGCAGCTGAGGCAAAACGTGCCTGATTTTTGGACACTCATATGCTGATCATGGCCCCGTAACATCTCCCACGTTAAAAGTTGCAAGATCGAGCCTTCCTACTCATTTTCACGTCATATAAGACTTGCTAACATATGATTTTTTTCTAGGTTCCTGAATAAAGCCTGCATGATTCAGAATCCAAAATACATAAACCAGAATTGAAGGTGATACTTCAAACCCATGGCATCTATGCACAGTTGAGCAAGTTGAGGAACTAAATTAAAATCACTAATCCGAGTTCTACCCATATGGTCATCCGGTCTCATAATGTCCATAAACACAAGCCAATCAACATTTCTAGTTCTCTAAGCAAAAACCGTGGATCGACATCTAGGCTCATCAACTTTCCAAATTCCCGCAGCCTCTTTCGCTTTCTACGTACTCTCTCAATCATATCAAAAATTCCAAATCCATCTTGGAGTTAAATTAAGAATGGGTATCGGTATCTTCATTTCCACAATAGCCGTTATAATTTCTGTTATTATTGAGCATTGTAGAAGAAAAAAAGCAATTGAACAAGGGCTCGTGATAAACATGTCAGCAATGTGGCTTATTCCACAATACAGTTTACATGGATTGGGTGAGGCTAATTTTAGTATGATGGGGCAAAGTGAGTTTTATTACTCAGAATTCCCTAAAAGCATGTCAAGCATTGCAGCTTCACTTTCATGCTCGGGATGGCTGTAGCTAACTTGTTGGCAAGTGTTATACTAACCATGGCTGAGAAGTTATCAAGGAAGCACGAATAAGGGGTGGATCACCACGAATATAAATTACAAGGGACGTTATGAGTATTATTATTGGCTTCTAGTGGTTGTGAGTTTCGTGAACTTGTTTGATTATGTTGTCTGCAGCTGGGCTTACGGTCCTTGTGTAAACGATAAGGTGAAAGACGAGAGTCTGATGACACAAATGAAAATTTATGAAGAGCAAGTTCTTTAGCGTGCACGTAATGATAAAGAAAAAAATATATGTTCTTGACTTGCAAAACTGAATCTGTTTGTTTTGTTGAATTAAGTACAGAATTTCGTTTATTTGAAGTGAAGACAAGATTAATTAGAACCCAAACTCTCAACGTACTGAATCAATGAGCACCTCTAATACTAATACTAATACTAATACACATTGAATATAATAAACCAGCTTATAACTGAAACAAGTTTAAAGTTTGTGCATATCTTCTTTAATGTGATGACTAGTACAACAAAATCCTACATTGTAGATTAAGAAAACCATCTATAAATAACCGTCTTGGTTGATCAGGAGCTTCAACCTCCCCTCATGAACTTATTTCGAGCTTTTGGAATGCTGAAATCAGCTGGATTTCTATTAACAGAGCATACGAGAGTCTCACGGTTTTGTGCAACCCGTGCTATACTGTCAGCCTTCTTCATGCAGAACTTTTTTTGAGCTTGAAAACCACTAGCAGTTGTATCTTTCAAGTGCTCGTTCATTTGAACTGAACAAAAAACTTCTTCTAGCTTTTCGTCCTTAAACTTATTTTGTTTTTCGGCATAAAGTACTGGATTTTTGGTTGCGGTTTTAAATGGGGTTGAATGATCTCGGATCTTTTTCTTGACACAAGCACAAGCCGTATTTAGCTTAAGCTCACGTAGGATTTGTTCACTGGCTGAAGGATTCTCTTCATTAAAATGACGAGCCAATAGCATCACAGCCGCCATTTCAGAATCTTCATTTCCTGTTTCTTTAGCTTCAATATTATTAACTTCCGCGATTTTGTTAATTTCCTGACTGCTGGGTAGCCGAATATTCTGAAAAAATATATTGACCATTCAATAATCGACATCAAAAGTAAAATAAAATTATAAATCAAACAGAATACCTTCATACACTTTGCCATCTTTTGTGTATCTATACCATCAGTTCCAATCATCTTCTTCGAGTAATTTCCGGGACCAGCACTTAGTTTATTTTCAACTGAGTCTTTACTTTCATGCTTTGACTTTTTAACCTTGTTAACTCTTGGTCCCACAGCTTTAATTAACTTCCTCTTCTTGTTTAATGTCGAATCATTAACTTTAACACCCTTTAGTTGGTGTTTTTTAAAAAACCTGTCCAAAGTGAGGTTATCATCTGACTCATCTTCAATTTCTGCAGTGAACCTACTATTAACGTTTTCAGGATTTATAGTGTCACGGTGTGCACGTAATTCACTTGCAGGATCCTTTACTACATCAGATACCAAACGGAACTTCCGAGGTTTCCTTCGTGGCAGGTCTACATCTGACTCATCGTTAGCAACATCCACATTATTCCCAATTATAGCACCTTCAGTGACACTGTTTTTGTGTTGGCATTGACCATTATTCACCTTGCTAGAAATCAACCCCGAGGACCCATCGTTTATACCTTTTCCCGTAATCTTATTGTCTCCTAAAGATTCACTCATATCTGTAAAACAAAATCCACCAAAGCATCCGAAGCATAAGATCAAACTTAAACGAATCCAAAGCATAAGAAAACACAAAAGTCATACCAGTTGTAGGTTCGGGTTGATCCTCATTTCCATCAGAGATTTCTACTTTAGTTGCTGTCAAAAGACCAAAAATGAGTACTGCATATCAGCATTGACTAACATAGAAGTTTCACAGTCAATTATAATTCATCGCTTACAGTTAGGAGCCACTGTATGTTCTGGTGTATCATCTGAACCATTAATATCAGCGGGATTGTTTAGATCAGACAGAACTGTCGACTTTGTAGACTGGTATGAAGCAAAACCTTCAAAGTTGTCAGGATCACCCAATGATCCAAAAGGCCAACATTTTTTCGGATCTTTCTTGCGCATTTCAGCAACATACTCACTGCTTTTAGAAACAAAACAGTGATTAATGAAAATTCATATGAATGCAAGATTGAATGATGGTATAGTTACCTCAAATTCACACATACCGAATAGAAAAATTGATGAATTCACTTGTTTCAGTGCTTTCTTCTTTGTTCAGATCGAGGTCCATTGAGAGCAAGTAGATTAACAGCTCACATCGAAGTGCTGATCTGCCAAACATCAGTTTCTATGGATTTGAATAAATCTTGCACAAGTTATCAGTCCAAATTGACTTATCATTTTTTAGCAATTATTGCAAATTCTTGTAAGTATAAAAAAAAGCTAAAGACATCTCAGCAGATTGGATAAGAATCGAGGAGCATCTTCTAACACATTATAAAGGAAACTTTTGTACGAATGTACTTAGTATTGATCAACTTTATAAATTGATAAAGATAACTAGTAATCGCAAATCATAATATCTGAAAGTACACAATGAACATAAACAAGCAAGCATACACGCAACACACGGGCATGCAATGATACCACTTCTCCAGATAGGGGTAAACATGGTCAACTAGGTAGGTATTGTTGTATCCCTACTTAAAAAAATATTGTACCGCTAGTGCATCCCTTATATGTTAGTCAATATCATGATCAACAAGACATGTTTCACATTTTGTAAGTCTGGAAGAAGCAACTAGGTTTAGATCTAATGGTGCCTACGATCATCTGGGATTAGAAAAATGCGCTTGTATTCCAGGCAAAAGCTTCTCTTAATAAATTCAAAGAGGCATAAAGAACGCTAGACTCATTGATAACAGACTACCTAATAAACAATAAAGTTCATTCACACCTTCTCTAATGTATGTAACAAACAACATAGCTATGGAATGAACGATAACCACGAATTAAAATCATATCACATTATCAAAGCACATGAAATTATACCAAGTTATAGGCCACTTTTACAAGTTTCCTGAAAGTTACCCTACATAAAATCACACTGTCACACAACATGTTAGCTCAAAAACAAACTTCACTACCCCATCTACCGAATAAAAAGACTTGCCAAAAGTAACTATAGATCAAAACTAATTGCAAGAGCACAAAGTGAGATTCAAAATCAATTCAACAACTTTCTATTCACAAAACTAGAACCACATAATCATATGCATATATATAATCTAATACTTATAAAGACCATCTTACTAAAATTAGCAAGGCCAGGAACTTTAGCATAGTATTTGAGTTATGGAACTTAACCCTAATTAAAGGCGAAAACTTATACAAAAACAATCAACTAATATAAATATACACATAACAATAAATAGATTCATGATTAAATTGATAGTAAGCCATATATAAAGCACACCATAACCATATATAGCAAGAAACAATACAGAAACTCAGTAAAAAGTGAATCTTGATGTATATAACAAGGAAATAAAACTTACCTCATATATTAGACAGTTGATAAAGTTCTTGATGGGTTTTGTAAAGAATGAAACTAGATTAAAAACCCATAAAAGCTCTTGAAATCTGATGAAATTTAGCTGAAAAAGATGGAAATATTGTGGGATGTGTTTGGAAATTGTGGTGAATATTTTAGTGAGAGAAAACCCTTGAGATGGTTTAGGTTTAGAGAGAGAAGTACTAGGAGTGTGTATTTAAAAAAGTTCTTTTAAAAAAAGGAGAGAGAGTGTATATAAATGTTGTATGTATTGTGAAGGAAATGTTTTGGATTAAGCTAGTTGCTAAACATGTTATGTTAAAGAAAAATGTATAAAAAAAGTTGCTAAACATAAGATGTGGAATAAAGTATTGAGATGTAATTGTATGTTTTTTCTTTTTACTTTGAGAAAGAAATGTTGAAGAAAATATAAGTGTTAAGGATTGGCTAGTTTCACTAAGACCCCCATGGTTTCTTGTTTTGACTAACATGGAAGTGATATATTCGAGGTCTTTCTGGTGTTTTGTAATAGATTTTTAATGGGCAAGTTAACTATAAAAACGTCGAATGACTTCAACTAACTCACATTCATGTCGTCGCACGGCAGGTGCTACAACAACCGAGACTCTTCATGTTTTAATTATAGCATCTTGAATTTTACGAAGTTGCACTTCATAAGATTTACAACATATTATTTGTATATATAATTTTTAGATTGGTTTTCATATTAAAAGAGCGTGGACATAAATCTAAAATGAATTCGCATGCTTTACCAAAATCTGTTATACTTGATTTTTATGTAGTTCTGAGTTACTATGCGATACTCTTATCAAATAATAATATATGCACATCTTATATACGTTTTTGTCACACACCTTTCACATGTTTTCTGTTATCTTAATGCATACAATGTACGTGCTTGCTTGTAGTACATAATTAATTTTCTTTTATATAATAAAAAAATTACATTATTTCATAGTAATTATTTGTTGGTTAAAACAATTTTATTTAGAAAGCAATTAGGCAAATCAGGTTGCTCTATTTTAACACGTGACAAAATCAAGCATTTTTATTGGACAATAAAAAGTACATTGTATGTCTACCCTCTCCAGGTATTATCTCGTTATAAACCTATGAGTATCCAAATATTCTTAAATTATACAAGATTAAAAGTCAAAATTGAAAATAAAAAATGATCAAGCTTTAATATTTGGTGGAGAAAATAAAAATATAAGTATCAAATTTGTGAAAACAAAAACTTTAAAAAATAGGGTAATTAATAAAACATTAGTGGTTAAAATTTAAATAATTTATATAAAGTTAAGTATAGACTTATAAGTTTTCATTTTTTTTAATAACTTTAAGAAATAAACAAATACCCCTTACACATTATACCCCTTAGACTTTATATTTTAAAAATACAACATATATGTTGTTTTAAAAAAAACAACATGTATATGCACGGAATTAATAAATATCGAAATAAAAGCATGAGTTATTATGTATGTAAATAAATACACGAGGTTGTACGCATACGAACAACTCATGTTATTCCTCTTTATGAGTTTAAGGGTATTCGAGAGAAAAAAAAAAAAAAAAAAAAAAAAAAAAAAAAAAAAAAAAAAAAAAAAACTATCTGCGTTCAATAAGGACTCGTGTTATTCTTTTTTATAAGTTTAACCCATATGAACACGGGTTTGAAAATTAAATACGGCTAAATTATTATTAACGGGAATATAAATATCAAATGTAAGCACGGGTTACTGTGATACGAAAATAAATATATGTGATTGTACTTATAAGAACGACTCATGTAATTCCTATTTAAAGTTTATAGAAGGATATCAAGAAAAACATTTCTAAAAAACTTTATATTTTAACTTTATCAACGGTCATTATGTGCTATTATACTCGCATATTGTATACAACATGATATCAATAGTTAAATTTAAACAATAATAACATCAAGCTCAACACTCATGTTAGTTAAACAAAGCTAAATCTTTCATCCAACAAAAAAACTTTACAAAATATCAATCGATATTGATACATAATGAAAAGTTTATGTAAAAACGCGTGCATAATTATTAGTTGTACTTATATCATAACTACAAAATATTAAACACGAGAAAATTCTTATATGTCCGTATATTAAACTAAATTATTAAAATAAATTTGATTCATGTATAAACCCCGCGCTTGTACGAAACTTATGACCGGTACTAGAGATTCAAATTTAACTTGCGCATGGAAGTACGTCATGATAGTATGCATTTTATTTGATGAATAGACCAATCAAACATTTAACTTTAGTTATTGATAATACATATTTTGGACGTATTAGTTCTACACTACAAGTGGTTTAGGAACGTTGTTTGCTTCCTGAAGGTAGTTAGATTCACGCCGTGAATCTGCTAAGAACAAACATTGTTAGGGGCTGTTTCTTTCTCACTAGGAGGGGATCTCACAATCAACTTCAAGTGTGAGAATAACGCTCTGTTCTTGAGTTTTTTTTTTTTTTTTTTTTTTTTTTTTTTTTTTTTTTTTTTTTTTTTTTAATGGAAAGATAAGGGATGGGAAGGGAAATTGAAAAAAAATTGTGTTCTTAAAGTTTTTTTTAAGAGGGAAAGGTAAGGTACGGGAAGGGGAGAGGGAGGGAATGTATGGGCTTTTTTGTGTATATGTCTTCCGTTCAAAATTGGGGGGATCAGGAGGGGAAGAGGGTAACTAACAACATGGGCTTTTGTTAAATTACTATTATATCCTCATTTTTTTATCCGTAATAATAAACAACCACGAAACAGAGATCCAAAGAAAAAGAACATCGAGTCGCTACCGGATTTAGCAACAATCACTCGGTTAAGGATAATATATTCCAAATATCTGAGTCTTTATCCAAACATTGAGGTATATGGCTACGAGATTCGGTAATACTTGACTAGTAGAACGTCGGTTAATTTTGTACAACAATGGAAAACTATTGCATTTTTTTTTTGTAATGTGAACACAAAGAAACCATTGCATTTTTTACTATTGGTGTAGAACGTCGGTTATTTATATTTATATTTTTTTATTTTTATTTTTATTTTTTTTTTTTTTTGTACAACAATGGAAAACTACCTAACAGATGCTCTAACTCATGATTGTTTTCATACAAGACGGTGTAGATACGATTTAAATCTTCTACTCGTTATAATTTTATATAGTTTTAAGGATATATTTGTAATTTTGTTATTATCTATGTTCTTTCCTTTCTACTTAAAATACAAACTCAAGAACACAAAGTGCAATAACCACTTTCTTCACAATATCATCCCTTACTTTACCCTTCTCATTCCACCCCATTCCATTCTTTAAAATTTAGACTCGAAAACAGAGTGTAAGTATATGTTTGAGAGGATTTAAGAGTTGAGAGAGTACTTCAAATGCCAAAGTGTAAAAACCTGAGTTAAAATGGTCTAATGCTTGATATTTATCAAGAAAATTTTTTGTCGTTTTCTTGGATCACGGGTGGCGGATCCCACTATTTTTCACCAGACAATAGCGTGACTACCTCGAGCTTGGTACATTAACCCTTGATATCCGAGCTATCTTGTTTGCACGTGTGCCTTTCAGCCGCCTTTGGGAGTCATGTTGCCGCCGGGCCAAGTCATTAATATCCATATATGGAAAGATTTGGTCCACACTCATTTCTTAAAATATATCATTTCTTCTCAGAGTAAGTCACGTGATTCATGACTTGGAGCTTACTCATTTTTACAGGGACGTTATCAAGGAGTGCTTGGTCCGGGTTTATGCATTTGTCCCGGCCGTCGGTCTCTCCTTCCAGATTCAACTTGTAGGATTCTACGAAAAACCACTTTACTCTTCACCCGACTCCGCCTCTTCAAATGCCCCGTCCCAGTTGGGACTTGTGTTCTGTGGTCGGGCGTTGTATTGTTTGCTTCTATATGGCGGATTCCATCTATACGTTATCAGTTATGTTTCAACCTATCAATTTTGAACCCAATTATAGCATTTAAAATTAGTTCTTCAATGAGGGGATCTATGCTCTCTATAGATTAACTATAAGAGCAAGAGGTACGGGCAGCTGGTGAGCTCGCGCCGTCCTACCAGCCCAAAAAAACCCACTGCGCACCGTACCATGGTTGGCGCCGTCGGTCCTCGCGCCGTGGTGACCTGCCAACGCCATAGCTTTTTCTTTTTTTTTTTTTTTTTTTTTTTTTGTATTATGCGATGGAGAAGATTAGAAGAAAGAAAATGAGATGTATACTTTTAATTTTTCATTTACACCCTTTTGCTTCCTTACTTTTTCATTTTACACCCTTTTGCTTCCTTACTTTTTCATTTTACACCCAATAGTATATAGCCATCTTTGTATCTAGATTGGAAATTAGGAATCCTGTGCAACCCTTTTTTTAGTTAATGTACTTTTTAAATTTGATGTTTTTATTTTATTTTATGTAAATGAAAAAAAAATGAAAAAAAAAAAAAAAAAAAAGAAGAAAAAAAAAGCCAACGGCACCACATTTTCTGGTGCCATGAGTAACAACACAAAATGTGGTGCCAAAGAATTTCTAGTATCATAGAGGGTTTTGTTGACGTGGCAGTACTTTTCGCCTATAGCACAACCTCTATGGCACAAGGGTACCCAGTGCTCTAAGTATACGTAGTAAATAATATGTAATTTAAAACCATAAGTGGAAATGTGAAATATTTTTGCAACTTGATAAACAGTACAAAGATATATATATATATATATATATATATATATATATATATATATATATATATATATATATATATATATATATATATATATATATATATATATATATATATATATAAAGTATAAAGTGAGACTTTCTTGCGAGAACCATCTGTGGAAACCGTAGAGGGGGGTGAATACGTTTCCCTTTAAAAACTTAAAACTTTTTGTATCAAATAACCGATCAAGTGTGACGTAATATGAAAAGTGTCAACAATGGTTATGTATCATCTAGGGATGAATAAATTAAACTACAACACAAGCACAATCAACCATGACACATACATAACATAAGCAACTAGCCACACAAGCATAAACACAATGCAAATATAAACATAAAGCGATAAGGAATAAAATGAAAGTAAAGAGATAAGTTAGAAGGCTCAAACCAGACACGGTGATTTATAGTGGTTCGGTCACGAAGCTCCTCTTCGCCCTACTCCACTCCCCGAGTACCCAACTCGAGAGTTACTTCACTAATCAACAAACTCCCTTCATGCGGAGAAAACCGTTACACGTCGCTTAACTTGTTTTCCGACACTAAGCTAGATGTCGAGTGCTAATCTTAGCTAGCACCAATCTACCACGATCTACCCGATCTACACCTTACACGTCGCTTATCCTATTTCCGACACTAAGCTAGATATCGAGTGCTAATCTTAGCTAGCACCAATCTACCACGATCTACCCGATCTACCCTTGATCCACATGATCAATCACACAAGCCCAATGGCTTCAAGAGATCTTCACTATCTCTTAAGATCACAATGATCTTGACTCACTCTCTCACAAAAGAAAAATAATCTTGATGTATGCTATGATACAATCAAGAGTGTAACCAATGTTACAAGACCTAACAACTCCAACACTTTGTATCTACTTGGATACTTTGTGTTCTTCTCTTGCTAATCAAGAGGGATGACAACACTTTGTATCTACTTGGATACTTTGTGTTCTTCTCTTGCTAATCAAGAGGGATGACAACACTTTTTATCTAGGATACTTTGTGTTCTTCTCTTGCTAATCAAGAGGGATGACAACACTTTGTATCTAGGATACTTTGTGTTCTTCTCTTGCTAATCAAGAGGAATGAAGAGGATCACTTGAGTGGATGATTGGATCACTCTTAAACAACCTAAGACTCTCCAAATGATCAAAGAAAGTTATCTAAGTGAAGAGGGATAAGACCAGAGAAAAAGGACTGGAAAAATCAAGTTGGAAGTGTGGAATGGTCCACTATTTATAGGCAAAGGAAAATATGACCGTTACAGACCCACGGCTCCACTAAATACCCGACGGCTCCGTTAAATTTAATGGAGCCGTACCTATTTAATGGTGCCGTAGACGCTCCTTCGTTTGTCTTTAGTGGGGAAGGTTTATTTGGGGAAGTTGGAGCTGTTTTGGGGGGAAAAATGACTGTTGGTAATTCAAAATAATTTGAAATGATTTTTCCAAATAAAACATTTCTTTTTAATTCAAAAATAATTTGTAAAATGTATTTTTGAAAAATGTTTTGTCACATTTATAAAAATGTGAAGTTTAGAAAAAATATATCCTTTGATCATTTGTCAAGTAGTAGATTTGTTTGTCCATACCTTGAGTGATTTATGTCGGGATGGAAATCTACGACTTCGTTGAAGCATACTTGAGACGTCGGGAGGTGTTGATGTAAGTATGCATTGATGATTTGTGTTTACAAGTAACTTGCACATTTTACGTTACGTATTACAAGTTACATGTTTGTCATTATTAAAACCGAAGAAACCGTTTAGTTTATATATCGTAATATTTGCACTAACAATCTCCCCCTTTTTGATGATGACAAATATGTAAACCGTAAGACATAGTAAAATGTAAAAGTTACCTGTTTACACTTCCTTCTCCCCCTTTTGTCGAATCAAAAAGGTAGTTGCCTCGAGCGCTTCCTTGGATTAACTTCCTACTCCCCCTTATTGCACTACTATCCTTTCTTCCCCGAAAGGTGAGCTTGCATCATCCCAGTGAAGCCTTCTATCAACACTTGTGAAGACGACTCCATGCTATGTATTCAAATACTCCCGAGCTCCCCCTAGCTCAATGCTCCCCTATGGTGACTTAAACCCCTTGTTTATTTACCTTATTATCTAGCGGATCCATGGATCAAATTCTTACAAAGACTTTTCCTAAATCAAGGGTTAGCTTCGTGCAGCATAATATATAACAGTATAGGAGCAGCATTATAAGGATAGAATACACATAGCAAGACATGCATAGGTTAAACTATGTTAACACGTAAGTGTCACAACCCGACCGAAACCTAAGGTGTAATTGTTCACTCAATCACACTAATCAAGAACGAGATTCGTTCATTGATTGACGCATTAAATGATTTCTTCCAAGTTGTCATTGGGAAGGAAAGTTCTAACAAACCTTTTGAACAACATAATCATCTACCTAAGATGATTGATGTTAAGGATAGTTTGTTAATAAGACATACTCTAAATGATTACTATTATGACAAGTCGGGCCATAAAGTAGACTCGATAGAGGTTATACTTAAATAATTCCATAAGGTGGGAGAGTGTTAGTTGTGGTGACAACAAGGACAACTTGGGTTATGTGGTTGTAGGGGATAAATAATGGGATGACCCATTAGTGGTTGTGGTGATGGTGATAGTGATAAGGATGATGTGTTAGTGCCAAGTTCAAAAGGTGGTGTAGGTGACAAGGTTAGTGTGAGAGCTAAAGGTTGTGGTGATGGTGATGGTGATAAGGATGATGTGTTGGTGTCAAGTCCAAAGAGGTTTGATGGTGATAGGGTTAGTGTGATAGCTAAAGGTTGTGGTGGACTTGGTGGAGGTAAGGGTGTAGGAATCCTAAAGGTGGAGGATGATGATGATGTGGTTGGTGATGTTGGTTTTTCCCTTTGAGGAAAGGTAGGAAAGGAAGGTTTAGGTTAATATATCGTTTGCACTGACAATGAGATGCATGATATATTTCAAAAGGGAAAAAGAAAAGGTGCATGTGATCCTAACAGGATTGTTGGTGGATATCTCTAACGGGGTTGAGGTAACGAGGTTCTAGGTTTCTAGTTTGGATGATCCTAGTTGTGTGTTAGAGATAGTTTGGTGCATGAAAGGTTTTGGGTGATTGTGAGGGTTGGAGGTTGTTTAACTAAATATCACTTTCAAGAGTGAAGTGAAGCTAAAAGGTTTGAATGTGAGATGCAAGATAAACTTGCAATGGTGAGGCCTTATATAGGCAAGAGTTGTGGGATTCGAACTAAAGTTGGTGTTAGAGTCATATGGTGTAGTGAGGGAATCCTAGGGTGTATGTGAGTTTGCAAAATTTTGCAGGTTTGAGGTTAGGGATGCAGGGATCTAAAGGAAACAGTGAAAATTCGTCAAACATAGGCACGGTACCACTAAATACCACACGGTACCGTTAAATTTAACGGTACCGTGGCCTATTTAACGGTACCGTGACCTGGAAGTCACGAATTTTCCTGTGTAGCCTAGTTCTGGGCAGCTAAAGGGAAGTTTCCTAGGGAATAAGAACCACATTTGTGTGTTCTTGAGAGTGTTTGGTGAAAGACTATATGAGTGTGTTTTCGCTCCCCCTTAATCTATGACCATCCGGACAAGATGTAAGAGATAAAGAGGAAGACAAACGTTGACGAAAGCGATGAGCTTAGTAACGTCATGAAAAGTGGTGGATAGCATGCGATAAACTTCACCTTTGAAGTCACGTAGCTCTTCTCAATCATTGTGAATATTCATAGAATATTTATATGATGAGGCATGTGATTACTAGGAGATATCCTAAGGGTTAAGAAGATAAAATCTTCAGAGTTGTGAGGTTGGTGACAAGGTTCTAGTGGGGTTATCTCAACTTATCCTAGCGGTTCTTCGCTTGAGGTGTGTGGAAGGTGAGTGGGATGCGAAAGCATTGGTAGTGTTTAGTACCATGCGGAAGTGTGACAGAAAAAGGCTAAGGAATCAGATGATAGATACAATCTATTCTGATAGGAGATGGTTTTGGGTTCAAGACTACATTGAGTGGATTTTGATGGCAAGAGGAAATGGTTTTGGGTTTGTTTGAAAAAAGCTGTGCAGAAGAAAAGTGAATAGGCGCGTTTTTCAGATGCACGGCTCCACGGTTCCACTAAACATTAGTGGAGCCGTGTCTCTTTAATGGAGCCGTGTGTCTGATTGAGCCATTTTTCTTCTGTTTTGACTTTTGGCTGATTAATCTTACTTATTTAGTAAGACTTTTTGACACGAGGAAAAAGTTTATACCTAATAAACTTTTTGATGAAAACGACTAGGAGAGATGACATGAAATGACCTTAGTGTTTCCAAGGAAATTGACTAAGTTGTCATTGGATGAGGGTTGACTTCTAATATTTCCCATGAAATAAATAGAAGTTATAAGTAGTGTTTTGGAGGATGACTATAATATTTCCCATGAAATATTTAATTAGTCGGAATACGAAACGCAAGGAATGACTTAATATTTCCCGTGAAATATTTAGATAGTCATGAGAGGGATTTAAAGAATGACTCAATATTTCCAGTGAAATATTTAAAGAGTCATGAGACGAGACGCACGAGATGACTACAATATTTCCAGTGAAATATTCAAGTAATCATAAGAGGGGTACGAGAGATGACTTTAATATTTCCAGTGAAATATTTAAATAGTCATAAGTTTTATGGAAAATGTTCCATCATTCCTAGACCTAGACGGAGATGGTAAGGGGATTCTCGGTTGAGAGGTTTGGTTGATTTAAGGGTTTCCATGTGCTTCGCACGTGAGTGTTTCATGGGGTTTTGAAAGATGTAAAGCTATGCCTATGGTGCTGATTTGCAGCAGGGTTTGGGATCTTAAGACGTGTATATTCACACGAGGATGAAAGGAACTACTAATTACTTATATAGTAACTCGTGAGTCCTTTGGATGAGCGTTTTAACATATGTTGTTAAAAGGCTTGAGTATGATGTTTCGGATATGACATTTAACAATTGCGATCGCAAGTTAAACTTACTTGAATATTTCGGATGAAATATTTAAGTTGTCAACCCTACTCCGAGTTCTACTAGGTTTGTTCCTAACCTTCCCATGACAAAATGGTGTATTACTTGGAAGAAGGCGAAGTGATGACTGGGGAATTAGGGTAACTTCGCGACTACTTTGACTTATGGGTTTTGACACTAGTGTATGGCTCTATGACTTCTAAGGGTTCATAGTGATGGGCATACCTAATTCCTAGTGTGTCAAAAGAACATAGTGTGGGTGCAAACTTTACAAGTAAATCAAGTAAAATGCACATAAGGAATAAATGCAAACATCATGCAAAACATGATAATCATTTAGCATTTAAGATCATGAAGACATTTAATCATGTCTTATGAGAACATGTTATCATTTTGAAACAAGTATGTGGGATGCAAGCAATCTAGGTTTGCTAAGGCAGATCCTAATTACTACTTGTTCAAGATGACATCCTAATGGGAGATATAGTTCAACGATGCAAACTATCTCTAGTCAAATGTAGGAATGAAAAATTTTCAAGTTAGAGAATGAGTATGAGACAATCACTAGTGGTGCTCAATTAAGGCTGAACACGACCATTTTTACGGGTTATACCACAAACCCAACTTCTCTCCTGGAAGCAATTCAACCGTTAGGTCAAATTGAATTTCTAGTGCGATAGGTTCTCCAGTAGTCATTCTTATATTAGAAAATTTCAAATTCCTATATTTGCCTATTGAAGTGTAGCAAAGATGATATTAGCTTATCTCGCTAATACATGACCTAATATGACTCAACTAACCATACTTTGAAGGTCGATTAAGAGAATGACATGTCTTACACAACTCCTAACAAAGGCAAGAGAAATATTTTATTTTCGTGTTTGAGATTTAGAGGTTATTTGATGGAGATGGTGTATTTTATGATCTCTTGGACAACATCTTTGTTTGTTGAGTTGTCACATGTTATTTTAACATGATTTGGTTTTCTAGAACCAAGAGACACTCTAATGTGATACAATGTAAAATCTACTACATCGTGTGTGTTTCAAGAATGCTCCTTTGCAAATCTTGAGTGAGAATCTAGTAAAGGTTACTTACCTCAATAGATCTTGTGAGCATTTTATTTAAAATGAGACATACTGTTTATTTCAACAAGT